>ML778325.1:970141-992058 GCA_009831015.1 Picea engelmannii | reverse complement strand
GGAAACCCAAAGCGGGAGAAAACCACATAATGCTTTTTCTTATATGTCTTGAAGAATTACATTCATTGGAAGCACCAACTTCCTTTGTTTTCCAGCTGCAACTGGAAGGAGGCTCCAACCCCCTAGTTTCTCAAGCTACAACCCGAGGGAAGCTCCAAATCCCCAATTCTATGTCTACAACCAGAAGGAGGGTATAACCCCCTAAGTTCTCCGACTACAACTAGAAGGTGGATACAACCACCTATCCTTGCCCCATCCAACTGACCTAAAATATAAATGCCAAATGTAGACAACCTGTCACTGACACTGAATCAACCAATGCCACTGTCAACCTGTAACAACATGTACCAATCAACCTGCACCAAACAACTTGTACCAATAACCTGAACCAACAAGTACCATGCATCAACCTTGACTCATCAAGATGTACCAACATCATCAACTATACACCTCATGTATGTGCCAACTCATTAACTATACACCTCATGTATGTGCCAAATCATCAACTATACACCTCATGTATGTGCCAACTCATCAACTACTTGTCTCAACCATGTACCCAACATGTACCTCAACCATATACCAAAGACATACACCAATATAACCATCAAAAATTATCTAACAATTCATCACTCTATCCATAAACCAAATACCATAAACCCTTACATCAAACCATGTGCCACAAACTCACTGTTATGTAGCCTCAATATAAACCAACAACTTAGCAACACATCACAACCAAAAGACCAATACCCATATACCAAATACCAACTGTATCCCTCAATAAAACTAATATATGCAACAATACTGAACATCCAATACCATCTCAAGAGATAAAATCTAGCTCACAAAACATACCTCAAACAAGATGTGCCATATCTCTCATAAATAGACCCCAACCATGTTGCTGCCACACTTTTTCTGTCGCGATTTTTCTGCCGCACTTTTTTTGCCGCGATTTTTCTGCCATGATTTTTCTGCCTCAGTTTTTCTGCCGTGATTTTTCTACCGCAATTTTTCTGCCGCATTTTGTCTGTCGCACTTTTACTGCCGCACTTTTTCTACCGTGATTTTTCTGCCGCACTTTTCCTGCCATACATTTCCTGCTGCACTTTTCCTTCCGTACTTTTTCTGCTGCAATTTTTCTCTATCAATAATACCTACCCAAATAACCTTTCACAAAAATAGATATTCAATGATATTCAATGATGATTAAAATGTGAGAGCCTTTCCTCTTATTTATACTTTCATGTAACATCCCACTTTCCTTATTTTAGGGAGTTTTCCATTAACTTTATTATTTAAAAAATTTCTTTTGCAAACACTTTGACTTTTTGGGGCTTCTAGATGACTCATGAGGATCCTCCAACTTCACATGGCCATAACTCTCTAACTGTGAGGAGTTATGTGACATTCCACATACCACCAGAAATGTCATGACAAACACTATCCATCTAGGATAGTTTCACAGACAAATTCATTGACCTTCATCTCATTATTCCACAATGTTAAGCATGGGTTCTCTAACCATACTTCTAGGATAACTCAATCAGCAAAGCATCTTCCCGTGAGGGATTTCACCATAAGGGGACCACTTTGGAGTTCATCCATGTTTACTTATTATCAACCATGACAAGACAATAATGAGTCATCTTTACATTAAAAAAACTTGGCTCCATTACCCAAACCTTTATGCTACTGGAATTTTATACCGGACTTTCTTCAAGGGTTGACATCAATGACAACCAACCTTAATCAACAATCTCCCCCTTTGGAATTGATGGAAACACTCTGATGCAATACTAAAATCATGTCATGCAATACTAAAGTCATATCACTCATGCTCTCCCTGGAACCATGCCTCTGTCCTTTGCATCTGATAAATCTCTCCCCCTTTGTCATCAATGGCAAAGGTATCTTTCCATCCGGGGCTGCTCCCCCTAACTGAACTGTCCTCTTTATGGTGCTTCCTTGTGCACATCTAAGAAATATAAGATAAGCATTAAAGAGCATTCATTTTGGAGTAGAAATAAATCTGAGTCTCTGGTGAATATACTCAAAGGCTTCCCGTGGAAGTGGTTTTGTAAAGATGTCTGTCACTTGTTCTTTTGTGCGCACATACTCAAATATGATGTTCTTTTCTGCAACCTGTTCCCGTAGAAAGTGATACTTGATTGGAATGTTCTTCATCTTGGAGTGCATCACCGGGTTCTTCGAGATACTGATGGCACTTGTATTATCACAATAGATTGGAATGGGATCATCATACTCAACCTGCATATCTGTCAGAGTTTGTTTCATCCAAAGAACCCATGTACAACATGTTTTTGTTGCAATATACTCTGCTTTGACTATAGATAAAGATATTGATGATTGTTTCTTTCTTATCCATGATGATAAACACTCACCCAAGTAGAACGTTGCTCCACTGGTGCTTCGTTGGTCATCAATACAACCTGCCCAATCTGCATCTGTGTAGGCAATAAGTGATAGATCATTTCCTTTTGGATACCATAATCCAAACTCTTATGTTCCTTTGAGATATTTGAAAATCCTCTCCACTGCTAATACATATGATTCCTTTGGTACTGCTTGAAATCTTTCCACTTGTCCAACTACTTGCATTACATCTGGTCTGGATGCTGTCACATATAGTATGCTACCAATCATTGACCTTTACTGCCTCTGATCTGTAGACTTTGAATCATCATATTTTCTCAACTTGCAGCTGGTTTGCATGGGAATGATAACTAGTTTGCAATCTTCCATTCTGAACCTCTTTAGCATTTCTCTGATATACTTGGTTTGAGAAATAAAAATTCCTTGGTGGCTTTGATGTATCTGAAGTCCCAGAAAGAAGGATAATTCCCCAAGTAATGAAATTTCAAATTCATTCTGCATATCGTTTGCAAATTTCTGGCTTAACCTGTCATCATCACTACCAAAAATAATATCATCAACATAAACTTCAATTAATAAAATACTATCTTGACTTACCTTGATGTAGAGGTTTTTGTCTGCGCTTCCTTTTCTGAACCCTGCCTACTCTAAATATTTATCCAGTCTAGAGCACCATGCTCTAGGAGCCTATTTTAGACCATACAAGGACTTCTTTAATTTACACACAAAATCTATGTTCTCTGACAACTGAAATCCTTCTGGTTTTTCAATGTAGACTTCTTCTTCAAGTTCCCCATTTAGAAAAGATGATTTTACATCCATCTGATACACTTTAATATTTTTGGAGCACACATAAGCTAAAAACAATCGGATTGCTTCCATTCTGGCAACTGGGGCAAATGTCTCTTCAAAGTCGATTCCTTCAACCTATGCATATCCTTTACATACCAATCTAGATTTGTTCCTTGTAACCTGTCCATATTCATTCAATTTATTCCTGTATACCCACTTTGTGTTGATCACTTTCTTATCCTTTGGTCTTGGAACCAATTCCCAAGTATCATTTTCTTGATTTGATCCAATTCTTTATCCATGGCCTTATTCCAAAATTCATCCTTCCTGGCCTCTTCAAAACAGGTTGGTTCAATCATAGATGAGAGTGCTAGGTGCGTTTGTTCTGGTGAACAAATTCTTCTTCTAGTCTCAACTCTTGCATCTTTGTTTCTGATAATCCAATCTGAAGGATGATTCTTCTGTACTCATCTGCTAGGTGCCTTTGGAGGCACTTGCTGAACTTGCTCTTCTTCTTCTATTGAATCTTCTTCATCTTCCCCTTCTACTTCCTTTTCATCTTCTGCTTCTTCTTCGTAAAGCTGTTCCATTGATGCATTTTCTTCTTCCTTTAATTCTTGTCTACCTGTTTCATCAATTGTTACGTTGATGATTTCCACAACTTTGTTCCATCTCAGGTTGTAACAATTGTATGATTTCCTTGTACTTGAATAACCAACAAGTACTCCTTTGTCCACATGAGAGTCAAACTTTCACATTCTTCCATCTTCTCTTTTGATGTAGCATTTGCTCCCAAAAACTATGAAGTTCTTCACATTTGCTGGTCTTCCTTTCCATAGCTCGTAGGGAGTTTTGTTGGTTTTGTTTCTGAGCATTACTCTGTTTTGAATGTGAACTGTTGTGTGCACTGCCTGTGATAAAAAAATATCTGTCAATTTGGAATTCATTAGCATTGTTCGAGCCATTTCCTGTACTGTCATGTTCTTTGTTTCAACAACTCCATTATGTTGAGGTGTCCTAGCAATGAAGAATTTCCTTTTTATTCCATGACTGCTGCAGGAGTCCATAAATTCCTTTGAAGTGAACTCTCCTCCATTATCAGATCTCAAGCATTTGATTTTTGAATCCATTTCATTTTCAACCATTTCCTTGTAGATCTTGTAGTTTTCAAAAGCTTCTGACTTATTGTTGAGAAAGAAAATTGCAATCATTCTTCTATAATTATCAACTAATAACATAAATTATTTCTCACCTTTTAAACCCTTTTTTGTAGTTGGTCCAACTAGATCAGTATGCACAATTTCCAGTGGTCTTATCGTTGAATATTCCTTTGATTTGAATTTGGTCTTTGTTTTCTTTCATTGTTGACAATGCTTGCATAAAGTGTTGGTTGGTTTCGTGATCTGGGGCATTTCTCTGACTGCTTCTCTTTTTCTGAATTTTACAAGGTTATCAAAATGTATGTGACACATTCTTCTGTGCCATAGCCAACTTTCATCTTCCTTTCATAGTCAACACTTTTCATTTCCAATTTCACTTAACACATATATGTTTCTTGAAGTTATCGCAGCTGTAGCAATCAATTTTCCTGAACCTTCTTTTGTTATCTCACATTTTTGTTAATCGAAAGTAACTTTATGACCTTGATCACACCTTTGATTCACACTTAGAAGATTATGTTTCATATCTTCTACTAGTAGAACATTTTTTGCCTTTGTATTCTTGTTCCCAATTATGACTATGCCTTTTCCAATGATTTTAGCTGAATCATCATTTTCGAAGGAGACTAATCCATCTCTTTCCTTTCTTAAAGTAAGAAACTTGTCTCTATCACCTATTATGTGTTTTGAACAACCACTGTCAACATACCAACCACGTTTCTTCTGCTTAGCTTGTAGAGAAAGTGTGCATTCTTCATTGCTATAATGATTCTTCTTTCTTATCCATGTCCTTTTCTGAGGTTCATGTCTATGACTGTTGTTATTATGTTGCAGTTCTCTAGGAGGGACTGTCATTATGCAATCTTTGGACATGTGTCCAAAGTTGTTACATTTGTAACATTCCACTTTAGTTCTCAAGGATTCAAACATGTTGTAAATTCTTCTCTGTGTTTCACTAGGCCTTCTTGGATAACCCTTTTGTGTATGACTTTCAAAGTTGTTTATGTTCCTATTGTTAGCTCTGCAATTCACAGCTTTATGTCCAAAATTTTTACATGCATAACATAAACCAAAAAATATAGTTTGATACCTGAGAGTTGAAGATCTTCTGAAAGGAGATACTCTTATGAATTCTTCTTATTCCTGAGGCCTATCTATCAGTTGGTGATTATGAAATATGAATCTTCTCCGGGGAGGAGTGTCCCTGTAGTGTTCCTTGTAAATATTCCTATCCCCTTTGATTGTTTCTGCATAGCTTTTTGGATATCTTTCTTGCTCTGTTGTTTTGGAGATTGATCCATTTTTTGTCTGATTATATCCAAGTCTGGACTTGTCATGATGAGTTTTTTGACTGTTGATAATGTCATGCAAAACTTTTGATTTGTTCTGCATATTTTTCTTTTGAAGATCCTTTCTTAATGTGACAATCTCTGCTTCCAAATTTCCAATGATCCTATATTTTTCTTCTAGTTGTTATTTGAATGTCTCTTCAATTCTTCTATCTTCTTCTATTTGAACCTTCAAATTTGAGATCATTTGTTCTAGTTCTTGAGTGTCTTCTTTCTTGTTTAGTTCCGCTTGTAGTTTCTTGTTTTTCTTCTTTTCTCTTATGATAACTTCTATGGAACACATCAAATATTCTCGATAGTCAACTTCTGCCTCTTCATATTCTTCTTTGAATTCTTCATATTATTCTTCGGAGTCTTCTTTATTAGAGTCTTCTACTACCATGAATAAAACTCTTTTTGTCTCATTGTCACTGACTTCATCTTCATCTGATGATGAGATGTCTTCTTTGGTGCATAAGCTTTTCTTGAAAACTTTCTTTGTGGTTCTTTTTCCTTTATATGTTTGATTGCTATTTGAGTAACCTTCATCATTTATCTTTTTCTTATGAGGACATTTGTTAGAAAAATGACCAATACCATCACAATTAAAATAAATCAAAGGAAGCTTACCTCTATACCTTTCATTGGTTCCCTTGTTCAATCTTTTGACAAAGTTGGCCACTTCTTCATCATCTTCCGAGACGTCACTGATGCTGCTAAGTTATTTTTCTTTTTTCTTTGACTTTTTGGATGCTTTGAAGGATGCTTCTTTTGTATCTGGATTTTCCTGTTCAGTTCTCATTTCATATGCTGTGAAGATTCCATGTAATTCGTCCATGCTTATTGAGTTCAGATCTGCTCTTTCTTCTAGTGCTAATATCTTAGGGTCAAATCTCATATGAAGAGATCTTAGTACCTTTTGAGAAATTACAAATTCTTCGATTTCTTCTCCCAATCCTATGATTGCATTTACTATTTCATTAACTCGTAAAAAGTAAGTTGCAATATTCTCATCTTCCTTCATCTTAATTTGTTCGAGATGACCTCTGTAAGTTTGAAGCTTTGCTACTTTGACTTTTGAATCTCCTTCATAAATATTTCGAAGTTTCTCCCAAATATCTTTAGTGGATTTACAATGTGCAACTTTGGTGAATATTGTTTCATAAGACCATTTAGAAGTGCAATTGTGGCTTTGGAATTATTCTGACCGGTTTTCACTGCTTTGTCATTTGTTGGCGAAACTGCTGGTACTGTGTATCCATCTACAATTGATTGCCAAATTTCAAATCCCTATGCCTGTATATATGTCTTCATCCTTATGATCCAAAATGCATACTGTTTTCCATCAAATTGTGGTATTCCATTTTTATACAAGTTGTTGCTCTCCATGATCTTCCTTTCAGTGGTTAAACTGATTTTTGAAGGAACCCGCTTTAATTCCAATTGTTGGATTACTGAGAGGGGGGGTGAATCAATACTAGAGAAATTTAATCCTTTTTAACCATATATTGCAAGTGTTATATCAGTCTAGCATTATCATCCAATAATTTCAGAGTAAATAAACAATAAACAAATGAGAAATCATACACATACACAATACATAATACACCAGTGTTTTTACGTGGAAACTCAAAGTAGGAGAAAACCACAAAATGATTTTTCTTATATGTCTTGAAGAATTAGATTCGTTGGAAGCACCAACTTACTTTGTTTTCCAGCTGCAACTAGAAGGAGGCTCCAACCCCTTAGTTTCTCAGGCTACAACCTGAGGGAAGCTCCAACTCCCTAATTCTTTGGCTACAACCAGAAGGAGACTACAACCCCGTAAGTTCTCTGACTAATACTGGAAGGTGGCTACAACCACTTGTCCTTGCCTTGTCCAACCACCTTGAAATATAAATTCCAAATGTAGACAACCTGTCACTGTCACTGGCTCAACCACTACCATTGTAAACCTGTACCAATCAACCTGCACCAAACAACCTGTACCAATAACTTGAACCAACATGTACCATGCATCAACCATGCATCAACCTTGACTCATCAATATGTACCAACATCATCAACTATACACCTCATGTATGTGCCAAATTATCAACTATACACCTCATTAATGTGCCAACTCATCAACTACTTGTCTCAACCATGTACCCAACATGTACCTCAACCATATACCAAAGACATACACCAATATAAACATCAAAAGTTATCTAACAATTCATCACTCTATCCATAAACCAAATACCATAAAACCTTACATCAAAACATGTGCCACAACCTCACTATTATGTAGCCTCAAGCTAAACCAACAACTTCAACAACACATCACAACCAAAAGACCAATGCCCATATGCCAAATAACAACAACAAAATACCAATTGTATCCCTCAACAAATCTGATATATGCAACAATACTGAACATCCAATACCATATCAAGAGCTAAACCCTAGCTCACAAAACATACCTCAAACAATATGTGCCATATCTCTCATAAATAAACCCCAACCATGTTGTTTCCTCGATTTTTCTGATGCACTTTTTCTGTCGCGATTTTTCCGCCGCACTTTTTTTGCCGTGATTTTTCTGCCCCATTTTTTCTGTCGCACTTTTTCTTCCACACTTTTTCTTCCGCACTTTTCCTGCCACACTTTTTCTGTCGCACTTTTCCTACCACACTTTTTCTGCTGCAATTTTTCTCTATCAATAATACCTGCCCAAATAACCTTTCACAAAAATAGATATTTAATGATATTCAATTGTGATTAAAATGAGAGAGCCTTGCCTCTTATTTATACTTTCATGTAGCATCCAACTTTCCTTATTTTAGGGAGTTCTCCATTAACTTTATTATTTAAGCAATTTCTTTTGCAAACACTTTGACTTTTTGGGGCTTCTAGATGACTCATGAGGGTCCTCCAACTTCACATGGCCATAACTCTCTAACTGTGAGGAGTTATGTGGCATTCCACATACCATCGAAAATGGCATGACAAGCACTATCCATCTAGGATAGTTTCATTGACAAATTCACTGACCTTCATATCATTATTCCAAAATTAAGTATGTGTTCTCTAACCATACTTCTAGGATAACTCAATCCGCAAAGCGTCTTCTCGTGAGAGCTTTCACCATAAGGGGAATACTTTGGAGTTCATCCATTTGTAATTCTTATCAAGCATGACAAGACAATAATCAGTCATCCTTACATAAAAAAAACTTGGGTCCATTGCCCAAACCTTTGTGCTATTAAAAATTTCTACCAAACTTTCTTCAAGGGTTGACATCAATGACAACCAACCTTAATCAACACCACTTCCCCAAGAAATGTGAAAATTGAGCACTTTGTAGACTAGGCTTATGAACTCAGAATCAGGAAGTGTTAGGATATTTAGACACTCAGGAGTTAGTTAAGATCAAATTGGTCTAATATGTCTTTATGTAAAAGTGTGTTTCTTAGTGCATTTATTTACTATGCATTATTATGAATTTGTATTTATATAATATGATGGTCACAATATGTTCTAGTCATATAGAGATACGATGACTCATATTCTCCTTAATCTTAACGACTACATTGATCCATGTCTTAGTACCCGATTGGTACATGATCTCTATTTAAAGAGCATGGAGGGTCATTTTCTAATGATCAATTGTGAGAAACTCTCTTCTAAAATATTTTCTTTTGCATTAATATATTTCCTTAAGTGGCCATGTTGGTTGGGGCCTTGGACTGTTTCCATCTTTGAGGGTTTTAACCACGTAAAAACATTGGTGTGTTGATGTTTGATCTGTTTGTGCGAGTGGTTACTTAAGGTGTTCATCCCATGTGAGAATAAATTGTTTTTTTGAACATGGTATCAGTTCTCTTTTAAAGACCCACTCCCATTGTAGATCAAGTTTCAAAGCCATGTAGGCATATTTTTTTGTTTTTGATCTTTTTTAGCATTTCTAGGCTGAGCAGACTATTCCATTTCATTTGAAATGCTTCTTTCGGTTGGAAAAACTTTTTGTTTCACTTGAAAAGTTTTTTGTTTACCCAAGATACAACCATTTTAGTTAGATCCATAGGTATTAATTCTGAATACGTTTTTTTTTTATAAAGTTAATTTTTCAGTTTTCTATTTTTATTTCTAGGTTGTTTTTCTTTCCAGTTTGCATATGCTCTTTTTTGTGCACTCTATGCGATCTAGACAAATCAGAAATAGAGTGGAAAGTGTTTTTTTTTTTATCTGCATAATGTCTTTGCTCTGCACTTTATGCAAGCTTATTAAATCAGAAAAAAGAGAAAGCTTGCATTTTCCGGGGAATCTAATTGATATCTAACCCCGTTATTGTTGAGATCCAATTCCTTTTTTTTCAAAATTTCACTTGCTTTTGTATGTGGGCGCGTTGAATTTTTTTTGCAGGAAAAAAAAAGGAATTTTGGGGCAACAACAACAACAACAAGAAAACCCACACCCCCATCCTCCTTCATTCAAATTGTTATATATTATGCATTAGCTCACTTGGTTGAAAGTTTTTTTTATTTAATAAGAGACCTCGAGTTCAAATCTCTCTTTTTAATTTACTTTTTGAAAAATTTCATAACTTTAATATTTTATTTTAAAGTTATTTTTTACATAAAACTTTAATTTACAAAGTAACTTCATTGTGAAAGTGATTCTCACTTGTTGTATAAAAGTGGTCGATTCATAAGTAACTCATTTATAAAACTGAGCTTATAGGAAAAATTAAAAAAGGAAGGACATTTGTTTTACTCAACCACCTCATTGTGGATCCATCACCATGTGGGGCAACTTCTACTTGCCATGTGGCACCTTGGATAATGTTTATGCCTTTTAAAAAAAAGACATAAATTTCACATCCAAAGTTAATTTTCATTGTTGTTTGTTTTTTAAATGGTCTATTTTTTAAAGAGATTTCCATCTAGACAATCGATTTTAGCTTTTGGATCCATATTATATGCATATTTTAATATTGATTATCCAAGTGATCATTTTATTACTAGTACCAACTACTTCTCGTGGAAATACCATATTGAGGATGTACTAAGAAGTTAAGGATTGTAACATAGTTCCTTGGGAAAAGAATAAACCCCCACTGATTCCAACAAGAAAGCCAAATGGGATAATAAAAATGACAAAGAATGTGGAATAATCAGCATGTCAATCTCTCATAAATTACAGTTTCTTCTTCAGTGAATTGATGACCCCAAATGAATATTGGGATAAGTTTGAAGTTGTGTTTGGTAAACACAATGTGATTTGATCCAACTAGGTGGAAAATCAGTTAATGAATTTACATCCCTATCATTTTCCTTGCATTGAATATTATTTATCTAAGTTAAAAACACTTAGAATTTTTCTTAAAGATTGTAAAATAGACTCGAGGGATGATCGATGCATATACATTATTATTGCTAAGCTTGGTAGTTGTTTGGAAAAGAATTTTGGGACAAGTTTTGTGAACTACAGAGGAGTGCATGTAGAATAAGGAAGAGAGTTAGTGCATTTTCAAGACCAACGTGTGCGAAAGAAGAAAGTTAGTTAGGCATTTTAGTCCTTTGTAATAGGATAAGCCCTAATGTAAATGTATAAATATGTAAGGGTTTTTGGGTAGAAAAGGAGTGGAGGAGGAGAGAATGAAGGAATTATTTGAGCATTGATTAGGTTTAGGAGAGTATGCGAGTTGATATCTAAGTGTGCAATGTATGTGCGAATGACAAGGGAATTTTGGGTATAACTATGATATCATGTATGAGCATCGTGCACACATTTTATAAGAGATCATTTTGAATAATAATATGATAAGACAACCGTTGTGGACATAGCCCATCTTGGGTGAACCACATTAAATATGGTGTCCCTGTGTTATGTTATGTTGTGATGTGTTTTCTTACTGTTCTGTTTATTGAACGTATAGAATGTATGACTGGTTAATATGAATATGCTATTTTTTCTGATGTTTTTGTGCACATGGTATAAGATATAATCAATGAATGTTAAGGGTAATGGTTATGATGAATGCCTCCCATCCCTTCATCACTGTTGAAACCTAGTTCCTGCAGTCCCCATAGATACGTCAAGTGAGACTTCACCTGCTTGCGGGTGATGCCTAAAGGGCCAATATCTTAGGGTTTTGTTGGTGAATTAATGTTGAACCTTGGGTCCTCCCTCTGCACGACAACAAATGGTTCTATTGCTAGGACTAGGATATATGATTGAGGGAAATGTGGAGGCCAAATAAGGAAGAGATCGAACCCACGAATCAATTTGGAGCAATCATTGCAGAGGTATGCATTCACATATTTACATGATATTTTCTTTGTTGATTTCTTGAATGTTTTGGCTGAGTGGTTAAAGAGGTTGGCTAAAAGGAATGGAACATTTTGCACTATTTTTCTGAGGAATTGGATCCTTGATTTGAGTCAATAGTTGAATACTATAAGTAACCGGATCTTGCACGCAATTGATTTTTGGCTAAATAGTATATTGGGGGGTTATATCACTGAGTTCGTTATAGATTGTTCCCAGTCATATAGTGCTACAGAAAGGGAGTTCTTTAAAGTGCTGCACATAAGATACTTGAATACATTTTCTACTTGGATCAAGATGCTACTATGTGATAAGGAGGTTATGAATATGGAATCCAATTTTCCTAGCATATAGGTGCCTTCGTGCGCATAGGGGGATTGGGGGATAACCAGGGGATGGTATGAGTGTATGAAGAAGAGAGATGAAAGAAAGAATGAATATGGGACGAATGGAATGAGGATGCCGAGAGAAGAAGAATGTGTGACAAAAGAATATATAGGAGTATTGCATAGTGGAAAAAGGTATCAGTACAATAGGAAGAGGATTGCGGATGAGAGAGAAGAGTAGCATAATGAATTTGAAGAAAGAGACACTAGTGTAGTACTCCATATCGAAGGAATACCAATCACAGAGGAAAAGGAAAAATATCACCAACTTAGTCCAGTAGAGGAATATCCTTTACATCCCAGGAGCCCCACCTAGGCCAGACTCTATGTCGAACCCACAACCCCGTGTGCGTCTCCAATAACTAAGGAAAGATCTGAAATTTTGTCACTTGTAGTTAGTGAGGGAAGTAAGGATAGAAGTAAAAGTAGTAAAAGTAGTGGAAGTAGTACACCAATTCAGAATTAGTTAGTGTCACCATGGAAGAATATTGCGCAATACATGATGGTGGGAGTAGATCCCACTTTGAGAATGCCTATTTTTTATGTAGAAGGTTTAGAAGATTTGGAAAAATAATTGTTTGTATGTGAAGAAATATGGACAATGAATAATTTCTAGGATGACGATGCAAAGATCATGCAGTTGGCAATGACATCCAAAGACCACGCGTTATAGTGGTATATGAAGTATCAGTCTACTACACCTGTGAGACAATCTAGAACCTTGGCAGACATCAGGCAAGCCTTGTTGAAGGAATTCCATAAACTAAAGTTTGAGTCACATTGTATTACAAAAATGAAAGAGATTAAGCAGTTGTAGAATGAATCAATGTGGGATTTTGATTAGAGATTTAAGATATTGAAGGATCGTTTGACCTTCCAGATTCCATATGAGAAACATAGGCAGTGGTTCATTGCAGGATTGTTACCACATATACGTTTCACCTTGATGCAACAAAATATTATGTCACAGTTAGCAGTGCTAGAAATCACCATGAATTTGGAAGCATCCCCTCTAGGAGGAAATGACATAGGGATGGCTCAGGTTCAGTGGCAGTTAGTAGCATTGACCATTCATTTACAAGAGATTGCAAAAGGGAAAGAAATGCATGAAGAAGTCTGATGTATTACATGAAAAATACAAGGTCATCATAAGAACGAGTGTCGAACTTTTAGAGAATATATAGCCACAGTATCCCCGAACACCTTAGCACTAGGAAGAGGAGTATATTGTGAGACATGCAGAATGGTGGGTCATCACCCGACTTCTTGTCCATTGATGCAGAAGTACTAGAGAACCGCGAAGAACTTATTTTGTAATTTTTGTAAGTCAGTAGGACATCATGAAAAGGAATGTTGTGCATTCGACCTCATGAGAGAACGCACCGTGGATGCATACACAGTTCAAGGGGAAGAAAAACCAAAAGGAGGAGTACTGCAGTATAATACTCTGAGAGGATACAATCAATGAGGAAGAGGAGGATTCATAGGTCACAGAAGAGGAGAATTAGATAAAGGAAGATGATTGATTATATGTTATAGATTTAACAAACATGGGAATTTGGAATGAGACTCTCGAAATCCTTGCATGACATGTACATACTATAGACAGTTGGATCATGTGGAAAAAGACTGTTTGAAAATTATTACAAAGTGGAAAGAAAAGAGGAACCAAAATGTTTAGATGATAACAACATAAGAGTGTGACGATAGACCAAGAGTAGAAACAATTATGTGTGGAGGAGGAAGAACATGAGCTGATGCGATAGACCAAGGAATTCATACCTAGCAATGGGTAATAAATTAATAGCATAATCGCATTTGATGTTTGATCCTTGGAGAGAATGAGATACCTAAATGAAATCAAGGAAGGAGATATTAGAAGAAAAATGGGTAGCATCGACTTCAAAACCCACATATGGAATTCCTCCATTATTTGATATGCATCCATCCTATGACCATTCGATGACAGAAAGGAAATTTGAGAAGGCAGTTACTTTGAAAAGTTTGTTAAAGAGTCATTTAGAATTAATGAAGGATGGAATCGAATTGAACACGCTACATGGGATGATAGATCAATGCACACAAGATAGAGAAGAACCTACTGCACGATGAGCAATTAACTAGGTACAACACAAGAAAAACGATGAATAAGGAATTCTGAATTAATGCGTAGGTAGAAGATTATGACATGGATAATATCATCATCAATATGGGATCTGATGTGAATTTCATTCCAAAGTAGACATGGGAAATGATGGGAAAACCTAAATTGATTTGGTTACCAATTCAGTCAGGGTTATCAAATCAACATAAGATTGTCTTGATCGAAAGACTGACATGGGTTAAGGTTAAAATTGATGGAGTGCACAACATAGATAATTTTGAAGTAATTGAGATAATGGATGGTAGAAAAACTTATCTATATTTGCTCATAATCGATTGGGATTTTGATAGCCAGACTATTATTGATCTAAAAAAGAGACAAATGATCTTTGAAGTAGTACACTTGAAATTTATTGTTCCATTGGATCCCATAGAAGGAAGGCGGTATGTAGAACCAATAAAGGGAAAAGAAATCGATAACCTTTATAGTATTACTACATGGATGTATGATTATATTAATCCTACTATTGAAGTTGTACTTAGTTACCGAAGAATAAACTCTTGCACGTTGGATTCAAAAGAATCCCTGGAACATTGACACCAAAGATTGCATGAGATATATACAAGGAGTTGTTCTTGTATTACCCTCACATTACGATGGATTGAAGTTGAGGTATGTGATCCCCCAAACTATGATGGATTAATAGATGTGGATCTTTTTGTAAGACAATTTGAATTGCAAATACTAGATCAAGAAATATTATTAGCTTTAGAGATTATGCTGAAAGTGACTTCGACAAGATGGTGGGATGCACATAAGGACAAAATAGATAAGAATTGGAAAAGATGTAGAAGGTTGTTACAGGCCAGGTTTGGAACAAAATATATTGCACAAAAATATACCGTGTTGAGTTGTCCTATCAATCAAATTACGCAGTGCATTGCGATATGGAGCTCAATACCTAAGAAACAATGGATGCATTTGTTTGTACACACATTGGACACGATAACAAAGAATTGGTATTTAGAAATGGAAGTGCGTAGAGGGACAACATATTGGGAAGATTTGACGCACAAATTTAAGGTAACTGCCAAGTTTGAAGATGATACCCTTTTGGTAGATACAACCTTGCAAGTTATCGAGACCAATATCTTTACACCTGAAGATTTGAAGATACCAACAACCTTAGGTAGTGCGAATAGATATTTTGTTACTATTCAAGAGGTCTTGGAATATTATAATGTTGTTGAAGAAGACTAGGAGGACAAAGACCCAATGAATTTGCAAATACCAGAAACCAAAAGAGAGCACACAATAGAGGGTCCCGAAATGGAGTCAACTGAGTATGCAAAGACATTGAGAAAAAACAAAGTGAATATTGGTACAAAGGATACTCATTAATTCACAAATATTGGAGATTACTAGAATGAAGAAACTGCAGAAAATATTTTTTATTTAATACGTGAAAATCATGATCTTTTTCTGAATACATTCTCAGAGATTATAGGGATTGTTGGGGATCTAGGAGAGATGAAGATTCCTTTGAAGCTAGATGTCAATCTAGTAAACCAGAGACTGTATAGATTGAAACCAATTTGTAAGGAGGAAGTGAAAGTAGAGATAGATAGGATGTTGGAAGATGGAATTATTGAACCTATCACCGATTCAGAGTGGATAAGTCCTATGGTGATTCAGGATAAGAAAATGGGTGGAATTATAATTTGATTGGATCTCAAGAAGTTGAATGATGCATGCTTAAATGACCCCTTTCCTACACCGTTTACAGATGAAGTATTGGATAATGTAGGAGGACATGAAGCTTATTCATTTACTGATGGATTCTATGGATATCACCAGATTAAGATTGCGTAGGAAGATAGACGTAAGACAACATTTGTGACCGAATGGAGATGCTATCAGTATACATTCATGCCATTTGAATTGAAAAATGAACCATCAGTATTCTCCCGAGTGGTTGTAGCAACGTTTAAAGAGTTTATTCATAAGTTCCTAGAAGTCTGTTTGGATTATTGGATAATATTCAGTTTGTTTAAAGACCATGTTGAAAATCTGTGCTTATTGTTGGACAAATGTAGACAATTCCATATTTGTTTGAACTTGAAGAACTGCATTTCTACGCACCATCTGGAATCCTTTTTGGTCATGTAGTATGCAAACAAGGAGTGTTGGTTGACCTTGTGAATATTTTTTTGATTGTGTATTTTCCACCACCTACGTCAATATGACAATTATGAGCAACATTGGGTCATACGGGGTACTATAGAAAGTTCATTAGGGGATATGCGTAGATCAGAACCCTGTTGTAACATTTGTTGAAGAAGGAGGTTAAGTTTTAGTGGAATGAGGATTGTCAACATAGTTTGGATACCTTGAAGCATAAATTGGTTATCACATTTATTTTAGTATTTCTATATTGCAAGAAGGAATTCCATATCCATGTAGATGCATCCTCTATAGTATTAAGTGCAGTTCTAGCTCAGCCTAGGGAAGGAGGTTTGGATCACCCCATTTTATTTTCAAGAAGAAAGTTGTTAACTACTGAGCAAAATTACACTACTACAGAGCTTGAAGGACTGGAAATGGTATATGCACTACAAAAGTTTAGATATTGTTATACATTTATTTTTCACCTGATCACTTAATGGGAATCATCTAGGGGTCAGTAGTATGAACCAATGAATCATACTACTTTTCCTTTGAGATTACAATAATTTTATGCATGGTCGTTGGTTTCCCATTTATATCCTATGACCTATAAGTGATGGTTGTTCATTTTCCTCCTTCAAGGAGAGATCAGTTGCTCCCTACATGAATGTAGGGTGAAAATGGGTTTGTTACTCCCTTTTTAGGATTGGTTTCATGAGATAATATTGAACCCCTGATTCTTCGTGGTTCAACCTCGAGAAAATTGTTATCTTAGGGATGGAGATCTTATCCAAGCTACCCTTTGATATTATCTCTACTATCTTATAAAAAATGGGGGTCTCTCATGGGAAAAGGGGAGGAAACGAGAAAGAAATTTATGCTGGATGATTAATCACAAAGCTTAGATGAGGAATTTGGTTAGAGCTTCATCAAGCTATCAGATTGTAAGTTGCAAACTACTCCATTTGATCATAAGATGCACAAGGTGTTTCCCTCTACTTTGATGTGTATGTAATTACTATGTTTCCTTGTAGAGAAATTAATTTTTTCATGTGTTATGATACATTATTAGATCTATCATTAATTTATGCATGATTAGTTGGATCTTGTGAAGGGTTTTTATGTCTCTATGTGTGTATATATAAGCTAGTAAGGGTGAAGGATATCTTCATGGAAACTAGCATCTAAGGAGCGTGTAGGGACAACCGTCGGATTACCAAGTAAGCCTTCCATTTCAGTAGATCCTTTTCATGTATAACTTATATCTAGGAAAGTTTGTAGATTAAATATCTATTCTGTATTAGGTCTAGGAGGATCCTAAGGGAGGTAACTCTTGTAGGGTGAAAATATCCTACAAAAGAAGGAGGTTAAGTTTCAATGGAATGAGGAATGTCAACAGAGTTTGGATACCTTGAAGCAAAAATAGGTTACCACATTGATTCTAGTATTTCCATATTGGAAGAGGGAATTTCATGTTCATGTAGATGCATCCTCGATACTGTTAGGCACAGTTCTAGATCAGCCAAGGGAAGGAGGTTTGGATCACCCCATTGCATTTTCGAGAATAAATTTGTCAACTACTGAGCATAATTACACTACCACAGAGCGTGAAGGACTATAAATGGTATATGCCCTTAAAATTTTTAGAAACTATCTACTAGGATCAAATTTTAGGATGTATATAGATCATTTTGCATTGATATACTTAGTCAACAAGATAGTGTTGGGGGGGAAGATATGTAGATGGATATTACTATTTTAGGAGTATGGATTTCAAGTGATTGTGAAACCAGGGAAACTGAACTTAGGACCTGATAATTTCTCACACATACTAACATGAGAAGATGTAGGAAACTTGGATAACATTCTACCAATTGCACACTTGTTTTCAGTACATATGGTTGATGATTACTTCACATATTTTTTCTAGTTTTTGAGAACAAGAGTAACCCCACCTGACTTTACAACTGCGTAGAAAAAAATTTGGTAGTATAGATAACAAATTATCAGCTTATAGCGGTGAATTTGTATAAGCTAGGCATTGATTATATTCTTCGATGATGTGTATTGGAGTATGAAAGCTCTATGATATTATCAGAGGCACATGAAGGAAAAGGAGGAGGCCACTATGTAGGGAAAGAAAAAACTAAAAATAGTTCGTGCACAGGACTTTGGTTGCCCACCCTTCACAAGGACGCTAAGGAGTTCTGTCAGACCTATGATGTTTGTCAGAGAGTTGGAAAGTCATCTAGAAGAGATGAGATGGATTTAGTACTGCAAGTTGCATTACATGATTTTGATAAATGGGAAATAGATTTCGTTGGACCGATCAACCCAATAACAAAAAGGTCAATGTCAAGATATATAATCACTACGACATATTATTTGGCTCGACAGGCTAAAGTAGAAACAAATAGAGATTGCAATGTGGAGACTGCTGTGCAATTCCTTTTTTAGAATGTTGTTACAAGGTTTGGATGTACGATAATCCTTATGAGTGATCAAGTGACTCATTTATTGAGTAGAACAATTATTTCTTTGATAGAGGAATTTCAGATTCATCACCATAAGAGCACACCTGACATAGACCCCCCTTCTCTCATCAGGGCTACGCGACCACCCAGTCTTGGATCTTCAAACTCCTGGCCGAATTGACTCTTCAGGCCTTCAATAGACCTGGAATTCTCAACACACAGGTCCCTTTAGTGTTACCCACATAGTCAAACTACCCTTTTCTCTACTCTCCGATGCTCTTGGCAACACCAAACTTCACGAGTGTTAACCCCGCACTAGAGTCTCCCTCCTAAGTGACCATAGGATATGACCGTGGACAAACCCCTTCATGATTTTGGGCTTCGAAGATATCATGATCTCTGACTTCATTTATTTCCGAAGCACTCTCCTCCAAACTTCCAGATCTCTGTCGCGTGTCTCCTTGGATTTTGACGACACCACTATGGTTTCAGGCTTCGCAACTTCACGAAACTCTTGTTCACCTCACACGTAAACCTCTAGACTTCCGATTCCTAGATTTCCTAATCCGCTGCCAAGTGCCATCCTTGCAACCAACAATTAATATTACTTCACAACTCTGTGAGTTCATGACTCTAATGTTGCAACACCTCCAAACCTTTCGAACCACAAAGTGATGAAACACTTTACGGCTAACCTCCATGTAGTTCTCCCATATCTAACGGTCTGGAAAAATCTCACCTCCCTCCGAAATGGATTTGGTTCGTGGATTTTGGGAAACCTTAAAGGATTCTTCCCTTTGAAGATTTCTCGCCGCTCTCCTTCCTGACCTTGTCTTTCCTCGAATTTCTTTGTTCCTCTGAATGCTTTCTTCAACACTTAGTTGTATTTTCAACCTTTTCACACCTTGCAACAAGATCTCCTCCACAACACAATTTATTTATGGATGATTGCACACACTTTGCGACTGTTCTCTAACCACTTCTCTAAAACTAAAGTCACGCTACTCCTTCTGAGCTTGCGAGTATGAGACTCTATCACACACTCCTTGCAAACAAACTTCCTTCAATCCTGACCACTGAAGGTTGACCTTGCACTCCTTGCAACAATCCTTTTACACTCGATTGTTCCTCATGAACAATGTGACTCTGAGCGTAACTCCTACATGCCAACTTCAACTATCCCAGATGAACTTCTGAGTCAAAACAAACCTGGTCACACACTCCTTGTGGACGCCTATGTAGTCTTTGCATACATAAGTTTCATGCTACCTCTTCTAAGCTTCGAGTTGAAACATACTTAGTCACGCACACCTTGCACTCGCTCATAGAAGATAAAAAATTGAAACTTATTCAATATTTACAGCAACTCATACATTCAACCATGTAAATCCATTCATAAACCACAATAACAATAACTAACATAGAATTTTGAATAATTAGAAAGTCTAGCATTCATTCATCTAGATATACACAACACCATACATTTGGGTCAATGCTCCTCTATTAAATTCGTTCAACAATCATATACATGGGTTCATACACTATTATTCAACACTCTACAACATATACAATAGATTCAACAACTCATCACAGCTAGCTATCAACAACCTTTTCTACAATGGAAACCTATACAATACATTCAACAACCTCCTCTGGAAAAAAATACAAAGCTTTATACAAGAGGGATTTTTTGAGTTCTTACCTCCAACTAATCTAGGTTATCCTATCGAAATAAAATATTTCAACTAATTAATATTTATTACAATAAATATCTGAGTTAGATAGATAAGAGCGAGAGCTCTAGACATGTACTACAATCTTTAGCATTAAAGAAAAATACATTCCCTCATTGATATTATGCTATGGCTCGACTTCCAAACATTAAATATGTTCATAGATCAAAATATTTTCTAGATATTACATTAATATGCCAACTTTGGAATTCAAAATACTTCAAAATATGCGCTAGTGTGCCCAACTGTACTCCACACATGCTTTGCTGACGATGCTCATGCATCATACTCGTCTGGGTGAAAATTTCATGGACTCATGTCCATGAGCTCTTGCACTGACCTTCCATGCTTCTGGATGTCCACTTCACTAACCCAACTGGCGTATTCTATTGAGTGTCCTTTACACATTACTAAATACTCAAAATATATTTTCCTTCGGGTCTTCTTGCCAATCCGTCAATCCACAATCTTCTCCATCTGCGACTTCTCTACTACATGCAATTGTTTCTTCCAATGGATCTTTTTTCAGATCTTATGATCCTCTGGTTCCATGTTCCCCGTAAGGATACACGTATGTAATGTTGAATATGGGCGATATACCCACATCCTCTAGCAGTTCTATTTCATAAGCATTCTCACTAAATCTTCTCAGGATTTTACACGATCCTATCTTCTTCAGCTTCAACTTGTTGTATGTTCCCCTCGAAAACCTTTCCTTCCTTAAATGTGCTAGAACTTGATCTCCAACTTCAAATTGAATTTGTCTCCTATGTTGATCAACTCTATTATTATACTCATTACTACTCTTCTCCCATTGTTTCTTAATATGATCATGGAGCTTCTGCATTTCTGCAGCGAAGTCTTCAACTCCAATGCTCATAAATTCATATTTCTCCAGGACTCTTAACTCTGAAAGTCCCCTTGGATTCATTCCATACACTATTTGAAATGGACTCTTTCTAGTGATTTTTTTCATTGAGTCATTGTATACAAACTCCACTTGTGATAGAATCTGATCCCACTGGCTATGTGTTGGTTGTGGAGCATGATTATCTTCCT
>ML778325.1:940989-969977 GCA_009831015.1 Picea engelmannii | reverse complement strand
GGTTTACCCCTGGCGGGGGTTCAGGTGAGAATCCCTCGAATGAAAAATTGCCTTATAAATGTATATTTTAATTTCATTGTAAATCTGGACCGTTCATTATAAGGTTGCAGATCTAATGGTAGAAGTTATGTTAGGGTTTTTTTCCCTATAAGGCAACCCTCTTTTATAAGGGAAATGTATTGCGGCTATGAATATACCGAATATTGTATTATGAGACAGGAGACTGTGAGAGAAAGAAGAGGAAGTTACAACGGGTTTGCTATAGGTTGTATCCCTTCATTTTCTCGATAATAATAAAGGAATGACTTGGAAATTTCTCTGGTGGACGTAGCCCACACTGGGTGAACCACACATATCTATGTCTCTATTGTATTGTGTATCTTCTATGTTTTATTTCTGCATTTGTTTTATTTTATTGCTCCATGATCCTATTTTTTTAAGACTGTGATGTTCAGTGACCAAACTCCTCAACAAATATCCTAAAATTTGATTCACCACTTCAGTTTGTCCATCTATTTGAGGGTGATATGCAAAACTAAAGGATATTTCTATCCCCAACTTCTTCCATAATGTTCTCCAGAAATGACCACCAAATTTAGTGTCCCTGTCTAAAACAATACTCCTGGGCAATCCATGGAGTCTCACAACCTCTTTGATAATTTATTTTGCAACGCACATTACATCACTGGTATTCTGACAAGGGATAATGTGTGCCATCTTCGAAAATCTGTCAAATACCACAAATATGGAATCACTTCCTCTTTGTGTTCTTGGAAATCCCAACACAAAATCCATGCTTATCGCATCCCAAGGCCTCTTTGGATTAGGCAATGGTTGATATAACCTAGTGTTCTGTCTCTTTCCCTTTGCATACTGACAAATCTTACATTTATTCACGAACCTCTCTACTTCTTCCCTCATACCTGGCCAATAATATGAACCGTTCAACTGTGCGAACATTTTGTCATGGCCGAAATGTCTGGCTAGACCTCTGCGATGTTTCTCCTTCAACAGGTTTTCCCTCATCAAGCATTTTGGCATGCACAACTGGCAACCTTTGAACAACAATCCATCTTGAATGAAATATTCGACCCATTGGATCCTGTCTCTGATCACAGGATTTGCACATTCTTCATAAGCTCCTTTGAAATCTTGATCATCTGATACATCTCCTTAAGGTGTTCAAACCCCAAGGTTTTCACTTGAAATTCCTATAGAATCAAACTTCTCTTGCTAAATGCATCAACAACCTTGTTATAATTACCATAAATATGTTTAGTAACAAAAGTGAATTTTTCATGAATTCTATCCACTTAGCGTGTCTCTGGTTTAATTTCTCATGTCTGGTTATGAATTGCAAAGATTGATTATCACTATACAAAACAAACTCCTTTGGTACAAGATAGTGCCTCCATTTCTTCAAATCTTGGATTATGGCATAAAAATATTTATTGTATGTGGAGTAATTCTTCTTAGTATCGTTCAACTTCTCGCTGAAATATGAAACAGGTCTATTATCTTGGCTCAAGACTGCTCTATTTGTAACTCCAATTGCATCACATATCACTTGAAATGTCTTCCCAAAATCCAGTAAAACCAGAATCGATTGTTCTATTATCTTCTCCTTCAATATATTGAAGCTCTTCTCAGCCTCTTCTGTCCATTTGAAATACTTGTATCTTTTCTTGACTTTATCCATCATTTGAGCACTAATCTTGCTAAAATTTCTGGTAAACTTCCGATAGAAACTTGCTAATCCATGGAAGCTTCTCACTTCAAATATATTCCTTGGTGATGGCCATTCTCAGATTGCTTTCACCTTTTCAGGATCCATCTTCAATTCATTTGAAGAAATAAAAAAACCCAAATATATGAGTTATATCTTCATAAAAGAGGATTTTTTCAAATTAATCAACATCTTCTCTTGCTACAACCTCCTCATCACCAATGTTAAATGTCTCAAATTATCTTCTTTAGTCTTCTAAAGACCATTATATCATCCATATATACAATCACAAACTTGCCAATGAAATCTTTTAACACTTCATTTATCAATCTCATAAAAGTACTTGAGGAATTTGATAAGCCAAATGACATAACAAGCCATTCATACAATCCCTCATTTGTCTTGAATGTTGTTTTTCACTCATCACATTCTCTCATCCTTATATGGTTATATGCACTTTTCAAATCTATATTTGAAAAATAGTTCGCTCCACTTAAACAGTACATCAAGTCATCCATCCTTAGCAATGGAAATCTGTACCTGATGGTGATCTTGTTTATGGCCCTTGAGTTTATACACATTCTCCACCCTCCATCCTGATTTGGACTCAATACCGTTGGTACTAAACACGAGCTCAATCTTTCTCTAACCAATCCTTTGTCTAACAGATCCTGAACGTATCTTTTCACCTCCTCATTCTCTTGAGGTGTCAACATGTATGCGACTTTGTTCAGAAGGCTGGCTCCTGGTATCAAATCAATGTGATGGATGATACTTCTGATAGGTGGGAATGAACTTGGCAACTCATCCACTACTATGTCAACAAAATTCTCTAACAGTTCCTGAATTTCCTCAGGCAAATCTTCCAAAAAAGTATTTGTAAGGATAAATCTTGGCTTCCTCACTACAACAAACTACATCTCTTGTTCCTTCTTAAATCCACTCAAGAGATCCTTCCCACTCATGAGAAGTATACTCGTGCTGGATTCATCCTTCACTTTCTTCTCTTTAATTGGAAACAACATATGTGTCCTACCATTCTTCTCCAAGGTGTAAGTATTCCTTCTCCCATCATGGATGACATTCCTGTCATATTTCCATGATCTTCCCCAAAAAACATGACATACGTCCATAGGAATCACATCACAGAGAATCTCATCTCTATATCCACCTATTTTAAATTCAACAAGACATTGTTTAGTTACTATTACCTGGTGACATTTCTGCAACCATGAGACTTTGTACGACGTTAGATGTGCATTCGTCTCCAGCTCCAATTTATCCACCATCTATGTGGATACTAATTTATCAGTGCTCCCACTATCAATTATTACCTTGAAAACTCCATCCTTAGTCTTGCAAGCTGTTCTGAACAAATTGTTCCTCTGCACTAGCTTTTCGATCTCTAGCTCTTGCTTCAAAAAAACCTTCTTCATCATCAAGGATTTCCCATCCTCTACACCTTTTGCCTCAACATTTTGCTTCTACGCTTCCAAAATGTGAGCTTTGCCTCCTTATTTATTTCTCTCGGTGCATTCCCAAGACATGTGCCCTGTTTTTCCACAGGCATAACATCTTACTTCTCCTCCTCTGCCTCTTCCTCTTCCTCGAGGAAAAGAATTCCTACCACCAGACTGTCTCCATCAGGAACTTCCTCCTCTTTCAGAGTGACAATGTGTTTTTTTTGTCTCGCCTTTGGACTTCTACGCCTTTCCATGGGTGATTACTTTGCCTCTATTTGGAATTCGTCCTTTACCTCGCTAACTTTGTTTTCTAGCCAACTTCTCCTCTGATTTTAGTGCGATTTGATAAGCATCCTCCATGGTTCTAACTGTCGTGATGTTGATTTAGTCCTAAATTTCATATCTCAGGATATTGATATACCTGGAAATTTTTTCCTCGTCTCTCTCTTTCTGTCCAACCCTGATGTTCAGTCTATAGAACTCCTCTGTGTATTCCTTCATAGTAATTCCCTTCTATCTCAGGTTCTGCAATCTCCTGAACAATTTTATCTGGTAAATTATGGGTATGAATTCAGCCTTTAGCTTGTCTACCATTCTATCCCAACTCTTAATATTTTGTTTTCCCTTGCTTCTCCTATCAGCCTGTATTTCATCCCACCATAGTGATGCATGTCCTTTTAACTTGGTGACAACATGTTTCACCTTCTTTTCCTCATCTACATCTTCATAGTCGAAATAATTTTCCATTGCTTGTATCCAATCAAGCAATTATTCGGTGTATAAATTACCTTCATACATTGGGATGTCTATCTTCTCTCTATCTCCCAACTTGACAACCACTCTTAGTAAGCGTTCTTTCATAGCGTCCTTGGCTACAACTTCTTCATTCTTTGAATCACTGACGTCTCCAACATCAGGTGATATTTGTTGTGCCATTTCCATGGCATCCAAACTTGCTCTGAGTTCTCTCATCTCCCTTTCCATAGCTCTATTTTATATGGGTGGCTCTATACGTCTTCTTGTCGGCATTGTGCTGATGTATCTGATACCACTTGATGATAATAGTCTACTTATCCATCTTCTATTTCTACATAAATAAATTATGTGCTCGCTCTAATACCACTTGATGGTATCAGAGTATCTCCTTTATCTCCTATCTGAGAATAAAATTAGGCTCTGATACCACCTAACGTAGATCCCCCTTTTCTCCTTGGGGATACGCGACCTCCCAGTCTTGGATCTTCAAACTTCTGAACCGAATTGACTCTTTGGGCCTTCAATAGACTCTGAATTCTCAACCCACAGGTCCCTTTAGTGTTACCCACAAGGCCAAACTACCCTTGGCTCTGCTCTCTGATGCTCTTGGTGACACCAAAATTCGCAAGTGCTAACCCCGTGCTAGACTCTCCCTCCTAAGTTACCACGAGATATGACCATGGACCAACCCCTTCACGATTTCAGACTTTAGAGATATCATGATATCTGACTTTAGTTCTTTCCGAATCACTCTAATCTGAAATTCCATATCTCTTCCATGTGTCTCCTTGGATTTTGATGGCCTTACTATGGTTTTGGGCTTCACAACTTCACAAAACTCTTGCTCACCTCACAAAAACCTCTAGACTTCCGACTCCCAAATTTCCTAATCCGTTTCAATGTGCACTCCTCGCAACCAACGATTAATATTAATTCATGACTCTACTCTTGCAACACCTCCAAACCTTCCGAACCATGAGGTGCTGAAATTATTTACGACTAACCTCCACGTAGTTCTCCCATATTTGACGGTCTGAAACAATCTCGCCTCCCTCTGGAATGGATCTGGTTCTTGTATTTTTGGAAACCTTAACGGATTCTTCCCTTTGAATATTTCTCAACACTCTCCTTCCTGAGCTTGTCTTTCCTCGAATTTATTTGTTCCTTCGAACAGTTTCTTCGACACTTAGTCAAATTTTCAACCTGTGCACACCTTGCAATAGGTTCTCCTCCACAACTCAATTTATTTGTGGATGATTGCACACACTTTGTGGTTGTTTTCCAACTACTTCTCTACAACTAAAGTCACACTACTCCTTCTGATCTTGCAATTCTGAGACTCTATCATGCACTCCTTGTGGATGAAATTCCTTCAATCCTGACCACTGAAGGCTGACCTTGCACTCCTTGCAACATTCCTTTTACACTCAATTGTTCCTCCTAAATAATATGAGTCCGAGCATAACTCCTCCTACACCCCAACTTCAATTATCCCAACTGAACTTCTAAGTCAAAACAGACTCAACGCACACCTTGTGGACATGCCTGAAATATTTTCATACATAAGTTTCATGCTACCTCTTCTGAGATTCGAGTTGAAACATAATCAGTCATGCACACCTTGCAGACACTATGCACACCTTGCACTCTATCGTAGAAGAGAAACAATTGAAAATTATTCAATCTTTACAACGAATCATACATTCAACCATGTAAACGAATTCATAAACCACAATAACAATAAATAACAGATAATTTTGAATAAGCAGAAAGTCTACCATTCATTCATCTAGATAGACACAACAACACCATACATTTGGGTCAATGCTCCTCTGTTATATTCGTTCAACAATCATATACATGGTTTTATACATCTTTCTTCAACACTCTACAACATATACAATAGATTCAACAACTCATCACAACTAGCTATCAACAACCTCTTCTTTAATGGCGACCTATACAATAGATTCAACAACCTCCTCTGGGAAACAATACAAAGCTTTATACAAGAGGTATTTTTTGAGTTCTTCCCTCCAACTACTCTAGGATATCTTATCGAAATAAAAGATTTCAACTACTTAATATTTATTACAATAAATATCTGAGTCAGATAGATAAGAGCGAGAGCTCCAGATCTATACTACAATCTTTAGCATTAAAGAAAAATACATTCCCTCATCGATCTTATGCAATGGCTTGGACTCCAAACATTAAATATGTTCATAAATCAAAATATGTTCCAGATATTACATTAATATGACAACTTTGGAATTCAAAATACTTCAAAATACGCGCTAGTGTGCCCAGTTATCCTCCACACGCACTTTGTTGGCCATGCTCATGCATCAACACCTTTTAATCCTCAAGAGAATGGAACAATGGAAGCATTCAACAAGATCTTGGAGCATGCACTGACGAAGATATGTAATTTAAATCTTGATGTTTGAGATTTGAGGATTCCTACAGTACTATGGGCATATATGACTGCATGGAAGAAGTTGACAGGATAGACAACATTCCATTTAGTATATGTCTAGGAAGAAGTTATGCCCATGAAATTCATTGTGCCGAGTTTACGCATTATCGTATTGATGGAGCTTACAGATTTTGGCACAGTGAAGAAAATACTGTCAAAGTTAGTGGAACTGGAGGAAGACCGTTTTCTTGCAAGATTTCATACGTAGGTGCAAAAAGCGTGCAAAATGGCATGGCATGAAAAACACATTAAAAAAAACAAGTTCCATACGGGAGACTTAGTTCCAAATGCACTGGTTGGGTCCATATGTGATAAGATTTATGACAGAAGCAGGTGTTATTCAATTGGAGAAATTGAATGGGGAAAGCATGGAAGGGAACGTAAATGATAGTCGACTGAAATTGTAAAGGGATAGTCATGCTTCCGTGCACTAGCCTTGCTGCACAATATGTGTACCATAGTATTTGTATTATATTGTGTTATAGAGGAAAATAAATAGAAAATGACAAGAAATAAAGTTCTAAATCGGGCATTGTCAAAGATAAATAATAAAGTGTCGTGAAAAGGAAGGGACGTTAAATTGTGCGCAGAAAGGTGAATTGGAGAACCGGGATAAAGAACCACATAAAGGATGGGTAAATAATTAAAGGGAAATCATCATGGCAAGACAGTGGGAACGCATAGTCATAAATGAAAAGTGGCAGAAAGAGCTTGACTTGATGGAAAATCTATCCCATGATCTGACTAAATAATACGAATTTAATGCAGAATATGGAAGGAATTGAATATGAGTACAATCAGATGGGACTGCAAGTTTTAGTGCAAAGAGGAAGATAATAGTTTGCAGCAAGCTATAAAAGTAGAGCAAGGGTGAGGGGAAAAGGTTATTGTTGCATGCACATTCAAGAGAACAAAGAACCAGAGGAGAGCCAGTGCTAAATAAAGAACATATCTAAGTGTGTTGAAGGAAGAAAAAAACTACATATAGCTATGGTGCCACCAAATATAGGAGATTCTACATCAAGAACAAAGAAACAACCCACTAAGAAGGCAACAACACCGATGTAGGAAGAAGTCCCGAGGTCGAAAGAACTAGATCTAAGTTTGGAGAACTTTCCCAGAACAAGATGTCAGTGAGGTGGTGAACGATGCATAAAGAGACACAAGAACCCAAAAAGTTTCAAGAAGAAGAAAAATAACACACAAAACAAGGGAAGAGATCATTCTGCGCAGTAAGAACACGAGTATTGCAACATTTATGATACTTGAGAAACAAGAAATCCATCTAGATTGAAGGAGAAGGTTAAAAGGGATTTCCATTCTTATTTGACTCAATTACTACTCAAGAAGAACATCTTAAGTTAGCATTTATTGTGTATATGACATACGGGATTTTGGTGCAAGAAGTACAAGCAAAGGAAAATATTGCAACTGTAAGGGAGACTTTTGAGAAGCTCGTTGTGACACTGAAGGGATCACAACAACATAACTGAGTGGCCTGAGATGAGCCACAGATGAGTGTTTGGCACCTATTGGGAAAGGAGTTTTGGGACAATTTTTGGGAACTACAGAGGAGTGCACGCAGAAGAAGGAAGGAAGTTAGCGCATTTTTAGAACCAACATGTGCGAAAGAAGGAAGTTAGTTAAGAATTTTGGTCCTTTGTAACAGGATAATCCCTAATGTAAATTTATAAATCTATAAGGGTTTTTGGGTAGAAAGGGAGTGGAGGAGTAGAGAATGGAGGAATGAGTCAAGTATTGAGTATTTATAGGAGAGTATGTGACTTGAGAGCTAAGTGTGCATTGTATGCACGAACGATAAGGGAATTTTGGGTATAAATGTGATATCACGTATGAGTGAAGTGCACACATTTTGTAAGATATGATTCTAAACAATAATATGATAAGCCAACCGTTGTGGACGTAGCCCATCTTGGGTGAACCACATTAAATATGGTGTCCCTGTGTTATGTTATGCCATGATGTGTTTTCTTACTATTTTGTTTATTGAGTGCATATAATGTATGTTAAGCCCTAAATAATGGCTCATTACCCCCTAATTGGGGCATATTACATTAGTAATGTTATTTTATTTATGTCAACTTTATTCCATTAGTTGTAATTGCACCTCCTAGTCTCCTATATATACCAAGGAGACATTTTCATTTGGAATCATATTTTATTTGGACATTTATGTGGGGTATAAGGAGCTTTCCCCCTCGAAGAGGATTATTACCTAAAATTATATCTTTTTCAAGGCGTTGAGTACTTATTCTGAGGTTTTTCTATGCTATATTGATATTTGGTTCTTAACATATGGTATCGGAGCTCAAGGTCTTGGGGTTTTGCTGCTACATCTGAGACACCTTGGAATTTTTGAGATAACCTTTTTTCTAAAATGTTTTAGAAGGAACGTATTGGAGGATGTTTAGTATATAGATCAAGGTACGTTGGGTTAAAATTTCATCTCCTTAGGCCTTATACTTTCGGAGATACAACCTGTGTAAGATAGGGTTCTAGAATCATCCAAAATTGAGTCATTGCGGGAGTTTATCTATAAAAAAAAACTGTAACATTTCAGACCTTGAACTTCAAAGACTATTCACAGAAATTAGTAAGGTATCTTTGGTAAAAATGTCAACTTCTGGGTCATCTTACATTTGTATATACACCCTGTGAAAGATAGGGTATCTGACTAGTCCTATTGACTAGTCTCAAGCAGGTGTTCCAGGTAAAACAATCATAACTTCTTCCCGGAGTATCAAAATTGAGTAAGACTGGTTTCATTGGATAGTGGGAAGTTTGTAGTAGTTCTCATATGATTTTATTAATTTTATATCAATTATTTTGTGTGGGGCACACTATACAAGTGAGATCTTCTAGAAAGGATAAAAATCAACAAGTTGTGGGGAAGTTACTGTAAATTCCACTTGGCACATCCATTTTTAATCAGACCTATGGCACTGCAAAGAATAAATATCAAATAACTACAAAAAATAAAATTTCATACCCAGAAGGGCAGAAATTTTGGATATACAATAAAAGGAAGAGTGTATAGCAGAACCACCTCAAAATCAAGGTTTAAAGTGATACTTGGCCAACATGCCACCAAAAAAGGGAACTTCTACACCAAATAAGCTTCCAGACAATCCTACTTGGACTCTTGATGAAGGTGAAGAAATGCGTAGGGACAAAAATTATTTACAAAAGAAGACAGTGGCAAAACATGAACTACAAGAGATGAGGGATTCAATAAATACTAAGATGGATGGTTTAAAAGGGGAGATCATGGAAGGATTCAAAAATTTCCTAATAGAGAGGACACCTGAAAGTGAAAATGTATCCCATGAAATTAATGATGAGGACACAAGGTAGTGTTAGAATATAAGTGGATGTGCTCGTTTTACCATTGACAATATCCTTGTCACCCAACCATAGGCTGAAGCCACCCTCCGAGCACCTTAACCTTGACAAAGAATCATTCTGGAAGCAAACCCTAGGCTAGATAGCCAAACAAAGGGTAGCGCACCTTTCCCCAAGGATAGCACACCAATAAGAGCTGATCATATAGTCCAAACCCTAGCCAAGAGATAGTCCAATCCAAACGTGATCTGCTAGCTGCAGCAGCTGCAATGGCAGCTCTCCTCAAAACTGTGCACAAGACTGGGCATTGCAGTGCGCACAAGACTAGGCACTACAATTCTGAGACTGCCTGCCAGAATGAGAACTGGCCTCCTGTATTTATACTAATTCTGGCTAACTGCCTGGGCCGACTTCTCATTTTGGGTATCTGTCTATTCAGTATGTATTATTATTTTTGGCCGACTTCTTCTCTTGGAGGCTAATAACCTAATATAAATTATCTTCTTGAGCTAACAAGTCTTCTAGGGTTATTAGCCAACTCATTAGGGTTTCTTCTTGCTTCCCAGAGTATTCTATCCTTGTCAGGTTTACATGTGGAGGTAAATACCTCCCGCAACTACCATAATATCAACACTCCCTCCTAGCTACGGAGGCATTACAGGTAATGGTCTTGAGCACAAAACATACCATTCACCTGGTAGCATCAACATAGTTATATATACTAGATCATGAGCACCATCATCATCATCAGCTACATCATCTCTCGAAACCATACTCTATCTGAGTAATCATAAATGATTCTCACTCCACAAAGTGATACAAGAACCATTCTTCTAATCTAGAAGAGTAAATGTTCTAAACCATTTTCTGTCTGGAAAATCTTTGTTCATCATTCATTTGGCTGATAATTATTTACAATAAATTGTTGATAGTCTTCAAGGAAATCAGAACAAAACAGAAGAAAACTGTGTCTATCCATAGTAGTACATAACTATAATCTAGTGGTACGCTACCACACCAAGTAACACACAAGTACTTGATCAACAATGTATAGTCACGAACAATGGAACACATCCACCATAGTAGTATACATCTACTGTCATACAGTCTTCATAACAATCATCTGATACCAACTTGCACATAAACAATGTTATTATATAAACTAAATCATCTGGGCCAATCTTTCACTCACATCTGTGAGATATGAAAGAATATCTTCCCTCGGAGTAGAACAATGAGATATCTAGACTATTCTTCTCAAGCAAGGAAGAATAATTGTCCTGTCTTCTGAACCTGGACCATTCCCCACCCTGGGCCATTCTTCCTACACTAATAAAAGTGCACCTTGGAGAGAATGTATAAAACCTAAGGAATGCATGTCCTTGATTGTTGAGCCTGTACCATTCCCCACCCTAGGCCATTCCTCCTACACTAATCAAAGTGCACCCTAGAGAGAATGTATAAACCCTAAGAAATGCCTGTGCCTGATTGCTGAGCCTGGACCATTCCCCACCCTGGGCCATTCCTCCTACACTAATAAAAGTGCACCTTGGAGAGAATGTATAAAACCTAAGGAATGACTGTCCAGACCATTTCCTCTATTAACCACAAGAGGAAAATACTGTCCTGTATCAACCTCCAAAATGAACCATTCCTCATGTTAACCACAATGAGAAATCGTTGTCCGGCGAGGCGGGCCAATCTTCTTGAATAACCCTCAAGAACAGAGACTTCCCTAGACCACTCCGCATGTTAACCACAATGGGAAGTCGTTGTCTATGATACATCAGCAATCTGGACCATTTCCCGTGTTAACCACAATGGGAAATCGTTGTCCACCAGAAATCTCAATCCACTTTCCAAACAGGAAAGCATTTGTCCAAGATGGACTATTTTTCAATCTTGAAAATGAATGTCCTCAATAATATTTTCAGTGCTCCCTCCCAACCTGGGATTCATCTATTCCTTTTTCAATAAGGAAGTTGTCTCCATGAGCTCCAGATTGAGTACTCAAACTCTTTCATCTTGGATAGAAGCTTTACCAAAATGTCTGCTTATCTGCTCATCTGTGGAGATATGTATTGGAGAACCATTTTCTCCTTTATGGACTTCATCATGGATAATGTAATGCTTGATTTTAAATGTACTTTAGTCTGGAACACTGATTTTCCCTGAAGGCTTCATGTAGCTCTGAACAATAGAGCATATCATTGTTGGAAAACTAGAACATATCCTTTTGGCACTTCTTCTGTCATCATGAGATCTGATCTACTGAGTAATCATCTTGATGTTATAGGAAATATTCACCATGCTTCTGTTGTGCACTGTAGGTTCTCCACCAAGTTATCTTCTTCTATCTGCATACAAGGGTCTCTTTCTGGTATGCCTCAAAGTATTGAGATTGCTCTTCATACACTCTTTATTCAATTTCTCTGGAGAACATTCTTTGCATTCATCTGATGTAGAACTCCAACTCATGGATGTTGCAGATGATATAGTGACTCATGTAGAGGTATGTTTGGTTTACCAAAATGAGCAATCATCATAGTATTCTCCCTTCATGTGGGAGAACCTCTAGTTTTGGATCTCACAATGCTTTCATTCATAAGTCTTCCATACACTGTTCTTCATCACAACTTTTAGTTTTGCTTGATTGCTTTCATATTAGGCTGGTAATCTTGTGATTCTCGATACAATGACTTGGTTGTTCAGGCTTCTCTTATTTCTTGGAATATTCATGTTCTTCCTCATGTTTTTCTTTAGCTTTTTGGGTCCATGGAGTTTCTTATAGATTCCATGCCCTAAATATTCCACTTCTTTTCATCATAGGATCACAGATCTGGATGGACAACCAGGGATAATTTAAGGCTTTTTCTTCGAAGAATACTTCTTATGAGGTTGAATTGATCACGTACTGTCTTTCATGGTTACTACCATGGATATATACTTCATCATCTTCAATGGATCATAGGATTAGCTCCCTCCTAATCCTTGCTTCATGTATGAGTGCATATAATTGGATCCCTCTATTTAACAGAGTCCATGCTTTCGTTTGCATCCTTATTGTCTTCTGTGATATATAATTGGCTCTCTTTGTCTAACAGAGTCCACGCTTTTGTCTTGTTGTCTTCTACAAAAACGTTATAAGTCTTTCTTTGACTTCTTACTATATTTGCTTCTTCTGAGTCTCTTCATGATTGATTCAACGTATTTCATCCTTTCATGTGTATTATCTAATGATATCAATCCTTATCTTGTTGTTCTTCCATAGGTATAGTTCTTCTTGAAATACATTATCTTTCAAGGGATATATATACAAGATATGTATAGAGACGATACAAATGAGATATGTACAAGAAATAAGAAGAGTATTGTTACCTTGAGAGGAAGAAGTCTCTTTCATCCTGCTTAGTCTTCTTTGTAGGTTCCTTTTCTTCGGAAACTGATGCTTCTTGTTTCTCCTTCCTTTTCTTTAGCTCGGGACAATGATTCTTGTAGTGGCCATACTTTCGACAGTTGAAGCATTGTACTTCTAAAATGTCTTTCTCTTGATTTGGCTTCCTCCTTGAACAAAACTTCCTTTTGTTCCTGAAATTCTTGAATCTTGCTGTGAAGGCTTGATCATCGTACTTCTTTTGGGGCTTCTCTTTTGCACTGATCCTTGATTCTTCTTGAACACAACAAGTCCAAAGTTCTTCAAATGTCAGATACTCCTTTCTTGTGTTCATGCTTGTGGCAAATGCATCCCATGTCTTGGGAAGACCATTGAGTACTATGTTTACCAACTCCTTCTCTGAGATGATCTCTTCAATAGCTTGTAGTTGATATCTCAACTGAGAAATTATCACAAAGTATGATGTTATGCTGTCATCATCATTCATCTTCATGTCACGGAGCTCATTCTTTAGACTCATTACTTGTCCAATGTTTCTGACTGAGAAGAGGTTTATTAGGGCATCGTACATATTCTTTGATGAGTCAAGATGGGAGATGTAGGGTATCAAATGGTATTTTATGGATTCCACTATGATACTCATAGCATTAATGTCATCATCTTTGAACTTCTCCATAGCTGCAACATTCTGCGGTTCCTTCTCTTTCCCTTTTTCAAACTCTGGTTTCACGATCTTTCCTTTCACGATATCCAACACTTTATTCTTGGCAAGGATGAGGTCAATCCTTGTCTTCCATGCTCTGAAGTTAGAGGCTCCATCTAACTTGTTCTCTGACTTCATAGAATAAGTCATGGCTGCTTTGACTTGGTCAAACCCTAGATTTGACCACAAACTCAAACTTCACGTCTTGGCTTGCTGAGAGTATCGGGAGATGCGCTAGGCTAGAGCGCAATGATCTATCTAGATATTAGGTCAATCCATTCACTTAAGGTGCCTCAACAAGAGGATTAGGGTTTCTACAATTGCTCCTACTAGTAACCTTAGCGGCAGTGTCTTGGAAGCTGCTTATGCTAGTAACCCTAGGGGTAGTTCCTCAACAAGCTCAATATCCTAGAGGCTATGTTTCCTTATAGTGTTTAGACTGAATGAAAGATGTGTGGGCCCATAACCTATTAGAATATAAGTGGATGTGCTCATTTTACCATTGACAATACCCTTGTCACCCAACCATAGGCCAAAGCCACCCTCCGAGCACCTTAACCTTGACAGATAATCATTTTGGAAGCAAACCCTATGCTAGATATCCAAACAAAGTGTAGCACACCTTTCCCCAAGGATAACGCACCGACAAGAGATGATTAGATAGTCCAAACCTTAGCCAAGAGATAGTCCAAGCCAAACGTGATCTGCTAGCTGCAGCAACTGCAATGGAAGCTCTCCTCAAACCTACGCACAAGACTGGGCGCTACAGTGCACACAAGACTGGGCATTTCAATTCTGAGACTGCCTGCCATAATGAGAACTGGCCTCTTGTATTTATACTAATTCTTCCTAACTGCTTGGGCTGACTTCTCATTCTGGGTATCTATTTGTTCAGTATATATTATTATTTCTGGCCGACTTCTTCTCTTGGAGGCCAATAACCTAATATAAATTATCTCCTTGAGCTGACAAGTCTTCTAGGGTTATTAGCCAACTCATTAGGGTTTCTTCTTGCTTCCCGAAGTATTCTATCCTTGTCAAGTTTACATGTGGAGGTAAATACCTCCCACAACTACCATAATATCAACAGGTAGATGAATCAAGAATGGAGAAACCCTAACTTTGGGTTGAAGACCAACTACTTTCCTAAGATCTATATGAGGAAGTTTGATGGAAAGGACCCAATCACATAGATACTTCAGATGGAACAATTCTTTGATCTACACAATGTGCCACATACACAAAAGGTACATATTGCTTCTTTATATTTAGAACCCAATCAATTTGTGTGGTATCGATGGATTTTTTCTCGTAAATCACTCGTCACTTGGACAATTTTCACGAAAGAAATGATAACAGACTATGAGGATACAAGGAGAAATACCTTATTTAGCCAATTGATAAATCTCAAGCAAAAGGGTTCAGTTACATAGCACATTGAGAACTTCCAAAGATTGAATATAAAGGTAACAAATATTCCAGATGAGCACTTGATTGATGTATTCATAGGAACTTTAAGGGATAACATTCAACATCAGGTTCGTCTTCGGGAACCCAAATCATTGGAGAATGCATTTAGGGTGGCAAGAAATGTTGAAACAAAAAATATGGCTATGGCTACTAGAAGGACCACTCCTAACATCTATCGAGAGAATAATTTTCCTTCTTCTAAAACACCTCAACCTACCAGGTTGACACCTCAACAATTGGAGGAAAGAAAAGAAAAAGGTTTATGGTTTAATTGTGACAACAAGTAAAGTAAGGGACATAAGTGTGGTGAGAAGAAATTATTCTACATAGATTGTGAAGAGGAAGAAGAAGAAGAAGTATCTCAAGATGAAAATGTAGACGTGATTTCTTCTGAAGAGTTGACTCCCACGATATCGTGTAATGCATTGGATGGAATTAGCACTCCTCAAACCCTCAAGATCGAAGGATATATCAAAAATAAAAAGGTAATAGTCCTAATTGATTTTGGTAGTACTCATAATTTCATTCACTATAAATTAGCCAAAGCTCTCAATTGCTTTGTATATCCAGCACTAGAGTCTCAGGTAATGATTGCAGATGGAGGAACTATCAATTGCTCAGGAAAATGCAATAACATCAATCTTACTATGGGGGAATATGTAATGAATAGTCCAATGATTGCTATACCCATGGGTGGTGCTGATGTCGTACTAGGACTCCAATGGTTACAATCATTAGGAGCAATGGCTTTTAATTTTCAATAACTTTTCATGAAATTTTCATTGGAAGGAAAATAAATTGAGTTAAGAGGTATCACAGGGAAACTCAGTAAGGTGATAAGCTCCAATGGCATGACAAAATTATTGAAAAAGGGGCATCAAGGTGTAATTGCACAACTATTCTCACTAGATGTTCAAACATCCAGGCCATCTGTTCCCCTAGATCTCCAAGGGATCATTGATAAGCATTCCAAAGTATTTGAAGATATTCTGAAAGGTCTTCCACCCACTCGAAATCATGATCATGGTATTCACCTAATTCCTGAGAGTGTTCCTCCTAACATAAAGCCATACAGATACCCTTATGCCCAGAAGAGTGAAATTGAGCTCATGGTTGAAGAAATGTTAGAGGCTATCATTATTAGACCTAACCAAAGTTCTTACTCTGCACCGGTGGTAATGGTATTCAATAAAGATGGCTCATGGCGTATTTGTCCAGATTATAGAGATCTCAACAAGATCACTATTGAAGATAATTTTCCCATTCACATGATTGATGAATTGTTAGATGAACTACATGGAGCAATCTATTTCACAAAGTGGGATCTTCATTCAGGGTATCATCAGATTAGAATGAAGGAAGAAGATATCCCCAAAACAACATTCGGAACTCATGAAGGCCATTATGAATTTTTGGTTATGCCTTTTGGCCTTACAAATGAACCTTCCACATTCCAAGGGTTGATGAATTCCATTTTCAATCCCTTCCTTCGAAAATTTGTTCTAGTATTTTTTGATGATATACTAATCTATAGCAAGTCTTGGGAGGATAATGTGCGACATGTTGACAAGGTGCTACAACTACTAAAGGAGCAACAACTATATGCCAAACCATCCAAATGTTTCTTTGGGGTGAATGAGGTAGAGTATTTGGGTCATATTGTATCTCATGAAGGTGTCAAGGTAGACCCTAACAATATTAAGGCCATGATGGACTGGACGATTCCAAAAAAATCAAATAAACTTAGAGGCTTTTTGGGTTTGACAGGTTACTACCGCAAGTTTGTTCGACACTATGGAAGAATAGAAGCACCTTTAACAACACTAACTAAGAAGGATTCATTTTCATGGACTCCAGAGTCAACTAAATATTTTGAGAAACTTAAAGAGGTGATGTGAAAAGCTCCTATCTTGACCAGTCCATACTTCACAAAAACCTTTATTGTGGAATGTGATGCTTTGGGAAATGGAATTGGTGTTGTCCTAATGCAAGAAAGAAGGCCCCTAGATTTTGAAAGTCTACCACTCAAGGGAAAGGACTTACACAAACCCATTTATGAGAAGGAAATGATGGCAATACTACATGCATTGAAGAAATGGTGTCCTTACCTAATAGGTAGGAACTTCAAGGTAAAAACATATCATGATAGTCTTAAATACTTCTTGGAACAAAGACTGTCTTCATAAGAACAACAAAAATGGGTGACCAAGATATTGGGTTATGATTTTGAAATCGTCTATAAAAAGGGAAGAAAAATGTTGTGGCAGATGCACTCTCAAGAAAGGATGAAGATGTTGAGGCCTTTCTCTATGCTATCTCGATCATCCAACTCGATTGGATAATAGAAGCAAGGGATGAATGACAAAAAAGTGTGGACTCTCATTCAAAGGTTGCAACAGGATTCCAGTGCATCGGATACATTTACATGGAAAAATGATTCACTATGGTACAAAGATCGCTTATATTTATGTAAGAGCTCCCAACTCAAACAAAAGGTACTATTGGAATTGCACACCTCTCCTGTAGGAGGGCACTCGCGATTTTTGAAAAAATACCATAGGGTCAAGAAGGAATTCTTTTGGGATGGCCTTAAAACTGATGTTCAAAGGTTTGTCGCAGAATGTTTGGTTTTCCAACAAAATAAGGTGGAAACAATTAAGACCCCAGGTATTTTATAACCATTAGCCATCCCAGGTCAGCGCTAGGAGGAGGTTTCCATGGATTTCATAACAGGTTTACCAAAGTCGGAAGGAAGGAGTGTCATCATGGTGATTGTTGATGGACTCACCAAATACACACACTTTTGTGCACTCTCTCATCCCTTCAAATCCAGTACAGTTGCCACTGCATTCATGGAGACAGTTCAAAAGCTACATGGCAGCCCACAGATTATTGTAAGTGACAGAGATCCCATCTTCACTGGACACTTTTGGGCATAATTATTTTCTTGTTTGGGTACTCAATTGGCTCATAGCTCATCCTATCATCCTCAATCTGATGGACAAACTGATATAGTAAGCAAATGCCAGGAAGGATACCTTTGTTTCTTTGTCTCTGATAAACAAACATAATGGTTCAAATGGTTACCCTTGGTAGAATGGTGGCATAACAATTCCTTTCATACTGCAACAAAAATAACACCATTTATGGTACTCTATGGATACCACCCTCATTCCATCACTTCTTCTCTAAAATAAAAATATAATGTTCAAGCAGTGGAATATCACATCGAGAATCAACAACAAGTTCTCCAAATCTTAAAGGAGAACCTGCCCATGGCACAAAATCACATGAAACAACAAGTAGATCAACATCGTAGTGAAATAAGTTTTGAAGTAGGGGATTGGGTGTTTTTAAGACTACAACCATACACGCATATGTCCCTCAAGAAAGCCAATAAGGATAATAAATTATCACCAAAGTACTATGGCCCTTATAAGGTGTTGCAAAAGATTGGTACTATGGCATACAAATTGGAGTTTCCTGCATCTTCACGAGTACACCCAGTTTTCCATGTTTCATGCTTAAAGAAGGTTATAGGTGAAAAGATCCCAGTTCAAACTATATTTCCAGAACTTGACGAGGAAGGAAAAATCATATTGGAGCCTGAAGCCATCACTGACACAAGAATTCGCTAGCTAAGGAATAGATCCATTTCAGAGTATCTCGTTAAATGGAGGAAACTACCAATTGAAGATTCCACTTGGGAAGATGAGTTTTTTATACAGAAGCATCCAGAGTTACTCAAGCGTTGCGAACAAAACTTGTCTCAAGGGGAGGGGCATGTTAAGCCCTAAATAGTGGCTCATTACCCCCCTCATTGGGGCATATTACATTAGTAATGTTATTTTATTTATGTCGTCTTTATTCCATTAGTTGTAATTGTACCTCCTAGTCTTCTATATATACCAATGAGACATTTTCATTTGGAATCATCTTTTATTTGGACATTTATGTGGGGTATAAGGAGGCTGCCCCCTCGAAGAGGCTGCCCCCTCGAAGAGGCTTATTACCTGAAATTCTCTCTTTTTCAAGGCGTTGAGTACTTATTCTGAGGTTTTTATATGCTATATTGATATTTGCTTCTTAACAATGTATGAATGGTTAATATGAATATGTTATTTGTTTTGATGTTTTTTCACACATGGTATAATATATAATGAGTGAATTTTAAGGGTAATAGTTATGATGAATGCCTCCCATCCCTTCATGACTGCATAAACCTAGTTCTTGTAGTCCCCGTATATACCTCAGGTGAGACTTCACCTGCTTGCTGGTGATGCTGAAAGGGCCAATATCTTGGAGTTTTTTTGGTGAATTAATGTTGAACCTCAAGTCTTCCCTCTACATGCCAACAATCGTGCATATTTTTTGTGTATCTATCTTTTATGCCACTAGAGAAGCTCTCAGGGGTGCTTACAAAGATCCCACTCTTAAGTATTTTTGTGATTCTATGATTAGAGAGAAAGATAATATCTTTTAACTTGGTCTAATCAACATTGCAGATACATCTAACAAAGTCTTGGTGGCCCAACAAAAAGACAAAAAAAATCATCAAAAGAAGCAAAATTCTCACAACAACAAGAAACATAAGGGTTCCAAACCTTCCTAGTCAACTTCTACTCCTCATGGTGAAAAACAAGAAAAATCTAAAAGTAAGAAGACTGATAGGGATTACAATGTTTGTGGATGCGATAGTCATATCAAGTCTAAATGTTTTAAAATTATGGAAGCCTTAGAAGAAACAATGAAGAAGCACAACATCAATCTTGATTCATCTTATTTTGGCCACAACTGGAGCAAGTTAAGTCACATTGAGATGAAAATTCTATATTTTGTCTCCAGAGAGGAGATCTAGAAAAGTTCTAGAGAGGGCCATTGTTTATTTCTTCATGGATTTGTCATAAATTGAAAAATAGGTTTTTCAAGATCTAGGTCTAGATCACTGGTAGAGATCCAGTTTAAACTGAAATTATTGGAGAGAGTCTATAAAGAAGACATGGAAATAAACCATGAATGAATTGGATAAATTATAAGAGGATTGTAATGGGAATGCTAAAATAGGCCTAAATCCACTATTCCAGGCCACTTTTTGGGGATTTTTGAGATTTTTTTAGGAGGAAAAGGGACCCCATATCAAAAAATTGGAAAATTTTATTTACTCGACATTTTATATACTCATCAATACATACAACCTTGGTTTAGTGAATTTTTTTTCTAAAAGTGCACATATTGAGAGATAACCAGTTTTGCTAAAAATCTAAGTCTGGAAAAAGGGGTGAAAGATGACAAAATTGTCATTTCTAGATTGTTGTAGTTTTTTATTGGAGGATTAGATTGAAAATAAGAGACTTGTTATGAATTCCCTATAATTAATATTATCCATGTCTCATACAAATATTTCTCTAGTTACTGACATATTTTATTTTTTAGTTTACAGAAGTTGGTCTTTCAATAAAATTACCAGTGGAGAAAATGCACAATTGGGGCAAAACTAGCTTTTTCGGGAAGCCATAACTTTCAACTTAGATATTGGATTGGGGAATAAGAATAGTCATTGGAAATTTGATTCAGAGGAGACTAACCTATAATTAGTATAATTGGGAGAAATATGATATAATTCTTCATGAATTGAGCATAAAAGGACCTGTAACATTAATTGACCAAATTTCTATAATATGTATATTTCTAACAAAAATGGTTGCTTGCACACTTTGAATAATTAGAGGTATAATTAGATAAATTCAAGCCTAGGATTGGGTATCCGAGTCATGGGAGCATGAAATATCTTGTAGAAGTTGGATGAGGAAATAAACAACTACAATGCAAGTAATAAAAAGTGGATAAAGAACTCAAGAAGAATGGAACAAAAAAATTATTAGTCAACTGCTATAGAATTTGAATGAATTGAAGGCACAACAACAAGAATCCTCACATAGGACATGAAGATAGTGGATGAAGAATGACATTAATGGGCATACAAAAGAAAAGTAAGAATCCATAGGCCTGAAGGTAGAAATATAGTGAATGCTACAAACTTGTTGCAAGAAAAAGAAAAAGGAAATCATATGCAAGTATAAGAATGCAGGAAGAGGGATTGTTAGATATGATCTAACAATTTTTTCTAAAGTAATCAAAGCAACAAAGTTGTCTCTATTATTAGAGTGCATAAAAAAAGTTGGGTACATGTGAGAATGAAGGAGTGTAGCATTCCAATTGGAGGAAAGTGGTCTTGAATGGCCAAGAAATGCTTCATAGTGAATCACTCAATGAAGTGAAGAAAGACATTTAAAATTGAGCAAATCCATGGATGGAAAACAAGTATTAGGAAGATGACATAAAAGAAACATTTCCTAATATTGAAATGACTATAAATGAGAACGGTATTTCAAGATTGGTTTGGTCAAGAAAATGGGGAATGGTTAATTATATCACATTGCTAATGTTGAGTTGGAGTAGTGCATGTTATAACACTAAGAATATTGAGAATTATAGCCAAACGATGTTGGGATATGATTCTGTACATAAATGAAGCAATTGTGAGATGGCAGGCGGACTACTGGATTTAGTGGGTGGAAACACAGAGTGGCCAAGAGGGGCTTGGATGGAGGGTTCATAATAGGGGGCAATGGTACATAGTTGAGTAGAATGGAAATGCACATGATAGTGAGGTTCGACAAGAACTCAAGGACATCAATCTACAAAAACAAAATTAATTAATTGAATTTGAAAAATATATGCATTGGAGTAGATGATAGAATTGATGCATGAAACATACAATAAATATATAATGCATGTGCATGAAGGATTGAATGCTTGGTGCACATTGATGTGCATTTGTGCATGTGGACATGCCTGAACTTGCTGGTGACAAGATTGTAGACTGAGAGTAGTCTGCTGATATATCATAGTGATATAGCTTGGATGGAGGGTTCAGAGTAGGGGATAATGGTACACAATTAAGTATAATGGAAGCGCACATGACATCGAGGTTCTAAAAGAACTCAAGGACATCCATCTACAATAACAAAAAAAAATAATTAAATTTGAAATGCATATGCATTGGAGTGGATGATAGAATTGATGCATGATACATACAATACATATAGAATGCATGTGCATGAAATAAACATGAAAGATCGAAGGCTTGGTGCATATTGGTGTGCATTTGTGCATGTGGACATGCCCAAACATGTTGGTGACATGCTTGTAGACTGAGAGTAGTCTACTGATATATATATATGAAACAATGATGCTATGATATTTGAATAAAATTAATGATGGATTGTGTATCTAGGAAAAAATAATTATAGCATGGCTAAAAAGGACAAGGATATTGTTGCTTATGGTATCCATCCATATGAAAAAAATGAGGATGATGGGAATGTTGATCAAGAGGTTGGTGCGGGGATCCTGTGAGATTATACGAAATACCAGTTGATTAGGTAACATCAAGTAATAAAATAACAACCATGCATGTATGCATTTGAGGTTTCTTTTAATTCATAAATATAGAAGGGAATCAAGGTAATAATTCCCTCGGTTAAAGTTTGATATTTGGATTGATGTAAAGGTAGAAGGCCTTGAGTAAATACATGATTTGTAATGCTTGAATGCATTTATGAGAAATTTAATTACATGTTGTGTTATGTTGGTTATGAGATGATAACCAAGTCAAGACATGAGACTAATCCTGTAGTAGAAATGAATGCCATTATAGATGCCCATGTGTGAGGCCATGTTGAGGTTTGATATGGAAGGATATAGTTCCATCCAAATGCATACTGTTTTTCCCCTATATAACTGATGTTTGGGCTACAACCTTTTTTCCAATACTGAGGGATGATGTTCCTAGTGTTGTATATAGGTTTAAGAGGAAGGTATCCAAATGATCAGATAGAATGTGGGGAAGGGTTCGAAGGATGTGTTGAGACATTGACTAGACCTCCCAACTCGCCATGGTGGAATACATGACATGGATACATGGTATTCCAGAGTCAATGCAAGGATGCATTGGGTAAATGTGGCCATGGGAATTATCACATTGGGTTTATTTATTGATAATGTTTGACTACATTATGAAAATGTTGGGTGTTGGTAATGCATATATGAGGAATGATGGTTTCATTCCATTTATTATGAACAATAGTTGGGAGTGATGTAATTTTTAGATTAATATAATTATGAAAATCACTTCATGTACTCAATGCATATGTTGCAGTGATTGATAGTTTCATTCTAGATAATATGATTAGTGGTTGAATTCCATTTTTAAATGGAATAATGGCTGGAAATGATTGAATTGCTTGTAAATTACATTTCTGAGATCATTTCACGAAATGTTGAAAATGTGCATAAGTGTTAACAATTTGTTGGGATGAATTAAAGTGAGAAAATTTGTAGGAAAAATGGTTTTGGATATGGAAATGGTGTAATCCCATAAGGAAGACTAATACCTTCTATTGCAATAGCCCAACGTCTTGAGAAGAAAACTCGTACTTGGGAAACTTAGTTTCCTATATGTAAAAAAAAATGGAAATTAATATGTAAAATTTCTAGGATGATACCTCATGATGAGTGTATGTGTGTGATATAGATGAGATGATGGATATTAAATCTAGTAAGCTTGAAAAGAATTCTATTGTTACGACATTGGAACCCTATGATTTCCACATGTTACAAATTTCCAGTGAAAATATGGTAGTGAGTTGGCACTCCCCTTGCACAAGAACACCTTGGCAAATGATGGATCACCCGAGGGACTATGTAGAAGTGATGGGGATGCCTAAGCCTAGAGGGTGAGGATGGAAAGGGGTAGGGAACTCAATAATTACTATGACATGGTGGCCGAGATCATGAGGGTGTGTCAGGAAATAAAAGTGAGCTAAATTTTTGTCGTGGCTTCTTGTGAAATAGAGAAACAACCATATGAGTAAGTGATTGTAATCATTGTGTTAATTAATTTGAAAGATGGGTTGATTGTTGTTCAATGTGTTTTAAATTTTCCCTTATTCACTATTGCTTGTTGTGCTTGAATGATGTTTCTACATCTATGATTTTATGTGACTTGATGCTTTTATGTGTCTGTTTCATCATCGTTGCATATGTTTAAGTTGATTTTGTTATGTTTTAATTGTTATGGACAATGCATGAGAGTGTATGTCATGATTGTGTATTTACTTTCCACTAGAGTTGTGTTAATATGTTGTGCAGGAGGCACAATTGAAACTATTTGATAGTTGGAGATTCCATTATCACAATTGGATTTCCTGGAGCCACAGCTCAGAGACTTCTTGTCTGACCTCACACTAGATCCTTGGAGGGAAGTGGGAAGGCCCAAAGGACTATGTGTAGTGAAGGGGGATCTCATTCCTTAGGTTATGCAGATTGAGGGGAATGAGAGTTTGTTGGTTGGAATTGTTGTGGGAATTGACTAAGTATGAATAATATGGAAGCTAGAGCCAGATAAAGGTGGTGTAGGTCATGAAAGGTGATAAGTTGATGTTGTTATAATATAGAATATGGTGTTCTCGTTTTACCATTGACGATACCCTCGTCGCCCAACCACAGGTCGAAGCCTCCCTCCGATCACCTTAACCTTGACCTGAGAATTCCTCCGAAAGAAAACCCTAGGCTAGATAGCCAAACAAGGAGTAGCGCATCAATCCCCAAGGATAGTGCACCACAAAAAGCTGATCAGATAGTACAAACCCTAGCCAAGAGATATCCAAACCAAATACTGAAACTTGCTGCTACTGCAGCTACACCTGCAACCCTCCTCCAAACCTGTGCACCAGCTGCAACTGCAGTGCGCACCAACTGGGAAAACTGCAGTCTTGAGATTGTGACAAATGATAACTGGCGCCCTGTATTTATACTGGTTCTGCCAGATTTTCTGGGGCCGAATTCTCCTTCTGGATGGTGTCTGTTCAGTATATTATTATTATTTCTGGCCGACTTCTTCTCTTGGAGACTAATAGCCTAATATAAATTATCTTCTCAAGCCGACAAGGCTTCTAGGGTTATTAGCCAACTCATTAGGGTTTCTCTTTCTTCTCGGAGTCTTCTATTCTCGTCAGGTTCACACATGGGGGTAAATACCTCCCGCAACTACCATAATATTAACACTCCCTCCTAGCTAGAGAGGTATTTACAGGTAATGGACTTGAGCACAAAACATACCATTTACCCGGTAGCATCAATATAGTCATCTAGACTATTTCATGACTAGATCATCAGCATCACCATCACCATTAGCTGCATCATATCTCAAAATCATACTTCATCTGAGTAGTTGGATATGATGCTGGATAAGTCACTCTCACCATAGAGTGATACAAGAGGAGTGAAAGCTCTGAACTGTTTTTCCATCTGGAAAATCTCTGTTCATCATTCATCTGAATGATCATCTCCAATAATCTGTTGATAGTCTTCAAGGCAATTAGAACAAGAATAGAACACACCTGTGTCTATTCATAGTAGTACACAACTACAATCCAGTGGTTAACTACCACATCAAGTAACACACAAGTACTTGATCAACAACGTATAGTTGCGAGCAGTGAAACACATTCACCACAGTAGTACTCATCTACTGTCATATAGTCTTCATAACAAACATCTGAGAGCATCCTGCATAGAAACAATGTTATGATAAAAACTGTATCATCTGGGCCAATATTTCACTCACGTCTGTGAGATCTGAAAGAATGTCTTCCCTCAGTATAGAATATCAACAATGATCATCTGGGCCAATCTTTCACTCACGTCTATGAGATCTAAAAGAATGTCTACCCTCAATATATAACATCAATAATAATCATCTGGGCCAATATTTCACTCACATCTATGAGGTCTGAAAGAATGTCTTCCCTCAACATAGAATATCAATAATAGGCTATCTGCCCCATTCTTCTAAACCAAGGAAGAAGGATTGTTTCTGATTTCTGAACCTGGACCATTTCCCACCTTGGGCCATTCTTCCGACACTAAACAAAGTGTAACCTGGAGAGAATGAGTCTGCCCTCNGGGCCATTCCTCCGACACTAAACAAAGTGTAACCTGGAGGGAATGAGTTTTCCCTAAGGAATGACTGTCCTGGACTATTCCCCACCCTGGGCCATTCTTTCGACACTAAACAAAGTGTAACCTGGAGAGAATGAGTCTTCCCTCGAGGAATAATTGTCCCTGATTGCTGAGCCTGGACTACTCCCCACCCTGGGCCATTCCTCCGACACCAAACAAGGTGTAGCTTGGAGAGAATGAGTCTGCCCTCGAGGAGTAACTGTCTGGACCATTCCCCACCCTGGGCCATTCTTCCGACACTAAACAAAGTGTAACCTAGAGAGAATGAGTCTGCCCTCAAGGAATGTCTTTCCTGCATCAACCTCCAAAACGGATGATTCTTTGAAACTGCTCACAACTGTGAACTTCGAAAGAATGAATGCCCGGTGAGGCGGACCATTCTACTTGACCACTACATAGAGTGATTGCCAAGAAGAATGGTTGTCCTAGACCACTCCCCATAATGAGAAGTCGTTGTCTATGATACATCAACAATCGGTCTGCCTCCCATGTTAACCACAATGGGAAGCCACTGTCCGTCAGAAATCTCAATCCACTTTCCGAACAGGAAAGCATCTATCCAATCTGGACTTTTACAAAGGTAAATGCTCCCTCCTAACTGGAGAGTTATTTCAATCACAAAAATAAATGTTTGCTTACCTTCTTCTAGCTTGGAGAGTCTTCCCTTCCGGTTAATAGAGTTATTTCCATGAGCTCTAGCTTGAGTATGCAAGTTCTTTTATCTTGAATATGGGCTTTACCAAAATGTATGCTTATCTACTCATCTGTGGAGATATGTATTGGAGAATCACCTTCTCCTTTCTGGACTTCATCATGGATAATGTAATGCTTGTACTTTAGTCTGGAATATTGTGAAGGCTTCATATGGATATGAACAATAGAGTATATCATAGTTGGAGAACTGGAACATATCCATGTGGTACTTCTTCTGTCATCATGAGATCTGATCTTCTGAGTAGTAATCTTGATGTTATTGGAAATCTTCACCACGCTTCTGCTATGCACTGGAGGTTCTCCACCAAGTTGTCTTCTTCTTATTTCAATACAGGAGTCTCTTTCTGATATGCCTCAAAGTCTTGAGATTTCTCTTCATATGCTCTTAATTCAATTTCTCTGGGGAACATTCTTTGCATTCGTCTGATGTAGAATTCCGAATCATGGATGTTGCGGATGATATAATGACTTATATAGAGATAAGTCTAGTGTACTGGAACAATCAATCATCATAGTCTTCTCCCTCCATCTGGGAGAACCTTTGGTTCTGGATCTTGCAATGCTTTTATTAATAAGTCTTCCATACACATTTCTTCATCACGACTTTCAGTTCTTCTACTTGATTACATATTAGGCTGGTGATTTTGTGATTCTTGATATAATGACTGGTTGTTCTAGTTTCTGTTTCTTTCTTGGAATCTTCATGTTTTTCTTTTACTTTTGGATCCATGGAGTTTCTTATAGATTCCATTCCCTAGAGATTCCATTTCTTACCTTCATCATAGGATCACGGATCTGGATGGACAACCAAGAATACTTTAAGGCTTCTGAGGAAGTCTTCTTCTACGGCTGAACTGAATGCGTACTATCTTTCATGACTGCTACCATGGATATATATACATTTCATCATCTTCAATGGATCATAGGATTATCTCCCTCCTAATCCTTGCTTCATATAAGAGTGCATATAATCTGCTCCCTTCGTCTGATTGAGTCCATACTTCCATCTGTATGCTTATTGTCTTCTGCAATATATAATTGTCTCTCTCTGTGATTCCATCTTAGTTGTCGTATTAAGTCTTTCTCCAATTTCTCTTGATGTCTGACTTCTAAGTCTCTTCAAGATTGATTCTGATTTCGGCTTATCTTGTAATAGATTTCACATGATATATTTCATTCTTTCATGTGTAATATCTAATGCTAACTCTTTTCATCTTGTTTGTTCTTTCATAGGTATAGTTCTTCTTGGAACACATTATATTCTAAGAGATAGATATACAAGATATGTACAGAGACGATGCAAACAAGATATGTACAAGAAATAAGAAGAGTGTTGTTACCTTTTAGTAGAAGAAGTCTCTTCCATCCTGCTTAGTCTTCTTTGTAGGTTCCTTTTCTTCGGCAATCGATGCTTTGTGTTTCTCCTTCCTTTTCTTTAGATCGAGACATTGATTCCAATAGTGACCGTACTTTTGACAGTTGAAGAATTGTATTTCTGAAATGTCTTTCTCTTGATTTGGCTTCCTCCTTGAATCAAAATTCCTTTTGTTCCTGAAGTTCTTGAATCTTGCTGTGAAGGCTTGATCATCATACTTCTTTTGGGGTTTCTCTTTTGCATTGATCCTTGATTCTTCTTGAGCACAACAAGTCCAAAGTTCTTCAAATATTGGGTACTCCTTCCTTGTGTTCATGCTTGCGGCAAATGCATCCCATGTCTTGGTAAGACCATTGAGTACTATGTTCACCAATTCCTTTTCTGAAGTGATCTCTTCAATAGCTTGTAGTTGATCTCTTAGCTGGGAGATCCTTACAAAGTATGATGTTATGTTGTCGTC
>ML778325.1:866684-917548 GCA_009831015.1 Picea engelmannii | reverse complement strand
CTTTCCCTGTGCCTTCCTGTCTTGATGGTCCACATAAATCCATATGAACTAGTTGGAGTGGTTTCTCTGTTGAATTAGAGCTCTTGGACTTAAACTGTGTCTTGGTTAGCTTTCCTACTTGGCAGGGTTTACACATAGAATCTTGGGGCTTTGATATTCTCGGAAGATCTTTTACTACCTCAAGATTGTTGAGTTTGATTAAGTGGTCAAAGTTTAGAGGTCCAAGTCTCCTATTCCATAACCAAATTTCATCATACTTTCTTAAGTGGCATTCTTCTTTTTCTTCTTTTAACACATAGACATTGTTTTCTGTTCTTATCCCTTTTGCAACTAGCTGTCCTGAATTCATAGATTTTATTCTACAGTCTTTAGAGGTAGAAACAACTTCACATCCTCGGTCATAGACTTGAATGACACTAAGAAAATTATGTTTCATACCTTCTACAAACAACACATCTTGAGCTTTCCCTTTGCCATTACTCAAACTTACCATTCCTTTACCTTTTATTTTTCTTGGTGTATCATTTCCAAAATTTACATTCCCTGATTTGCTTTCACTTAGAGTTAGAAACTTACTTTTGTCTCCAGTCATATGTTTGGAACATCCACTGTCAATATACCAGGGATTCTTTTGTCTTTGGGTTGATAACACTAGTCCACACTTGTCATTTGCTTTCTTCTTCCAAACCTTGACATTTTCAGCAGTGGGGATCAAATCTGGCTTGTAATTCCTTAAGCGACAATCTGCAGCTTTATGTCCATAGTTATGACAGATGTAGCATTCTAGTTCACTAATTAGAAGATCACAATGATTGTTATGCTCATAACTATTGTTATGTTTAACCTGCGTCCTTTTCCCAGCCATCACATGATTTATAGTCTGAGGTTGTTTGTTGCTTGTTTGTCTTGATCTATGTTGTGGAAGATGGTTATTCGTTGAATATCTTGATTGTTCATATCTAAATATTAAAGAACAATTTATAACTTTGTGACCAAAATTAGAGCAGAAAAAACAATAACCATAGAAAAAACCTTTGTACCTTGAAAAAGTCTGTCTTCTTTGAGGAGGTCGATTTCTTTCATGCCGATAATCTCTCTGATCTACAGATTCGGTTATGGTACTTTTTCTTTCATTCCTTCTTGGTGGCTGATTTTCTTTCTTTGTTTTTGCAGAGTGACTGTTGTCAATGTTTGAGGATTTGAAAAACTTGATAGGTTCTATATTACTTGGATGATCACTACTTGATCCTTCTTAATACCCCAATCCATATTTCAACTTTGGGTTTCTTTTATGATTTAGAACGGAGGTTAATCCTTCTGAGGCTTTAATACTTGGTAGATTTTGGTGATACAATCCCTTAAAATTCTCCATTTCTTTTCTGGTTTTTACTAGCTCTTCTTCTAAGGCTTCACATGTTGCCTTTTTTTTCTGATAATTGTTGTTTCAGAATGTCTTCGATTTTCTTTGCCTCTTCTAATTCTATTTTTAGTAGGACAAGGTCTTCATTAGGTTCTTTACGGTCTTTCTTGAACTGTATCAGCAATTGTTTTTGCTTTATGTTCTTAATTCTGAGTCTGTCAATCTCTTCCAGTGCACTGATTAGTTCTCCTTCCATATCAACCACAACTTCTTCTTCATTAGCCTCACTTCCTGTGATTTTATTATCATAATCCTCTTTGGCCCTAAGTATGAATTCATTTAGTTTATCTTCAATAGAGGAGTCATTATCTTCATCATTTAAAGGATCATCATCATTGTTTACACAAAGACTTTTCTTCTTAAAATTATTCTCTTTAAAGAAATTTCTGTGTTTGTGCTTCTCCTCATCATCACATGTCTGATCCTTTCTTTTATGAGGACATTTATTTGCAAAATGACCTATCTTACCACAGTTGAAACATTTGAAAGACAATTTACCTTTGTATTTGCCTGATCCCTTCATCAGTCTCTTCACAAATTTTTCTTCAATTTCATCAGGCTCATAATCCTCATTCTTGTCTACCTTAAATGATGCTTCTCTGGAGGTGGGTTTATCTTTAACTATTCTCATTTCATATGCAGTCAATGTTCCTAGAAGTTGATTAAACTCCAAGGTTTTTAGATCATTAAGTTCTTATATAGCATAGACCTTTGGGTTGAACCTATCTGGTAGAGATCTCAAAATTTTCTGAACTAAAGAAGGTTCCTCAATTTTTTCACCAAGTGCTTTCATTGCATTTACCAGTTCTTCAACTCTTAGAAAGTATTTTCCAATAGTTTCATCTTCTTTCATCTTCAGCTATTCAAACTGTACTCTGTAGGTTTGAAGCTTGGTGTCCTTTACCTTCTCATTACCTTCATAATTGCTAATGAGTTTGTCCCACATTTCTTTGGCAGTTCCTAGGTGCATAGCTTTTACGAATTCTGCTTCTGCAAGCCCACTCAAGATAGCATTCATAGCCTTAGCGTTGAAGCTAAATTCTAGCTTGTCATCCTTATTATCTAGTATAACTGGCTTTACATAACCAATATCTACCACATCCCAGACATCTGCACCTGAATCCATTATGTAGGTTCTCATTCTAACTTTCCAGAAGGCAAATTTTGTTCCATTGAATAGAGGGGCCTTATTGGTTGAATTTACTTCATGGCTTGACATATTTAAGCTCTAGGAGCTACCCTTAGATAAAAGGGGCCGACTCTGATACCAATTGTTGGACAACTGAGAGGGGGGGGGTGAATCATTTGTTACCGTGCTTAAACAATTATGATTATTTTAAACTCTTTACAGAGCACTCAATGACAATCACAATAATGCATGGAAGTAAGCAATAAAACATTCAACATCATTCACACATATGGGATACACAGAGACAGATATTTCCTGAGGAAACCCATAAAGGGTAAAAACCTCTTCTTCTTTATATGATAAGTAATATTTACATTCTGTACATTATCATACTTATGAGCACCAACTCATAATGAGGCTACAACCTCTATTTTTCAAGATGCTACTTGCTGAGAGCACCAACTCTCTGGATTCTCTAGCACCCACTAGAAGGAAGCACCAACTCCCTGGTTTCTCTAGCACCCACTAGAAGGAAGCACCAACTCCCTGGTTTCTTTAGCACCTACTAGAAGTAAGCACCAACTCCCTGGTTTCTCTAGCACCCACTAGAAGGAAGCACCAACTACCTAAGAGTTCCAACACCATCTGGATGGAAGCACCAACTTCCAGTTACACATGCACCGACCTGTATATAAGAGAACCAATGTTCTCCCTTGCACCACCCTACCACCTTGGTTTCTCTGGTTGCAACCAGATGGAAGCTACAACTCCCTGTGTTCAAGCACCCACTTGAACCTCTGAGGACAATAGTCCTCCCTAGCACCTCCCTACCACCCTGAAATATAAAGTTTTCTATAGAAACTTATTACAGTGATATAATTTTCATCAATGGATTACCAGTCTCATCACTGTTTTTCTACATTGCCCTACTCTGTCTGCCTCAATGTCTCTCTGCCTACATCTTCTTGCATTTTCTGATCTTCTGCTTTTCTCTACAAGTGCACCTCAGCCTTCTTTTATTGTCTCAGCTATACATCTATGTTCTTTTCTTCTGCTGCGCTTTATGCTATGTGTCTTATTTTGATTCTCTGAATTACGCCTCTTTTGTGTATTTCAGGTCCTGCCCACAGCATGCCATTTCCCCGTGTGTCATTCCTCTCTCCAGCAGCCCCCATCTCTTCTCTGTTCTGCATATTTATTCTCTCTGTGCATATTTTGCATCCTCTATTCACAATGCTTCTGCATGCTCTCCCCATGTCGAGTGCTCTTCCTGATCATCATTGAAACTCTTCAGCTTCTTTGGCGGTTAAACCCATGCGTCCATCATCACTGGGTGTTATGCCAAGATTCCTTAGCCTCTCCAACAGTCGAGACTCTTTGTCTTCTCTATCACAGTCGAGCTCATTCCCTTTGTTGCAGTTCTAGGCTCCAATAGTCTTACATCTGTTAATAGCCTCTATGAACAATCTTCATGCCACTGGAAGATGCCTCAAGACTTCTTCATATACTCTGGCGATCACCCTGAATTCTCTTCCAATCCTCTGGTAGAAACAATCAGTCGTTTCTAGAAGTTACACTGTGAACCTCCAAAAACCACATCAGCAACTGAATCGCCAACCGTCCAAGAGTCATGATTCAGTTCTGCTAACTGAATCATAACTGATCAATTAACTGTGAAGAGTAACAGTACCCTTCAATTAGATTTCCAAGTATCCAACACCGTTGGATTACAAGCACAGGGTCTCACGTTGATTTTTCCATTTCGCATTTCGAAATTTCAACATTTCGACATTCCTGTGGTGAAGAGTTATCTTGACGCTCCATGTCACGATCCCCGAAACTCCAAAAAGGGAGCTTAGCTGGACTAGCTTCGATCATTTCGGCATTTCACATTTTGCCATTTCGCGATTTCGCATGTCGCGAATTCCTGTTGCAAGGCATCTCGACTCTCCAAGTCGTGATCTCCGAAATGGAGTTTAGTTGTTAGTGCCTTTCACAATTTTTCATTTCAACACTTCGGGACTCCTGTGATGAAGATTCTCGACTCTTGACTCCTCCAACTCCCGGTATCCAAAACTCAGGTTGATGTGCCTATTTCAGGATTTCGGCGTTTCACATTTCGCAACTTCAACACTCTTGTGATGAAGAGTATCGACTCTTGACTCCTCCAACTCCTGGTATCTGAAACTCTAGTTGATGTGCTTGTTTCGGGATTTCGACGTTTTTCATTTTACAACTTCGGGACTCCTGTGATGAAGAGTCTCGACTCTTGACTCCTCCAACTCCCAATATCCGAAACTCTGGTTGATGTGCCTATTTCGGGATTTCGACATTTTGCATTTCGCAACTTCGGGACTCCTGTGATGAAGAGTCTCGAATCTTAACTCCTCCAACTCCCTGTATTCGAAACTCTGAAATGGAGTTATTTCCCGGTCTATGAAACTCTTTGTTGATGTGCCTGTTTTGGGATTTCGGCGTTTTGCATTTCATGACTTCAGGACTCCTGTGATAAAGAGTCTTGACTCTTGACTCCTCCAACTCCTGGTATCCGAAACTCCGAAATGGAGTTTAGCTTCTGATACCTAAAATGGGGTTTATCTTCTGATCTTTCCATGCAATCTTCATTGTGCTGCTGGTTGTGATCTTTGCCATCAATGCAAACACGCATACTCTGCACTCTGCGTGCACCTTTGAACTATCTCTTCTGGTCTTCACAAGCTTGCTCTACTGCATCTTCCCAAAATACTTCTAGTGCCCACTTGGCACATTATACTTGTACTCAATCCATCATCGCTGCTATACTTGCCATCAATGACAAGCATACGCTACCTGTAAAAGATGCCCACAAACGCTTGCAGTAGTTAGGAGGATTCTTGATCAACCAGGTGTATTGGAGCCCTGGAGGGAAGTGAGAAGGCCTGAGGGATGATGTGTAGTGAAGGGGGATCCCATTCCTTGGGTTATGCAAGTTGTGGGAAACTATGTTTTGGGGTTGTTGTGTGTGGAGAGTGGATATCCAAGAGGAACATATATCCTTATGGACTCATAACCTCATCTCATGGTGGCCTGTTGTTAAGAGAAACGAACAACAATGCCTATGATTGGGAGGTTCATCCTTCGTATGAAGCTAGTTGGTTAATTGTTAACATATATGTGTTTTTGTTCGATTCATATGTTTTCCCATTGTGTAAATGTTTTAATATGAATGTTGTGTGTTTATTGTATGCTTGAACAATGCATTCATTTTTTAATATGTGCTATTAGATGCATTTAGAAATGTGGTATTAGTTAAATAGTTAAATCCATGTGTGATCCTTAGCTGGTAAGCTACAAGAAATTAAGTTAGTAGTAAATCTTATTTTGAATGTGTTTTCCACACATAATGTTGCTTAGCTGGAAGTTGGGTACGTTACATTAATTCTCTGATGTTTGTTTCAAATTTGTGAAATAAAGGAAATTGGCCTTAGGAAAGTGACTTGAATATTTTGTTTTAAGACCAATGGATTGTATTGTCTGATAAATTTGTTAGGATAAGATATTTTTAGTTCTAATATACATCTGTATGGTCCAGGTACATGCAAGGGAAATCATATAGCATGGTAAGAAGAATTTCAATGTTGTATGTGGAAAAATGGTAGATTTCCATGAGTTGAAAAACAAAAGCATGAGAACGGAGTTGGAAGAATTGCTGACTGGGTGCATGACTATTCAAATTTTAGAAGTGAATGATTATTAAATATTGAAGATTTTTTTTTTTTTTTTGGTAACTGGAGGAATCGAAAACTTAGATGGTTCTCGTACTCGCATGACACGGGGTTGATTCCCTTCTGCTACCACTGTAACCTCCAAGTGTGTCCACACCGCCCACAAGCATGGGGCACGGGTAAGGTGGAGTGAGAATCGAACTTGAGACCTCCTTTACATATTTCCTTCATTAACACGAGACTTTCCAGTTGGTCTACACCCCTGCGGGATATTGAAGAACAACTTAGGTGGAGTTCATTGTGCCTAAAAAAGAAAATCAAATTAAATATGCATGCATGAGCTTGCTAAAGAAAGAATAATAGGCCACCTTATTTAATCAAGGAAATATTTATGAGGTTGAACATGCATGAATTGAAGTTGGTAGTTAACTAGAGATGTGGCTGATGCATGGTATTTTGCATGACTATTTTATCAATACTTTGGTTCACTAAAGATGCAGATTGCATGGATTTTTACACAATCATTTTTAGTTTTATTTTGTAATTAGATTAGTTTTTGTCTTATAAATAAATAGATCGACCTCTTAGTAAGGGTTCTTTTATATATGGAGTGATTTCAAGAGGATTGTAAGAGGAGAACTATTTCAAGGATGAATTCATAAACTATTTGGAGTCAAGGCATTTTGGTTTGATGAATTCTATTTGTTTATTCATCATTGTGGATTATTCTATGACTGATTAAATGTTGCGAGCCTCTAGTAATAATTTCAATACTGTTAAGTTATCTTATTTGGTTGAATGAATTGTTGGATACTTTAGGTAGATTATCATTTTCTTTATTAGTTAATCTTCTTTTTAGTACTTGGAATAGTGTAGAATTATTTCTTGTTGTTCTACTTTATAAGTTTATTCTTTTTGTTTTTAATTAATTACTATTTTCTTGGATAATATCCGATAAGTAATAAATTCTCAATACAATTATTTTTTTGAGAATCTATAAATTTGGATATATTTCATTGACTATTACCAAAGGTTACCCTTAGAACAAACTTCTTCAAACCTTTTTCATTTATTTCTTTTCTGCAGTAGATAGACATAAAATATAAAAAAATAAAAAGAAATAAAAGAGAGAAATCGAACAACTTTTCAAGCCCATCCTGTAACATCCCTATTTTACCCCCCAACTTAGTGATATATATATTTTACAAATATATGTTGCCATGGGCTAAGCAATGTAATATGTAAACTTTGTAAATCATAATGATAAACAAAGATAACACCGTTGCAAGTGGACACAGACAGAGTAATAGGGATGAGTATCCACAAGAGGGGGAAGGGACCAAGGGGGGTCCAAGAAGGGAATTTTCATGGATATTAATCACAACCCACCTTGTTCTAGAAATTACCTTGTGTTATGAACCTTTTATATTTTTTGGAGTGTTTCCAAAGCCAATCATTGAATGCTTGTAAGAGGGTCGGTGTGAGAAGACCCTTCAAGAAGTTATTGTGAGACACTTGTGAGCATGGGGTTGAGTACAATCCTCCTTGGGAGGTGTTTGAGTCAAGAAAGAAAGGAAAAAGAGGAATCCATATGCAAAATGCATCATCCATTCAATTAGTCAGTCTAGCGATCGAACGAGTTGGGGAAGAAATGAGCATTCTGAGAGTGGTATTAGAGACCACACAATTTAGAGCAACGAGAGATTATAGAGTCAATAGATACAAAAGGATGGAGAAACATAGGAGAGAGAATTGTTGGAGATGAAGAAGCAGGTTTTCAGGCATTCATAGTGAACTCTCTATGAGAGAATGATATTTCCCTGAGGATAGTAGGCTATGTGTCAGTAGTTTCCTATCAAATTAAATCCCTAGAGTCCCTAGTAGAGATATTATTTTCTAACCAAGTGCAATGGAGCCTTGGAGGGAAGAGGGAAGGACTGAGGGACTGTGAGAAGCGAAGGGGTATCCATTTCCTTGGGTTTTGTGGGTCATGGGGAAGAGATATGGGTGGATTAGGATAGCGGTAGAAAGGTAGAAAGACTAGCTTCCTTCAAAAGTGTTTGGGATATGAGGGACACCCTTTTTTGTGGATACATAGCCCCATCTTGGGGGTGATCTTCTTTAAATATATAGAGTAGTAGATATATGTTTGGGAGGAACATTCATCCCCTACATTTGGTTGCATATTTGTTTCTTAAAGATAAGTGATTATCTCTGTGTTTATTTCCTGTTCATATATTTAATTGTTGTGCATAAGAAATTTGAGTTCAATATTTATATGTTGTTATACATTGTTTAGTTTTTGTTCATGATTTTTCAAGTGTTGTTATATGTAATATTGGTAGGCATGTTTCACTATATATGTCCTTTTATTTTGGTATCAAGGTATAAATTTTATGTAGCGTGCATCAAAGAGTCTTCTAGGTGCGTTATAGTGAGGCTATTAGAGCTAAGTTGTGCGGTGATGTTCCTAGATGGGTAGTTTGGTTTTGTAGTGATGTACCTGTTATCGCACAATCTGTACTTACCCAAAGCCCAAGGAAAATAAGGGATATTGGCATAACAATGGGATATCCTATCACTATCACCTCAATAGGAAATCCCCTATTTTAGGGAAGGATGCAAGTCCAACCCAAGGGAGGCATCCCCGATGGCCTAATGTGTTGGGTAGGTTAAATATGTGTCAAGAAATACCCCCCCTCTCACTGTTCACATAATTTAAGAGTGTCTACGTCTAAAGAATTGAGTCAAAGAAGAGTGTTGATGTACCTGACCGAAACAAGAACAATATAGCATGCATATAACAATTTCCAAGTACTAGAATGATAGTAAAATCCTCCAAAGATGTTAAACAATAAAAAATATAGTGGATGAATCAAATTTGTAGAAACTTATCTGTTTACAACAACAATAAGTGTTTCGTAATAGCCACAAGAATTAGTGCTCATAACTGCAAGAAAACACCATGGAAACTTAGTATTTATCAAGTAGATTACTTAGCAATTGTCACAAGCAAGTTTTGAGTAAGTTATCTATGAGTTAGCTTAGTGTATGTGAAAAATTTGCTCCAGTTAGATGGTTGTAGAAAACATTTATAACATCAGCAAGAAATTTAGAGATCTAGGCTAAGTTAGTGTTACACTTAGTTAGTATAGGCTTGAGAGAATAAGGTTTGAATATTTGATCAATCCTTCAACAAGAGAGAAGTGATAACTAGTTCCTTTTAGGGCTTATGGAGTCAATTATATGAGCATAATAACTTGGAGAAAAAACAATGATTATACTTGTCTAAGAGATGAAAAGGTGGAAGCTTGAGGAGTAGCACCTTAAGTCCTCAAGTACCAAACCCTTAAGAGAAGGTTCAACTAGGGTGTAGGAACTTCTAAGCCCTAGCGATTTCTCCTATCCTCAAACTCTTGAAGTATATTTAATGCAATAGGAACTAGACAAAGCTTCTAAAGTGCTATAACATTAGGGCTCTAGAAGCCTTAATCTAGACAAGATCTTCTTAGACAAGATGAACAAAACAAAGAGCAAGAAAGAAGCACCTTATGTTTATTACTCCTAGGGTTTTTAAGAAAGAAATTTCATAATCTTAAATATGAACAAGTAAACATACCATAAACATTTATCATAAAATGAAAATTTCAGATTTACTTACTTCACCAAGAGAAATCAAGCATAAAAACCCTAGATTTGCCAAAATTCCACTAGGAAATTATCCAAAATGTATCCAAACAAGTCTCCAAGCAAGTGTGCCTCAAAATTTCAGCCAAGTACCCCAAAAAAGGTGCCAATTTCAGTCCCCCTGTTGTGAGAGGTGAGTTATGATGAAAAAATGAAATTAGATAGCAATATTTATATGGTAAATCGTGGTTGATTTACCCAAAAGTTGTGTCTTTTCACAAAACATAGCCTACATGTCAATTTGGATCTTAAAATTTAAAATTAAATTGTTTTTCAAAAAATAAAAATCTAAAGGGGGTGACATTATCCTTCCTAGGGTGAAGTTATTCCTCCTCCATGAGATGTTGAGGTCATCTAGAAACAAATTGGGCCTCCAAAGGCCCTTCTCCATGCCACACATGCCAAAATTACAACCCAACATCTCTTAATGTCAAAACCTAGTCATGGGTGATGTCATGGGGCTACTAGGGTAATGTCCAAGGTATCCAAAGCCAATGTCTAGGTGGGGAAGGGTGGCCCCTCATCATCTAGGCCTTTCAAGGTGCCTCCAAAGGTAACATCCTCTTCCTTCATTGTGTAAACTAGTTGTCTCTGTCTTACCCCAAGCCTAGGGTATATATATCCATCCTTGGGATTCAATCCCTCATGAAGGTATGAAATGATAATCTCCTCACGAATAATTGTCCACCGAGTAAGTCCTATAAAGAAAACAAGTACGCCCTCTAGGGGTTCATAAGTCACAAGTATCATGACAAGTAAATCACATATAACAATCAATGAACCTGGACATGTGCATCAAACCACCCTAACCAAAACAAATTCTCAAATACGTTATACAACTTGCCAAATTTAGGTTTGGAAAGGGTCTAAAGATGTCATATTGTGTCAATAACCCCTAGGTTTAGTGTGTTTCCTAGGTGGAACCAATCCTAATCATGTGTGCATGTGATATGATGTGGGGTAAAATCTTGGGCATGGGGTTCATGACATACAAGGGTTTTTACTCTCTTACCTATGTGTGCCTTTGTAGAGGGTGAGAAGTCATTTATCCATGACGTAAATATTTCCAATCCCACTTATTACCATTTTCTTAATCCTTTTTATTTTTTTATGTTTCAAGGAACTAGTTGGATGCCACTATCCTGTCTTGGTGTCCAGGTATGACAGTTTCATTCCCAAATACTTTGTGGAAATGAGAAGGCTAGCTCATGATGAGACCCCCTTTCCCCCAGTCATGCAACTAAGAGCCATTACCCTAGTTTGGTGACTATATGATGGTAATTTCATACCGCTAAGCACCCATGATCATGATAGACCAATTCATGATGAGACCTCCTATCCCGCAACTAAAACCCCGAGTGATTATTTTTGTAGGTCCCCTATTTAATGTGGAGAAGCATTTCACTAATTTCTTGGGGATCCTTTGGAAAATCATCTCGAAGGTGAATGATAGGATTTTGTCTTTTTCCTTCTAATCTTACCCTTTGAGCCTTGAATCCCTTCTTTCCATGAGGTAAGGTACAATCCATTCTTGGTTCAATACACCAGAAGATCCCAAAATGTGAGGAGGTGGAGGGGATGAAGCATGGAAGGTGGAAAGTATGGTAAGGAATGGACGATGAATCTTCAAGGAACCACCCAGTAGAAACCTATTCCCAATTGCAATCAACTTACCAGGACACAATGGCACTGTTATCACATGCTAATTTGCATTAATTTTTCCAAAGCATCTTGCCCTTTTGCTATATTTCCACTCATATTTTAAAACTTTTTCACCAGCTCCATCAAGCTCCCATCACCTAAATCCTTTACTCGACTCATCATCCAAAATAGTCATGTCCTCCATGAGTCAAAAATTTGGAAAATATCCCAAACCTATATCTAGCCTAAATGCTTATCTAAATCCCCTGGTTCCATCACTTCAATCAATTTTACCCTTATTATCATATTCCCATTAAAAATTAAAAATATTCCTTTTATTAAGATTAAGCACCCTTATCCTATCCATAAAGTCATGTGATAAGCCTCATATGCCTAAAATAGAAAAATGGTTTATTATTATTAATATAAATATTTTTATATTAAAATATTTATATTAATATTTGATCCAATATTTAATTCATGACCTCACGTCAAATCATGGGCATGAATCTCAATTTTTAACATTGAAAATTCAAAGGGTGGATGGAGCGTGCACATACATATCGGGTGGAGAATTAGCGCTAAGGTTAATTATTTGAAGGCAGGCCAATATTTGGACCGTGATTTTTGGTCGGGGACACGTGTTCTTACATGATGCATATTGGGGGTAAAAGTGGGTGAAATCAAAACCACTTTTCTCCAGCCTGAAATAATAAATGCAACCATTTATCATTTGGTTTACGTGCAACATTTTTTCCAGGAGTGTGTTTCAATAATAATTATGGAATTTCCAATAAATGAAATTCTTCCTCACAGTGAAAAGGTTTTAGAGAGGTAAAATTTAAATTTTATAAATTAAAGAGATTAATGTTTATTTCCATGGAAAATAATCAAATGGGAAGATGCATGTGAAAGGAAGACTTGGATAAATTTTTATCCAAAGGTTTTACAGAAGTAAAGGAAGAGGATTAAAAATGGTTTACCAAAGATGGTAACCAAGACATGGTTTTCAAAACCATGGGAAACAAACCAATCAATGGTTTTCACAGTGAAATGGTAAAAACAAGACACAATAAATGTTTTTCACAGTGAAATGGTAAATTGGGAAAAACAAGACATGGTTTTCAAAACCATGTGAAGCAAGCAATAAATGGTTTTAAAAACCAACAAGCATGAATTGAATTTTGGAAATTTAACTCTACAGGATAAAAAATATTTGGGAATTATTTTTATTCAAACATATTATTCCCAAATATTTAATGAAAATATGGATAAATGGAATTAGATTTCAAAGAGTGTAAGTGACATTTTCAAGAGAATGTGGCAGAGGAAGGAGCTGAAGCATAAGAGGAATCGACAGTTGGATCATGAAATGTTTTTCTGAAAACTGTCATTTGTAATCATTGTACTGAATTTTAGAAGCAGAAACGTTTCAATTCAACTATTGTAATCAGTTTCTAACTAAAAGAACTCGAATTGTATAAGTATTAGAAGTTCCCAATGTATTAATGGTGGGAAGAAGTGCAAGGGCACAATTCTAGTTGTTCTGAAATCTATTGTAATTTTCTAGAGCTGAATGGAATACATATGCAAAAGATTTTGAAGTCTCTATGAAAAGATTCTAATGGTGGTGATATGAATTTTGTCTTCTCTCATTATATGTATTTCTTGTGTTCTTTAATTCCATTTAAACTATCTTTTGTTTAAATTGGATAGTCAAAGGCCCATAATTCATCTTATGATTCTCTCGGCTGAAACAATTTAAACTGTGTGTATTTCTTCCTAACTAATTCAGAATTCATTTCAGTAATGCTCTAATGCAGTTACTTGTTTTCCCCCTTTCCTCTTACACTCTGCAACTTTCAATTTACAAATCAGATTCATTGTTTGATTTAGCCTTTATCCTATGGAGAATTATATCAACCAATCATTGTTTTCATTCACTTTCAGAATTTTGACTCCATAGCCCTAAGTGTCCCTCCTCTTCTTGGCCAACAAATTTATAGAAACCCCAAAAACAAACTAAATCTAGCCACTGATTGCTAAAGAAATATCAAGTGACATGAGAGAGCCCTCTTTGAGTTGATAAGACTAGTACCCAGCTCTAAAGTTGGTTGAAATAGTTACCTCTGTCATTTTTCTATCAGCCGAACAAAATTTACAAAGTACTAACATTTTGGCGCCGTTGTCGGGGAGCGAAGGTGAAATATTCCCTGGGAGAAACGATAAAGTTCATATCTGAGTACTGATGGTGAAAAGTATTAAGACACAAAAAGGTTGTAAATCATTCACCCGACGACTCCATTTTGAAGAATTTAGAATTCAAAATTTTCATGGTGAATCCACTGTCCAAAGACTCAGTAGCCTAAATATTTTATTGAGGATTCCACTGCTTCAAGATGGATTACAGATATGCAATGTATCCTCCAATGAATCGCTCTCATATACTTGGCTTTCCAAATCGTATTCCTCACATATATTGGAAAAAATATTTGCCTAAATTCATAGATGGGAAAGGAAATGATGTTGCCTTTCACTTGATCAGATTTCACATGCACATATGTAAGTTGGGGTTGAATTTCATGAGGATTGTTTGATGAAAATGTTTATGGATACTCTAGAGGGGAAAGCAAGATTATGGTATGAAGGTTTAAAACCAAACAAATTATACTCTCTTATATATTTCCATATAACATTCTTTAAGCATTATGGAGAATCTACTCCTTCATTCTTGGTGTTTGAATATTGTTGTGAATTTTGTGAACATTTCATTAAGTACCTTGAAAATGTTTTTGGTGATGAAGAGTGTATGAATGATGAAATCATAGAAGGATTTTATGAATATTCATCCCAAAAACAAATAGTAGCCCCTCTTTTGGTTGAAGATGAAGCCGATCAAGAAATTGTTGCTAAAATTCATTTTCCTTCTCTTGAACTTGATGAATATATTCAACAAGATTTCCAACAAGACAAAGTGTTTCAATGTTGTCTTTCTTCCCCTGTGAATGATTTGGGTGTTCAAATTCTAAGTGGACTAGACATGGATGAGTATTTTTAAACTGCATCTATGGAGACTTCAAGCAATGAACTAACAAATGACATAGAGTTTCAGGAAAGCTACAAAATAGTGTATGCCACTTTTCAATCAGAAATATAGAAATACAATGAAGAGGCAGTTGTTTTATTTGTTTCCTTTGAAAATCATGGTTTTGAAAATGAATCCATGGGAAATTTAGACTGTGAAATAGTTCATGGTGTTAGCTTTTCACATTTGCAAGGAGAATATGAACATGAACTTATTTCCATTCATTCATTTGAAAGTCAAAATGATAGTCCTCAAGCAAAGTTCCAGAAGGTTAATAAAACCAAACCAGAATTGTTTGATGAACAAGAGGATAGCCTTGATACACATAATATAACTATCATATTTGAATATTTTCAAGAATGTATGAATGTTTTTTTTGATATGCATGGAAGAGTAGACAAAACTATTGCTGCCATTTCATTTGAAAATGTTCTCAAAACTGAAGAAATAGAGCAAGAACAACAAACACTTATGAAAGAGGCTTGTCTTTCTATTTTTATTCATGAAGAAGAAATGTTTTTTCATGGTTTTCAAGATCCTGTGGCCATCCTATTACAGTCATTAGTGAATGAGGAGTTTGTTTCATTCATAAGCTCAGATTTTGGATTCAATTTTTGTTTTCAGCTGCCATCTTTTACATTTGTCTACCTGCTTAAGAAAAATGTGAGCAAAGAAAAATCGGGAAGCCAATTGCTTGATTGGCTGCATTGGCACTATAGCCTCACTTGATTGAGTATTCATTTCAGTAGTTTTAGAGTAGAAAGGAGTCTACAAATAAGCTTGTTGGTCAAGCATTTTTCAGTTTGGATTTCCAGTAGTTTGTACAATCAGATTTTAGCGGTGTATTCAATGTTCAGTATCTTGTTGAGAGCATTGTGTAGAATTTGGTTTTTAGCAGACACTAGTGACAGGTCAGAGCAGGGTACACACACATGTTTTGGGAGAAACCCAATGGATCAAGTACTGGGTCTATGAGTTATTTTCTACCTCATTCAAAGGATAACATCCCCATTTGGAGCCAATGTTATCACATGTTAATTTGCATTAATTTTTCCAAATCATCTTTCCCTTCTGCTATCTTTCCACTCAGATTTTAAAACTTTTTCACCAGCTCCGTCAAGCTCCCATCACCTAAATCCTTCACTCGACTGATCATCCAAAATAGTCATGTCCTGCATGAGTAAAAAAATTGGCAAATATCCCAAACCTATATCTAGCCTAAATGCTTATCTAAATCCCCCGGTTCCATCACTTCATTCATTTTTACCCTTATTATCATATTCCCATTAAAAATTAAAAATATTACTTTTATTAAGCTTTATCATATCCACAAAGTCATGTGATAAGCCTCATATGCCCAAAATAGAAAAAGGGTTTATTATTATTAATATAAATATTTTTATATTAAAATATTTATATTAATATTTGATCCAATATTTAATTCATGACCTCACATCAAATCATGGGCACTAATCTCAATTTTTAACATTGAAAAGTCAAAGGGTGGATGGAGGGCACACATACATATTGAGCGTAGAACTAGCGTGAAGGTTAATTATTTGAAGGCGGGGTGATATTTGAACTGTGGTTTTTGGTCGAGGACACGTGTTCTTATGTGATGCATATTGGGGGTAAAAGCGGGTGAACTCAAAACCACTTTTCTCCAGCCCAAAATAATAAATGCAACCATTTACCATATGGTTTATGTGCGACATTTTTTCGAGGAGTGCGTTTCAATAATAATTATAGAATTTCCAATAAATGAAATTCTTTCTCACTGTAAAAAGGTTTTACAAAGGTAAAATTTAAAATTTTCAAATTAAAGAGATTAATGTTTATTTCCATGGAAAAGAATCAAATGGGAATATGCACGTTAAAGATAGACTTGGATAATTTTTTATCCGAAGGTTTTATAGAAGTAAAGGAAGAGGATTAAAAATGTTTTACCAAAGATGGTAACCAAGACATGGTTTTCAAAACCATGGGAAACAAAGCAGACAATGGTTTTCACAGTGAAACGGTAAAAACAAGAAACAATAAACATTTTTCATAGTGAAATGGTAAATTGGGACAAACAAGACGTGGTTTTCAAAACCATGGGAAGCAAGCAATAAATGGTTTTAAAAAACCACAGGCATGAATTAAATTATGGAAATTTAATTCTATAGGATAAAAAATATTTGGGAATTATTTTTATTCAAACATATTATTCCCAAATATTTAATGAAAATATGGATACATGGAATTAGATTTGAAAGAGTGTAAGTGACATTTCCAAGAGAATGTGGCAGAGGAAGGAGCTGAAACGTCAGAGGAATCGACAGTTGGATCATGAAATGTTTTTCTGAAAACTGTCATTTGTAATCATTGTACTAAGTTTTAGAAGCTGAAACGTTTTAGTTCAACTATTGTAATCAATTTCTAACTAAAGGAACTCAAATTTTATAAGTATTAGAAGTTCCCAATGTATTAATGGTGGGCAGAAGTGCAAGGGCACATTTCTGGTTGTTTTGATCTCTATTGTAACTTTCTGGAGCTGAATGTAATACATATGTAGAAGCTTTTGAAGTCTCTATGAAAAGATTCTAATGGTGGTGATATGGGTTTTTTCTTCTCTCATTGTATGTATTTCCCATGTTCTTTAATTCCATTTACACTATCTTCTATTTAAATTGGATAGTCAAAGGAAAAGAATTCATCTTGTGATGCTCTCGGTTGAAACAATTTAAACTATGTGTATTTCTTCCCAACTAATTCCAAATTCATTTCAGTAATGCTCTGATGTAGTTACTTGCTTTCCCCCTTTCCTCTTACACTCAGCAAATTTCAATTTACAAATTAGATCTATTGCCTCATTTAGCCTTTATCCTCTAGAGAATTCTATTGACCAATCATTGTTTTCATTCACCTTCAGAATTTCGAATCCATAGCCCTAAGTGTCCCTCCTCTTCTTGGCCAAAATTTTTATAAAAACACCCAAAACAAACTAAATCTAGCCACTGATTGCTAAAGAAATATCAAGTGACATAAGAGAGCCCTCTCTGAGCTGAGAAGGATAGTACCCAACTCTAAATTTGGTTGAAATAGTTACTTCTTTCATTTGTCTATCAGTCAGACAAAATTTGATGAGTGCTAACATTCTGGCCCCATTGTGGGGGAGCGAAGGTGAAATATTCCCTGAGAGAAATGACAAAGTTCAGATCTGAGTATTGATGGTGAAAAGTATTTGGACACATAAAGGATGTACATCATTCACCTGGTGACTCCATTTTCAAGAAACTAGAATTCAAAATTTTCATGGCAACTCCACTGTCCAAAGACTCAGTAGCCTAAATATTTTATTGATGACTCCACTGCTTCAAGATGGATTACATATTTGCAAGGTATTCTCCAATGAATCTCTCTCATATTCCTGGCTTTCCAAATCGTATTCCTCACATAGTTTTGCAAAAATATTTTCCTAAATTCAAAGATGGGAAAGGAAATGATGTTGCCTTGCACTTGATCAGATTTCACATGCACATATGTAAGTTGGGGGTTGAATTTCATGAGGATTGTTTGATGAAAATGTTTATGGATACTCTAGAGGGGAAAACAAGATTATGGTATGAAGGTTTAAAACCAAGAAGCTTATACTCTCTTAAAGATTTCCATATAACATTCTTTAAGCATTATGGAGAATCTACTCCTTCATTCTTGGTGTTTGAATATTGTTGTGAATTTTGTGAACATTTCATTAAGTACCTTGAAAATGTTTTTGGTGACAAAGAGTGTATGAATGATGAAATCATAGAAGCCTTTTATGGATATTCATCCCAACAACAAATAGTAGCCCCTCCTTTGGTTGAATATGAAGTTGATCAATAAATTGTTGCTAAAAGTCATTTTCCTTCTCCTGAACTTGATGAAGATTATTCAACAAGATTTCCACCAAGACAAAGTGTTTCAAAGTTGTCTTTCTTCCCTTGTGAATGATGTGGTTGTTCAAATTCTAAGTGGCCTAGAAATGGATGAGGATTTTTAAACTGCATCTATGGAGACTTCAAGCAGTGAACAAACAAATGACATAGAGTTTTATGAAAGCAACAAAACAATGTATGCCACTTTTCAATCAAAAATACATGAAGATAATGCATAGGCAATTGTTTTATTTGATTCCTTTGAAAATCATGGTTTTGAAAATGCATCCATGGGATCTCTAGACTATGAAATAGTTCATGCTGTTAGCTTTTCACATTTGCAAGGATATTATGAACATGAACTTATTTCCATTCATTCATTTGAAAGTCAAAATGATAGTCCTCAAGCAAATTTCCAGAAGGTTAATAAAACCAAACCAGAATTGTTTGATGAACAAGAGGATAGACTTGATACACCTAATATGGCTATCATATTTGAAGATGTTCAATAATGTATGAATTTTTTTGTTGATATGCATGGAAAAGTAGACAAACCTATTGCTTCCATTTCATTTGAAAATGTTCTCAAAACTGAAGAAATAGAGCAAGAAAAACAAACACTTATGAAAGAGGCTTGTCTTTTTGTTTTTGTTCATCAAGAAGAAATGATTTTTCATGGTTTTCAAGATCCCATTTCCATCCTATTACAGTCATCAGTGAAGGAGGAGTTAGTTTCATGCATAAGCTTAGATTTAGGATTCAATTTTTGTTTTTAGCTACCATATTTTACATTTGTCTAACTGCTTAAGAAAAACACGAGCAGAGAAAAATCGGGAAGCCAATTGCTTGATTGGCTGCATTGGCACTTTAGCATCACTTGATTGAGTATTCATTTCAGTAGTTTTAGAGTAGATAGGAGTGTGCAAATAAGCTTGTTGGCCAAACATTTTTCAGTTTGGATTTCTAGTAGTGTGTACAATCAGATTTTTGCGATGTATTCAGTGTTCAGTGTCCAGTTGAGAGTAGCGTGCTGAATTTGGTTTTCAACAGACACTGGTGACAGGTCGTAGTAGGGTACACACACATGTTTTGGGAGAATCCCCATTTGGAGCCAATGTTATCACATGCTAATTTGCATTAATTTTTCCAAAGCATCTTGCCTTTCTGCTATCTTTCCACTCAGATTTCAAAAAAAATTCACCAGCTCCGTCAAGCTCCCATCACCTAAATCCTTCACTCGACTGATCATCCAAATTAGTCATGTCCTCCTTGAGTAAAAAATTTGGGAAATATCCCAAACCTATATCTAGCCTAAATGCTTATCTAAATCCCTTGGTTCCATCACTTCATTCATTTTTAACCTTATTATCATATTCCCGTTAAAAATTAAAAATATTCATTTTATTAATATTCAGCACCCTTATCCTATCCACAAAGTCATGTGATAAGCCTCATATGCCCAAAATATAAAAAGGGTTTATTATTATTAATATAGATATTTTTATAATAAAATATTTATATTAATATGTTATAAACTTAAATTGCACCACACATGCTTACGTGGCATCAGGCCAACTCATATCCCTTCATTGCCAAAACATCTGCTGAACAACCTCTTTAAAAATCCTCTTAGGTAAAGGCAAATGCGCCCTAACCCACTACTGCACGCGTGTGAACGTTGGCAGGCCTTCTACATCCCGCGTTTACCTAACAAAACACAAAAATAGGAAATTTTCCGACAGGACAAAAAGCTATGGGTCAGTTAACTGAAACTCCCGGCCATGCATGGCTGAGAGTTCGTCCAAAATCCTAGCTCCTTCTAGCCTATAAAAGAAGGGGTAGGGGCACTATTTGGAGGAGGAAAATTATAGCAAAGAAACTCTGCCCATTTGCCGAATCCATTGTCCCAACCCTTTAGCATTTCCTCAAGCCTAAGGAGAATTAATGCAAAGCAGTTGGAGGACAAAAGAAGAGGAGGAGCCCAGGATCAAGATCAAGGAGCGATGGCTGGTCTTGACTACAATTGTAAGTTGATTCATTTTGAAAATAATAAAAGAATACTTTTCCCATCCCAATGCATGAGTTATATGTAGTTTGTGTAATTTATGCTTAATTTCTAACCCTCAAGTAGAAAAGTAGCATGCATGCATAGTTATGTGTTTTGATTGCAGGATTACTTTGGAAGGAGCCGCGCAAGCAAGCGGTCAAAAGCGCAACGGAGGATCTACACCAAACATCAGTAAAAAGGTTAGTAGTTCCTTTCCATACATGTATCGTGAAAGAGGGGTTTAAGTTTTGGGTGGTAGGTTAAAAGGTCATTTCTTTAAGGTCAAAATCTGCATGCAAGCCTAGCCCTAGTTTGCTAGTCCGTAGGGTATTATTTCCCAACAACAGAATTGGCGACTCCACTGGGGAAGATACTCTTTAGGGTTTCCTGATTTAGTTTTTGGGTAGTTTAAGAGATTAGATTTTCTATTTCTTTGCCTGTCTTTTTCAGTAAGGCCTGAGCGAGTAGGGAGCCTGGTTCTTTATACCATTTTTCCTTGACTGATGCTTGACGGTAATTTTTGGGACACACAGAGGTACACGCGGCCTGTAGAAGTCCTACACACGTGTGCCCGTGCCCTAACCTTCTATAGCCCACGTGTGAATGCTTGCTGCAGAGGTTTCAGTAGCGTGTAGGAGTCAGAGAGCTTGAGAGGCAGTCCTCCTCTTCCCTGTCAGAATTTTACATTCTCAGGGGGCTTTCTGGATCCTGTCTGAGTCTTGTTGGTTCACAGTCTTGTCTCAGTTTGCTTTATTGCGTTTTGTTATTCTTTGCAATTATTTTTATTTTCTGTTAAGAAGAAGCATCCAAGCCTTTAAGAGACCCTAGTTATCAATACTAGAGGCCTCTTCCTAGTTTGGGCTGCCTATGTTTATTTTTTTCTGGTAGTTTACACATACATGCGGCTTGTGCAAGTGAAGCCTGTGGGTACACGTGCTCTGTTGTAGCTCAGCACGCGTTTGCACGCGTGTTGTTTCAGTGACAGAGGCGCGCTTTGACAGGTTGCTTTTCAATCAGGGTGGGGCAGTCATCCCCTCCTATGGTGAGAAGTGTTCCTCTCAGGTGTTTGAGCCCAAGGTTGAACGGTCAGTAGGTTAGGGCCTCTTACCCTTAGCCTGTTTTTTCTTAGTTGATAGTTGATAGAAAAGATAAAAAAGAAAAATTTTGTTTTATGGTTTTTAGACAAGCGTAGGAGTCTGTGCTTTCTTGATTGCCATTGTGTATCTTTGCTCTGATTCCTTGCGATCTGCGCTTTAAGCCAGAATTTTATTTTGTTTTCTTGGTTTTGTGCTTGTCGGCATTTTCCCTTTGTTGCTTCATTTAACACTGAAATAAAAAAATATATATATTTCTTTTTCATTTTCTTCTTTGTTTGAAGATTGTGTTTCTGCATCAATAGCTAGGAAGAAGTCTTTTGTTCATAAGTTTTTGCAGTGCATTTAGAGTATAACTAGCTCGTAGTTGAGCGAAATTCCTTTATGTTTTCTGCATGAAATCTTAGAAAAATTGAAAAGAAAAGAAGTCTTTCTTGTGTGAAAAGTTGTTGATTTTTGCATTTAGTAAAAGCATTTTGTTTCCATCTTTTTTCATTTGTTTTTGCTTTGAGTCTTTACACATCATCAGTTTCACCTTCATACATGTGACATAAAAAAGTCCATAAAAGTAACGCTAATTTAAAATCTATTAGACTTTTTGTTTGTAGGGTTCATACACTAGTTCAGGACTAGGGCCTTGGATTAGGTTGGAGATGAAACTCTCTAAGGCCACTCAAAACCAAACATTGGAGTCTGTGATAGGGAGTGTAGAAGTATAGTTTTGTGGAATTTATCTGGGACTCCCCTCTAACATAGGGGATAAACACGAGGTCGCGTGAGGAAAGGTAGCGGAGATGACCCCTCCAAAGCCAGACCAAGCGTAGTGGAGAACACATATCGAGGATTTGTTTTGGGATTCCGTCGTTTGCATTTGCCACGTGGCTTCATGGGTCTCAAATCCGTTCGAGGTCCTCAGTTGTCTTCCAGACCATTTTCTCTCGATACCCTTGACAGGTTTCGAGCTTGATACCTTGCTCATTGTGGTCTACCCGACTATTGACTGTACCTACTTGGTGACTGTTCGCGTGCTGGCAAACTAGTTGCCAATGTTTTTTAGGGACATACACAGGTGACTGCGGGGGTATACCGTGGTACCTAGGACAGACATCGGGCCACGCTTTGCAGAGTATACTCAGAGGGTGCTTCTGTTTTCGAGTTGCACTTGCATCGGTAAGTTGTTCTAGTGTTGGTTGTTGTAACTGTTCTTCAAAATAGTTAGCGATTTCTTGTCTTATCTTTTAGGGGCTTATTTTTTAGTGAGTGTTACTGTTTGAACATGTAGAATACCTTAGCGTGTCTTGGATCTTCTCACACAGTGGAGGATCCCGAGCTCCGCTGGTCATGAAGGCTTCTAGGCCTGTCGCCGGTTATACTGGAGCCACCCCCGCCACCATTGAGGTGGAAGCTAGACCAACAAGGGTCTTTCGATGCAACTGGGTTGCAAACCATTGTGCCCGAACAACTCCTAGAGGAATCAACCGCCAATCTTGGTTCAGTTGAAACCCCAATCAATGATACTTGGCCATCGGTCAGTGTACCAATCCTATTTTACGAACGCCTGTCAGTGCCTCATACAGCTATGGAAACAAACATTGTTACTTCCTCTGGGAATTCTTCCATTCCCACCACAGTTGCTACCACAGGAGAAGCATCTCCTAACTTTCCATCGTCGGCCCGGGCCACCATGGTATCGGCCGCAACTACGTCACATAGTGGACCGACCCCATCTATCGTGGTAGCCACAAATCCCTTCACACCTAGTGCAACAGGCTCTCCGTTCTCATACGGTATGCCTAGTTCAGGCACAAGTCCTGCACTCACTCACTCCACTTTACAGACTTTGGGTCTGGGGGCAGGGAGCTCTATCACTCCTCTGCAAGGTCAACTTGGGGGCATTCCTGTCCCTTTTAATGACTTTCCTTACGCTGGAGGTCATAACTCTCCTTCGTCCCCTTCGCTTGGTGGTATGCATCAGCAGTCTGTTGGCCAGCCTGCACACACGAGTTCATTTGGAGCCGGGAGTCAAGGAACACCTGTGCACACTATGCTGGTAGGTTCGTCGCCATTTGTTTGGAATGAGACGTTTGGTAACAACACTTTCGCATCCACTGCTTTCCCATCTGGGGGCACTCCCATTTTTGGACAGTCTACTCCGGCGCAGGGTACTATTCCTACGACAGGGGCACATATAGCAGGACTTTGGAACTCAGGTCAAGGATCCATTCCCTCCTATGGAATTTCATTATGGGGTAATTCTTTCCACAGTCAATGGAACCCTGGACAAACTTCTATGACTCTCCCATCAGGACCGGCATGGGGTAATCCTTCCCAAAGTTCGTCACACACGATGAATGCCCAACATCCTATGTCCTTTATGGGGAATCAACCAATGATGTCTCCACAGATGCAAAATCCTTACGCTGGTCAGGGCCATGGTTTCTACTAGAATCTGGGCCCGCAGCCAAACTTTTCCTGGAAACCTGGTGCCAGTCAAACTCTAGGACCCTTTTTCCCAGGCTATCAACAGCAACCCAAACTACCATTCCTGGCAACATTACACTTGCCAGATTTGACAAGGTTGTTAAATGATCCTATCTGTCACGATCCACGTTGGCCTCCTATGCCAACGAAGTTGCCTTCGGACATTCCAAAGTTCGAGGCCAAGCCTAACGAAGATCCAGGTGATCACATGACTACTTTCCATCTTTGGTGTTCATCTAACTCATTGAAAGATGACTTCGTCCAGTTGTGATTGTTTCAATGCACTCTTATCGGGAGTGCCGCGAAATGGTACATTGAGCTTGATCGCTCAAGATATTCTTCTTTTGGTGAACTGGTGATGGCCTTCCTTAACCATTTCTAGTTACCTGTGAGATAAGACGTTGGCACAGAGCTGCTGGCCAATTTCGAACAGACGACAACAGACCATATCTCTGATCATATCCGAGAGTGGAGACGCTGAAAGAGTCTAATCAAAGTACCAGTCCCACCAGCATTCCTGCTTGAGTGGTTCCTTAAGTCTTTAGTCCCACAATTATCCAAAGACATCGCGACTTCAGGAGTTTTCTCCGAAGAAGAGGCCATCATGAGGGCTCAACAGTTTGAGCTCATTTATTCTCAGTCTGATTTATTATACAACATCCTGCCGGATGCACCACGATCGATACTAGATAAAACTAGACAGAGAGTTGGACCACATGCCGATGGTATTGTTGGTTTAGCACAAGCTAAGCCCGTTGAGCAATTGACAAAAAAATTGCAATAGTTATCTATACAACACTCAACGACCAGCCAGACTACTGCTTTGGCTGCTCCTCCTACCCAAACATTGGAAGTAAACTCCGTGCAGACAACTAACCCAAAGGACACCCAACAGCCTGAAGGGAAGAAAAAACAACACAAGAAGGGTAAGGGGGATAAAAAACCCACTGATAATGCTGGCAAGGGCACCATGGAAAAATAGAAGGCGAGGTATCTGTGTAACTTATGTGCGGAAGACCACCCGACCCATCTATGTCCTCGACTTGCAGAGGCCTAGAAGTTTGTCACACAACAACAACAAGCCGTGTTGACTAATCCCTTTCAGCATGGGAAGAATTTAACTCAAGCCTCTACAAGTGCCGAAGGGGGCAGCCAAGAAACCTTCCCTCCCCCAAACAATTCCTCATCCACGAACGTATATATGGTGAGGGGTGGTGCTTTAATAACGACTAGAGCGCACGACTATAGTAAACCAAGCGCCTCTAAGAAGGGTAAAGAAGATGAGATCCCATCTCTTCCTCTACAGATCGAGAAGGCATTGGGTGAAACAATGACACATATCCCAAAGGGTGCATTTAAGAAAGCTTCTCACAACTCAAATGCAAGGGCCACCCAGAATTACTCTGTGGTGGAAGATTTATCACAAACCCCTTGTGCGATGTCCGCTTTGGAGGTCCTCCAAAGCTGCCCTGCTCAGAGGAAAGCCTTGTTAATTACTTTAGGCTCTACTGAGACTTGTAACCCGGGTACCATCATGCTAGATACAATCGACTTAAAACCTTGTTTTCCTTACCACGTAGCGTTTCAGATAGTAGTGGCTCATCCCACGAAAACTTTTACACGCAATATCTTTCGCACGGTGGTCGATAAGGGCGCTTCGACATGCATTATGTCATTAGCATGTTGGAAGGCCATTGGCCATCCCGCTTTGTCTCTGTCACCTACTCTCCTTACTGCGTTCGACGGTCGTTCTTTTCGACCACATGGCATCGTTCCTTCTTTCCCTGTGCAGTTAGGAGGGAAGATTGTGTGCGTCGAAGTAGAGGTAGTCGATGCTCCCCTCGACTATAACCTCTTGTTAGGTCAGAGTTGGACTTATGCTATGCAAGCTGTGGTTGCTACCATTTTTCGAGTCTTGTTGTTTCCACATGAGGGTCGGATAGTGACTATTGATCAATTGTCCTTCTCTAGACCTGACCTAGCTTTGGGGGCATCCACAGTTCCCACGATTGATAATCCTCAGCCTGGTGTCGTTAACGTAGAAGTTGGTTTGTGCCCATCCTTGATGGGTACCTTCGATTACCCACCTCCTCATGACGATGTCAAGTTTATATCTAGCCACCACAAGGCTGAGATTTTTCATGTTTCATCATTCCGCACGACTTACTTTGAGGATCCGTGGATTCTTCCTTCCCCATCAGCCACGATGGATGAGATAGGGCACTCTGGCATGTCCATGCCCTTGTCGGCCGCTGAAGTAGCATACTCTTTAGTCCAGCAAGCTTCAACTAACCCTGATCTGACTCCCACACAAGAGTTGGATCCACTTCTAGAGCCTATTTGGGCTCAGGGTTCTCTTGCTACTACCGATTCATTAGACTTAGTCTTGCCTTCTGACGAAGCAGTAATCGAAGCAATGACTAGTCCGGACAAACCTTGGGAAGATCTTCATCACATATCATATTTCCTCCTAGAGTTAAGACGAATCGAGGCAGGAGAATTCACTATCACCATGACGGGAGGTCAGCCGTGTCCTATTAACCTCTTAGCTACATAGGAAATTTATGCTGAGGGGAATATGGTGACTATCGCTGAAACTAGACCTATCGTTATCTCCTGAAACCCTGGCATCGTGGAGAATGTCTTCGTCGGAGCGGATTGCTCCCCCGAAGAGATTCAGATTTACACGGATCTATTCAAAGAATTCTGCGACGTTTTTGCCTGGTCTTATGAGAAAATGCCAGGTATCGATCCAAAAATAGTTGAACATGAAATCACAACGTATCCTGATGCCAAGCCTGTTTGAAAAAAACGTCATCCAGTCAATCCTAAGAAATCAGCAGCCATTAAGATTGAGGTTGAGAAATTACTCAAGGCAGGGTTCATTTACCCTATTCATTTGACTCAATGGGTGTCAAACCCCATGCCGGTCGATAAAAAACAAGGCACGATTCGTGTATGTACTGATTTCCGTGATTTGAACAAGGCATGTCCAAAAGATAATTATCCAACCCCATTCATCGACCAGATCATTGATGAATGTGCTGGTTGTGAAGCCTTTTCATTCATGGATGGTTTTTTGGGCTATAATCAAATCCAAATCAAACCTGAAGACCAACACAAAACGACATTCATTTGTCCGTGGGGTACATTCGCCTATCGTAAGATGCCTTTTGGCCTCAAGAATGCTGGAGCCACTTTCTAGCGGGTCATGTCTTTTGTGTTTCAAGACCTCAAACATATATTCGAGGCCTATCTAGATGATTTAGCATCACGCTCTCGCAAGCGAAAGGATCATCCTACACACCTCAGACTAATCTTCGAGTGCTGTCGCTACTTCAGGATTCGCTTGGATCCCAACAAGTGCATCTTTTGCATCACATCAGGACGTTTGTTAGGTTTCATCGTATCAACAATAGGGATCATGGTGGATCCTCTTAAGGTGGAGGCAATAATCCAGTTGCCCCCCCCACGCACAATCTTACAACTTCAAAGTCTTCAAGGCAAGGCAAACTTCTTACGATGCTTCATCGCCAACTATGCCGAAATCACCAAGGGATTTATGCATTTATTTAATAAATATGTTCCCTTTTTCTGGGATGAAGCCACTCAACGTTCTTTCGACGCATTAAAACACGCCCTCACAACCGCACCTCTGCTATGGCCACCTAATTATAACAAAGATTTCTTATTATATTTGGCTGCCGCAGAGTCAACTATAGGCATGGTTTTAGTTCAGGAAGATGATTCGTTTTCAGAATATGTGATCTATTACCTGAGCCGAGGCCTCGTAGGACCGGAACTTAATTATTCCCATCTTGAAAAACTTGCGTTGGCAGCAGTTCATGCTGTTCAACGGTTTCGTCACTATGTTCTATTTCGCAAGACCACCGTCATTGTTGTCGTGAATCCATTCCAGTATATGTTGACATGACGAGTTATCGGCGGTAAAATCAGTCGATGGATGGTCATCCTCCAATAATTTGACTTAGACTTCATTTCAGAAAATTCCAAGAAGTCATTGGTCTTCGCAGAACTTATTTCGGAGCTTTCGGTTGAGTCAGGTGACGTTGTGCCTGAGGAATCGCCTATCCAGGGGGATATGTTTTTGATTGACTCTTCAGACCCCTGGTACGGAGATATACTGATCTATCTCCAGACTTTGAAGTGCCCCACCTCTTCTTCTCGTGACGAGTGTCGACGGATACGCCATCAGGCTAAGAATTATCTCATACTCGATGATACATTGTATCGGAGAGGTGTAGACTACATCTTGCATTGATGTCTCACTCATGAGGAGGCCGTCATAGTGCTCAATGATTTTCATACAAGAGCTTGTGGTGGTCACTTATCTGGGTTGGCAACAACCCAAAAGATTTTACGAACAAGTTACTTCTGGCCCACACTTATCAAAGATTGTATCGAGTCGGTCAAGAAGTGCCATCCATGCCAAATCTTCTCTCGGAAGATGAGGGCACATCCAGCTCCTATGTTTCCTGTCATCGTAGTTGGTCCCTTCACTAAATGGGGGATTGATTACACTACATGCAACCCCCTGTCAGCAAGGGGGCACCACTATATCATCGTAGCTGTCGACTACTTCACTAAGTGGGTCGAAGCTATGCCGACGTTTAAAGATGATGGAGAGACTGCAACTCTCTTCTTATTCAACCAAAATTATAGCAAGGTTCGACATCCCGAGAGAGATTGTCACTGACCATGGCAGTCACTTTCAGAATCAAATGATGATCGGGTTAACGTCAAAGCTTGGGTTACGGCAAGAACATTCATCACCTTATTATCCCCAAGCCAATGGGCAGGTGGAAGCTGTAAACAAAACTCTTAAGAAGATTCTATAGCGAACTATCAACTCAGCCAAGTCAAACTAGCATTTGATGTTATACTCAACATTATGGGCTTACCGAACATCAGTTAAGATTGCAACCGGTTTCTCACCTTTCCAACTTGTTTACGGGCTGGAGGCAGTCTTGCCCATCGAATGTCAAATCCCATCTCTGAAATTGGCAGTACAATTATTGCCAGACACTTCTCCACTTGAAGAATGGTTAGTACACCTTGAGTAGCTTGATGAGCAGTGTCACGATGCGGCCCTAGCCAACGAGGCTCATAAACATAAGGTTAAGTGTCAATATGATAGGTCCGTTCGTCCTCGGATTTTTTCTGAAGGCAACCTGGTCTATGACCAAGATAAGGACCCCCTGGGGGAAGGAAAGTTTAAACCCATGTGGTTCAGACCCTTCATTATTAAGGAGGTTTTAAAAAAGGTCGCTTATCATTTGGTTGATTTTGAAGGGAATGCTTTGGCAGAGCCTAGAAATGGGCTCTACCTCAAGAAGTATTACTCATAGAAAGGTCACTGTGGGTAACTTTTTGTAACATATGGATAGTCTTTGTACTATTACTTTTTTACGTTTCTTTTAAAAAGTGTTATGGACATGTCATTGATGTTGTCTTTCATCAATATGGCATATTTCAAGTGAGTCCGAGGTGTTCGTTGGGTATGCGGACGGTGGTAGTCGACACACGCGGAGGCTTTCCTCCGCAGCTTGGGTAATCTTTACACCACAGGGTCATTTGTTATCTTCTGGAGGTATATGCTTAGGTGACACCACAAATAATGTTGCCGAGTATAGTGCAGTTATTGAGTTGCTTCGTGACGCTTTGTCATTGGGTATCTCTGGTCTTCGGGTCTATCTAGATTCTCAATTGGTTGTGTCGCAGCTAAACAGAATATATCGGGTACATGATCCAACTTTACACCGATGATTCCTTAGGGTATGTCTCTTAGAATGCAACTTTGATTATATTACATATTTTCATGTTCCTAGGAGATTAAACCAAATCATAGATACTCTAGCTAATCACATTTTAGATTGGCATCTTACCCACATATAAAAAGATCATGGACATAAACATGTAAATACATTTTTGCACACATAATCCATAAGACACAAAAAGAGATTAAAAAACCATATATAAACATCATAAAATCCTCAGAGTACATAGATGGGCGCAAGTGCCTCAAAAGTGGGAACAATAACGAGTCACTGGGATTATGCCCTCAAAAAATATATACATATCAGTGCTCGTGGCACATAAAATTATAAAGTCTTCTCAGGGCCTATGGGCCCTATTATAATCATGTACAGCTTGGGCTAAACGCCTAAACAATCGGACCCATGTCCGAGGTTCCCCCACAACATGAGTCTGCATGGATGGCGACAGGTCCTCTATCTCTGCCATGGGAACTGTGCAAGTGAGCGTAGTAAAGTTCCACTCAATTCACCTCAGGACCCTCTCGGCCTCTCCTGCTGTGAGGTTCCCTGCTACTGTTGCTCCTCCAGTGGCGGTAGTTGCGGCTTCTAGCTGTGGGCGACGCCTATTCCGTGCATAGTCGGCAGGTCGCACGGGTCCCACATCTGCATGAAATAAACATTCACCCATCAAAAGCTCTGGTATACAAAAACATGATATATATATCAAAAAGACATAAAAAAAATTACATATGCAAACAAAAAAACTATATAGGTGGAGACTTACCCATCTCCCCTCGCTCCTCACCAGGAGGCACTGGTATCGCTGGATCTCTGGAGAAGTCGATCCCCGCATATGGGTAGTCCTCTATAGCCAGGATCTGTCATGATAGCCAAGCAAAAAAGTCATCATTGAAGGCTTCCACGGTCCTTCCACCACCCTGTCGCGGAAGTAACACTGCCCATCTGCATACTGCGGGGAAAGTGGCCAGATGTCCTCATACTGTCAGCCGAGGACTGAAACACAGAACTCTCTCAAAAAAGAACGAACACAAGATAGTCCCAAAACCAAAGTTCCTATGTGTCCACTGTCAACAATCTGTCAATTGTCTCTTCATGCACTCCAACAGTGTGGTACTCCAATCAAAAATTTGTGCATTCATGCACTGGATCGCACAGTTCATCTATGCACGCAAAGCCTGGTGCATGGCGGTTGAGCCGGTAATCTTCCCAATGAGCAATAAAATAGTCTGTAGGGTGAGGCTGGTAATCCTACTAACAGGTACCGAGGAACCTCTATGATGGGTCCCAGCCTCACAGTACTCATCTATTAGCTCCGAGACTTTGCTCGGCCCCGCAGGAAAAGTATGAAAGTTGACTGGTTCCCCTCTCCTTGAGAGGCCAGTCAGAAAGTAAATATCCTCGGTGGTGGGCACCAAGGATTTCCCCTCTAGCATGAACGCCTCTGCATCGGGGTGCCAGTAATCGATCAAGGCATTCAGTAGCCTTGGTTGCGCGTGCCTAAATGGACATAGAAATAATTTTACCAACCCACACTGTGTCAGCACGGCCACAACATTCGGATCTGCAGCCACTAACTCATTGGAGGCCTCATGCTCCCTTTCCCTCCACTGGACATACATCCTGCCAACACAAAAAGGATAAGGAGGGTCAATACATGCTTGCATTGGTTTTTTCATCACGCAGGGGGTGGAGGGGGGAGTACACGCGTCCTGTCGAGGTGACAGTCGCGGGTACCTGCGTGCAGGCTTAGCTCTGCATGCGGATACCCGCGGGTTGTCCCTGTACAACCCGCGTTTACCTAGGACTGACCTTTTTGAGGTCGACGCCCACCCCCAAAAAATAAATTAAATGCTAAAAGGAAGTATTGAATAGCTAGATAAGGGATTTTGTACTTACTTGGTCCAAGCAGAAGTCCGTTTCGTCCACTATAGCTCCCGGAATCACGATCTTTGGCAAAGGGGGTCTTTTGGCTCCAGAGTCAATTTCCAAATCAGTAATGGTAATAATGAGCTGCTAGCTTCTATTTATAGACATTTTGGCCTCTTTTTGTCACTTTTTTGGGCCCCTTTATCAATTTCTTTATACCAAAAACCATTTAGAGTGATCCAGGAGTTATATGGGATGGATTTGATCAAGTATTGGGGCATTTTTTTTTGAGTTTCGAAAAAATAAAAAATAAATATCTTGACGGTCCATAATTTTATTTTTTTTCAAAAATCCACTTGAGCATATAGGTTAGGATATCGCCCCAACTTTTGCATCTCGTTGGCTTTTTCTTATGCTATAGGATCGATCCCACCCGGTTGTGACACAGAACCTTCATATCTGGTCTAGAAGTGTCGCAACTTGGTGGTAGAGCTTACCAAAACATGGATGCCCTAGGTAGGTCCTGGTTGCTTTATGGTGTCCATGCCGTTTTTAACAACATTGTAGGCTTAGGAGTCCGTATAGTATTTCCTGAATATGAGTTTGAGCCTCATCTGCATGGGTCTTCTTCACTCTTTGCCTTATCCTCCGGACTCCCAAAACATAACGGGTCTCCTTTTAAGCCCTTTTCAGACCCTCTAAACATGAAAAGATTGCCGAGCGATCTTGTGACCTTTCATGCTCATTAAACTGAAATTTGAAGTCATGTCTGTCTGGCAGTAGTTTACCCCTTTCTCGGTCCGGACGGTCAACTGTACGAACAAAGGTATTCTCTATCAAATTCCCATTCTTTAGAAGAGTATTCTCAGGTATAATTTTATTCCTTTTTCGGGCCTGAGGGACTAAATTTACGAAAAAGAAACCCCCACGAAGTCCATAGTTAAGCTCTTTTTAGACTCCCTAAAATTGAAAAGATTGTCGAGTGACCTTATTCTTTCACACTCGTTAAGATGGTCCAGAAGAACATTCCTGACGGAGTCCATAGTTAAGCTTTTTTCAGACTCCTTAAAAGGAAAAAATAGCTGAGTGATCTTGTCCTTTTCACACTCGTTAAAATGGTTTTGAATTGACGTCTAATCAGTGCTAGTTTATCCCTTTTTCGAACCGACTAGACTATTTTCGAAAAAGGTACCCCACTGGAGTTTCCTTTTATGCTTTTTCAGACTCTATAAATATGAAAAACCACCGAGCTTCCCTTCTCTGGGCTCGTTAAACTTACATCGAAGGACGTTACCATTGTGTGTTCTATCAACCGCATTTTCATACCTTACCCATCAGCCTTGTAACAGTTTGTTTTTGTGTCTTAACACCTTTGGCCGTTAGAGGATTTTTCCCAGGTATAATTTCACCAGAACATCAGTCTTGTCCTTGTGCCCTGAGCTTGTATGTTTGCAGTACTCGTTCCTCCATTGTAACGTAATATTCCTTTATTCTTTTTCAAAATCATCAAAAAGAACAAAAAAATCAAATATACCCCAAAAAGAGGATGGGAAAAGTATTTTCTTTATTGGCAGCATAATCAGTCGCCCTTGGATGAAGCACATCTATCCATTTGATCATCAGACTATGGGATGTAGTACGACCTTAGGAAGTTTTTTCTCGCTATATAGAGTTGTGTCCTCCACTGTTTGGTTACTCTTCCAAACATATGGAGAGTTTGCGTTGCCTCCTGCTTCGTAGACTTATGATTAACAAATATGCTGCCTGAGTCTTATCACTTGTCGTGCTATTCTCCAAGGGAAGTTTGTCACTAAGCCTGAGTCGGCCCCTCTGCAATATGTCTCTTGTCCACATACCCGACCATCCTGAACATCCAATCAAGTCCTTGTTCGAAATCACTGAAGCCTTCAGTCCGATCATCAAGATTATCAAGTCCATAACTGACGAGCCGTCGAAGACCTCTGGGTAGTGCAGTCGTACACTCATATTACACTCCTACCTGAGTTTAGAAGATTTTGAAGTTGTTGCTCGAGCTCTAAAGTATAGCCATCAGGCTGAATCAGCTTCTGGGAGATGGATACTCTATATGTATATCTTTCTGATTTCGAGATGTAGCTCCGCTGTGTATTATTCGCGGCTACTCTTTATAGTTATTTGACATGGATCTACAATGTATTTGATTGGTAGCCATAGTTCTATTTTATCTCGAGCATGGGTATGCCCGCGTCGGTGAGACATTTGGTATTTTGCAGACGACACCTCCTGGTTCCTGATTCTTGGGCTCCCTCATTCAGCATATCAGTACAGATTGGTCAAAGATTGGTAATGTATTTCGACCATCAGATGCTCTTCTGACCTCACACATTAGGGGGAATTTTTTATAACCTTAAATTGCACCACACATGCTTACCTGGCATCAGGCCAACTCATATCCCTTCATTGCCAAAACATCTGCTGAACAACCTCTTTAAAAATCCTCTTAGGTAAAGGCAAATGTGCCCTAACCCACTACTGCATGCGTGTGAACACTGGCAGGCCTTCTACAACCCACGTTTACCTAACAAAACACAAAAATAGGAAAGTTTCCGATGGGACAAAAAGCTATGGGTCAGTTAACTGAAAATCCTGGCCATGCATGGCCGAGAGTTGTCCAAAACCCTAGCTCTTTATAGCCTATAAAAGAAGGGGTAGGGGTACTATTTGGAGGAGGAAAATTATAGCGAAGAAACTCTGCCCATTTGCCGAATCCATTGTCCCAACCCTTTATCCTTTCCTCAAGCCTAAGGAGAATTAACGCAAACCAGTTGGAGGACAAAAGAAGAGGAGGAGCCTAGGATCAGGATCAAGGAGCGGTGACCGGTCTCGACTACAATTGTAAGTTGATTCATTTTGAAAATAATAAAAGACTACTTTTCTCGTCCCAATGCATGAGTTATATGTAGTTTGTGTAATTTATGCTTAATTTCTAACCCTCAAGTAGAAAAGTAGCATGCATGTGTAGTTGTGTGTTTTGATTGTAGGATTACTTTGGAAGGAGCCGTGCAAGCAAGCGGTCAAAAGCGCAATGGAGGATCTACACCAAACATCAGTAAACATGTTAGTAGTTCCTTTCCATACATGTATCGTGAAAGAGGGGTTTAAGTTTTGTGTGGTAGGTTAAAAGGTCATTTCTTTAAGGTCAAAATCTGCATGCAATCCTAGCCCTAGTTTGCTAGTCCGTAGGGTATTATTTCCCAACAACATAATATTTGATCCAATATTTAATTCATGACCTCACGTCAAATCATGGGCACTAATGTCAATTTTTAACATTGAAAAATCAAAGGGTGGATGGAGGGTGCACATACATATCGGGCAGAGAACTAGCGTGGAGGTTAATTATTTGAAGGCGGGTCGATATTTGGACTATGGTTTTTTTTCGGGGACACGTGTTCTTACGCGATGCATATCGAGGGTAAAAACGGGTGAACTCAAAACCACTTTTCTCCAGCCCAAAATAATAAATGAAACCATTTATCATATGGTTTATGTGCGTCATTTTTTGTAGGAGTGTGTTTCAATAATAATTATGGAATTTCCAATAAATGAAATTCTTCCTCAAGGTGAAAAGGTTTTACTGAGGTTAAATTTAAATTTTACAAATTAAAGAGATTAATGTTTATTTCCATGCAAAATAATCAAATGGGAAGATGCACATGAAAGAAAGACTTGGATAATTTTTTATCCAAAGGTTTTATAGAAGTAAAGGAAGAGGATTAAAAATGTCTTACCAAAGATGGTAACCAAAACATGGTTTTCAAAACCATGGGAAACAAAACAGACAATGGTTTTCACAGTGAGACGGTAAAAACAAGACACAATAAATGTTATTCCCAAATATTTAATGAAAATATGGATAAATGGAATTAGATTTGAAAGAGTGTAAGTGACATTTCCAAGAGAATGTGGCAGAAGAAGGAGCTAAAGCGTCAGAGGAATCGACAATTGGATCATGAAATGTTTTTATGAAAACTGTCATTTGTAATCATTGTACTCAGTTTTAGAAGCTGAAACGTTTCAGTTCAGCTATTGTAATCAATTTCTAACTAAAGGAACTCGAATTGTATAAGAATTAGAAGTTCCCAATGTATTAATGGTGGGAAGAAGTGCAAGGGAACAATTTTGGTTGTTCTGAACTCTATTGTAATTTTCTGGAGCTGAATTGAATACATATGCAAAATCTTTTGAAGTCTCTATGAAAATATTCTAATGGTGGTGATATGAGTTTTGTCTTCTCTGATTGTATGCATTTCATGTGTCCTTTAATTCCATTTACACTATATTTTGTTTAAATTGGATAGTCAAAGGCCTAGAATTCATTGTGTGATGCTCTCAGCTGAAAAAATTTAAACTATGTGTAGTTCTTCCTAACTAATTCATAATTCGTTTTAGTAATGCTCTGATGCAGTTACTTATTTACCCCCTTTCCTCTTACACTCTGCAAATTTCAATTTACAACTCAGATTAATTGCCTCATTTATCCTTTATCCTTTGGATAATTCTATCGACCAATCATTGTTTTCATTCACTTTCAGAATTTTGACTCCATAGCCCTAAGTGTCCCTCCTCTTCTTGGCCAACAAATTTATAATCCCCCCCCAAAAAAAAACTAAATCTAGCCATTGATTTCTAAAGAAACATCAAGTGACATGAGAGAGCCCTCTCTGAATTGAGCAGGCTAGTACCTAGCTCTAAAGTTGGTTGAAACAATTACCTCTATCATTTGTCTATCATCCAGACAAAATTTACAGAGTTCTAACATTTCAGCGCCATTGTCGGGTAACGAAGGTGAAATATTCCCTGGGAGAAACGACAAATTTCAGATCTGAGTACTAATGGTGAAAAGTATTCAGACACAAAAAGATTATACATCATTCACATGGCGACTCCATTTTCAAGAATCTAGAATTCAAAATTTTCATGGTGACTCCACTGTCCAAAGACTCAATAGCCTAAATATTTTTTTGACGACTCCACTACTTCAAGATGGATTACAGATCTGCAAGGTATGCTCCAATGAATCACTCTCATATTCCCAGATTTCCAAATTGTATTCCTCACATAGATTGGCACAAATATTTTCCTAAATTCGAAGATGGGAAAGGAAATGATGCTTCTTTCCACTTGATCAGATTTCACATGCACATATGTAAGCTGGGGGTTGAATTTCATGAGGATTGTTTGATGAAAATGTTTATGGCTACTCTAGAGGGGAAAGAAAGATTATGGTATGAAGGTTTAAAACCAGGAAACTTATATTCTCTTAAATATTTCCATATAACATTCTTTAAGCATTATGGAGAATCTACTCCTTCATTCTTGGTGTTTGAAGATTGTTGTGAATTTTGTGAACATTTCATTAAGTACCCTGAAAATGTTTTTGGTGATGAAGAGTGTATGAATGATGAAATCATAGAATCCTTTTACGAATATTCATTCCAACAACAAATAGTAGCCCCTCCTTTGGTTGAATATGAAGTTGATCAAGAAATTGTTGCAAAAAGTCATTTTCTTTCTCCTGAACTTAATGAAGATATTCAACAAGATTTCCAACAAGACAAAGTGTTTCAATGTTGTCTTTCTTCCCCTGTGAATGATGTGGTTGTTCAAATTCTAAGTGGCCTAGACATGGATGAGGATTTTTAAACTGCATCTATAGAGACTTCAAGCAGTGAACGAACAAATGACATAGAGTTTCAGGAAAGCAACACAACAATGTATGCCACTTTTCAATGAGAAATACATAAAGATAATAAAGAGGCAGTTGTTTTATTTGATTCCTTTAAAAATCATGGTTTTGAAAATGCATCCATGGGAACTCTAGACTGTGAAATATTTCATGCTATTAGTTTTTCACATTTGTAAGGAGATTATGAACATGAACTTATTTCCATTCATTCATTTGAAAGTCAAAATGACAGTCCTCAAGCAAATTTCCAGAAGGTTAATAAAATCAAACTGGAATTGTTTGATTAACAAGAGGATAGCCTTGATACACATAATATGGATTTCATATTTGAATATGTTCAAGAATGTATGAATGTTTTTGTTGATATGCATGGAAGAGTAGACAAACCTATTGTTTCCATTTCATTTGAAAATATTCTCAAAACTGAAGAAATAGAGAAAGAACAAACACTTATGAAAGAGGCTTGTCTTTCTGTTTTTGTTCATCAAGAAGAAAGGAATTTTCATGGTTTTCAAGATCTCATGGCCATCCTATTACAGTCATCAGTGAAGGAGAAGTTTGTTTCATTCATAAGCTCAGATTTTGGATTCAATTTTGGTTTTCAGCTGCCATCTTTTACATTTGTCTACTTGCTTAAGAAAAATGCGAGCAAAGAAAAATTGGGAAGCCAATTGCTTGATTGGCTGCATTGGCACTTCAGCATCACTTGATTGAGTGTTCATTTCAATAGTTTTAGAGTTACTAGATAGGAGTGTGAAAATAAGTTTTTTTTTCAAGCATTTTTCAGTTTGGATTTCCAGTAGTGTGTACAGTCATATTTTAGTGGTGTATTCACTGTTTAGTATCCAGTTGAGAGCAGTGTGAAGAATTTGGTTTTCAACAGACACTGGTGACTGGTTGGAGCAGGGTACTCACACATGTTTTGGTAGCAACACAATGGATTTTTTGGGAGAATCCCCATTTGGAGCCAATGTTATTACATGATAATTTTCATTAATTTTTCCAAATCATCTTGCACTTCTACTATCTTTCCACTTATATTTTAAAAAAAATTCACCATCTTCGTCAAGCTCCTATCACCTAAATCCTTCACTCGACTAATCATCCAAAATAGTCATGTCCTCCATGAGTAAAAAATTTGGAAAATATCCCAAACCTATATCTAGCCTAAATGCTTATCTAAATCCCTCGGTTCCATCACTTCATTCATTTTTACCCTGATTATCATATTCCCGTTAAAAATAAAAAAAGATTCCTTTTATTAAGCTTAAGCACCCTTATCCTATCCACAAAGTCATGTGATAAGCTGCCTCATATGCCCAAATTAGAAAAAAGGGTTTATTATTATTAATATAAATTTTTTTATATTAAAATATTTATATTAATATTTGATCCAATATTTAATTCATGACCTCACATCAAATCATGGGCACTAATCTCAATTTTTAACATTGAAAAGTCAAAAAGTGGATGGAGGGCGCACACACATATCTGGCAGAGAACTAGCGCAGAGGTTAATTATTTGAAGGTGGACCGATATTTGGACCATGGTTTTTGGTCAGGGACACATGTTCTTACGTGATGCATATCAGGGGTAAAAGCGGGTGAACTCAAAACCACTTTTCTCCAGCCCAAAATAAGAAATGCAACCATTTATAATATGGTTTATGTGCAGCAGTTTTTCAAGGAGTGCATTTCAATAATAATTATGGAATTTCCAATAAATGAAATTCTTCCTCACGGTGAAAAGGTTTTATAGAGGTAAAATTTAAATTTTACAAATTAAAGAGATTAATGTTTATTTCCATGGAAAAGAATCAAACCGGAAGATGCACGTGAAAATAAGACTTTGATAATTTTTTATCCAAAGGTTTTACAGAAGTAAAGGAAGAGGATTAAAAATGTTTTACCAAAGATGGTAACCAGACAATGGTTTTCACAGTGAAATGATAAAAACAAGACACAGTAAATGTTTTTCACAGTGAAATGGTAAATTGGGAAAAACAAGACATGGATTTCAAAACCATGGGAAGCAAGCAATAAATGGTTTTAAAAAACCACAGGCATGAATTAAATTATGGAAATTTAATTCTACAGGATAAAAAATATTTGGGAATTATTTTTATTCAAACATATTATTCCCAAATATTTAATGAAAATATGGATAAATGCAATTAGATTTGAAAGAGTGTAAGTGACATTTCCAAGAGAATATGGTAGAGGAAGGAGATGAAGCGTCAGAGGAATCGACAGTTGGATCATGAAATGTCTTTTCTGAAAACCGTCATTTGTAATCATTGTACTCAGTTTTAGAAGTTGAAACATTTCAGTTCATCTATTGTAATCAATTTCTAACTAAAGGAACTCTAATTGTATAAGTATTATAAGTTCCCAATGTATTAATGGTGGGCATAAGTGCAAGGGAACAGTTCTGGTTGTTCTAAACTCTATTGTAATTTTCTGGAGATGAATGGAATACTTATGCAAAATCTTTTGAAGTCTCTATGAAAAGATTCTAATGGTGGTGATATGAGTTTTTTCTTCTCTCATTGTATGTATTTCCTATGTTCTTTAATTCCATTTACACTATCTTCTATTTAAATTGGATAGTCAAAGGCCCATAATTCATCTTGTGATGCTCTCGGCTGAAACAATTTAAACTGTGTGTATTTTTATGCTCATCGGTGAAGGAGTAGTTTGTTTCATTCATAAGCTCATATTTTGGATTCAATTTTTGTTTTCAGCTGCCATCTTTTACATTTGTCTACCTACTTAAGAAAAATGTAAGCAGAGAAAAATCGGGAATCCAATTGCTTGATTGGCTGCATTGGCACTTTAGCATCACTTGATTGAGTATTCATTTCGACAGTTTTAGAGTAGATAGGACTGTGAAAATAAGCTTGTTGGTCAAGAATTTTTTAGTTGGGATTTTCAGTAGTGTGTATAGTCATATTTTAGCGGTGTATTCAGTGTTCAATATCCATTTGAGAGAAGTGTGCAGAATTTGGTTTTTAGCAGGCACTGGTGACAGGTCGGAGCAGGCTACACACACGTGTTTTGGGTGCAACCCAATGGATCAGGCACTGGGTCTACAAGTTCTTTGCTACCTCACTGGGAGGATAACATCCCCATTTGGAGCCAATGTTATAACATGCTAATTGTCATTAATTTTTCCAAATCATCTTGCCCTTTTTCTATCTATCCACTCAAATTTTAAAACTTTTTCACTAGCTCCATCAAGCTCCCATCATCTAAATCCTTCACTCAACTGATCATCCAAAATAGTCATGTCCTCCATGAGTAAAAAAATTGGCAAATATCCAAAATCTATATCTAGCCTAAATGCTTATTTAAATCCCCCGGTTCCATCACTTCATTCATTTTTACCCTTATTATCATATTCTCGTTAAAAATTAAAAATATTACTTTTATTAAGCTTAAGCACCCTTATCCTATCCACAAATTCATGTGATAAGACTCATATTCCCAAAATAGAAAAAGGGTATATTATTATTAATATAAATATTTTTATATTAAAATATTTATATAAATATTTGATCCAATATTTAATTCATGACCTCACGTCAAATCATGGGCACTAATCTCAATTTTTAACATTGAAAAGTCAAAGGGTGGATGGAGGGCACACATACATATCGGGCGGAGAACTAACACAAAGGTTAATTATTTGAAGGCGGTCCGATATTTGGACCATGGTTTTTGGTCGGGGACACGCATTCTTACGTGATGCATATCAGGGCTAAAAGTGGGTGTACTCAAAACCACTTTTCTCCAGTGCAAAATAATAAATGCAACCATTTATCATATGGTTTATGTGTGACATTTTTTCTAGGAGTGCATTTCAATAATAATTATGGAATTTCCAATAAATGAAATTCTTCCTCACGGTAAAAAGGTTTTACAGAGGTAAAATTTAAAATTTACAAATTAAAAAGATTAATGTTTATTTCCATGGAAAGGAATCAAATGGGAAGATGCACGTGAAAGGAAGACTTGTATAACTTTTTATCCAAAGGTTTTACAAAAGTAAAGGAAGAGGATTAAAAATGTTTTACCAAATATGGTAACCAAGACATGGTTTTCAAAACCATGGGAAACAAACTAGTGAATGGTTTTCACAGTGAAACGATAAAAACAAGACACACTAAATGTTTTTCACACTGAAATGATAAATTGGAAAAAAACAAGACATGGTTTTCAAAAACATGGGAAGAAAGCAATAAATGGTTTTAATAAACCACGAGCATGAATTAAATTATGGAAATTTAATTCTACACGATAAAAAATATTTTGGGAATCATTTTTATTCAAACATATTATTCCCAAATATTTAATGAAAATATGGATAAATGGAATTAGATTTGAAAGAGTGTAAGTGACATTTCCAAGAGAATGTGGCAAAGGAAGGAGCTGAAGCGTCATAGGAATCGACAGTTGGATCATGAAATGTTTTTTCTGAAAACTGTCATTTGTAATCATTATACTCAGTTTTAGAAGCTGAAACGTTTTAGTTCAACTATTGCAATCAGTTTTTAACTAAAGGAACTCGAATTGTATAAGTATTAGAAGTTCGCAATGTATTAATGGTGTGCAGAAGTGTAAGGGAACAATTCTGGTTTTTCTGAACTCTATTGTAATTTTCTGGAGTTGAATGGAATACATATGCATAAGCTTTTGAAGTCTCTATGAAAAGATTCTAATGGTGGTGATATGAGTTTTGTCTTGTCTCTTTGTATGTATTTCCTGTGTTTTTTTAATTCCATTTACACTATCTTTTGTTTAAATTGGATAGTCAAAGGCCCTTAATTCATCTTGTGATGCTCTAGGCTGAAACAATTTAAACTATGTGTATTTCTTCCTAACTAATTCAGAATTCATTTCAGTAATGATTTGATGTAGTTACTTGTTTTCCCTCTTTCCTCTTACACTCTGCAAATTTCAATTTACAACTCAGTTTCGTTTCCTTATTTAGCCTTTATCCTATGGAGAATTCTATCGACCAATCATTGTTTTCATTCACTTTCAGAATTTTGAGTCCATAGCCCTAAGTGTCCCTCCTTTTCTTGACCAACAAATTTATAAAACCCCCCAAAACAAACTATATCTAGCCACTGATTGCTAAAGAAATATCAAGTGACATGAGAGATCCCTCTATGAGCTAAGAAAGCTAGTACCCAACTCTAAAGTTGGTTCAAACAGTTACCTATGTCGGTTTTCTATTAGTTGGACAAAATTTACAGAGTGCTAACAGACACCCCGCAGGTTTAAATAAAGAAAAGAGCATAAATTCCAAGCAAATGTTTTGAAATCAAGAAAGATCCATTGCCACATATTCAAATGATTCAAATATTATAGTGATATGTACCATGATACTTGGACTCATTACCTCATGGAGCAATACCCATTTCATTCTGGGACCATGACATTGTGGTGCACGCTGGTTCTAGTGATGTGTAGAATGCATCGAGGAAAATAGGGAACCTCTGGGTCCATGCTATATCCATTTGGCTCTCGAAACTCCATGTATGCAACCTATGGGCCTCGAGACATAATATCCTTAGTTACCCCTAGGCTAGGGGGTAACAATACCCATATGTGTGGTGCGTTCCTCGATTAGGTTCGAGATGTGTGATAGAGTGGTATCAGAGATATGGGTTATAACAATCAATCTATATGGGCTAGATAAAATGCATAGGAAGGGAATTACAGACTCTTCATGGAAAATTTTGGTAAAATTCTTGAGACATGTTTGTTTAGTAAGTTGTAGAGCTAGCAGAAAAACATGAAAATATATGTATAGACTAAGGGAGAAATCCATATTCAAATATGGAAGCATGAAATAGGGGAACCTTGAGGAATGTAACATCATGGTGACATGAATAGATGGTTGTGTGGTATGGTTCAATTGGCACATACATGTTTCCTTCTAGGATTCTATACTTCATGATGGTAGGAAGCATTAGCGACCATATAGTTTCAACTCACAGAGATCTGGACCATTCATGCTAAGAGATCAAGATATTTCAGTTGTCATATCTCTCAGAAGGCTATTTTAAAAAAGGTTTAATTGAAAATCTTGACAGTGCAAGCCTGAGAGGACGAGGATTGTTCATTGCGTCAGGAGTAAATCCTAGCCATCTATTGGAATTCAAGTTGCGGGAGAATCTAGAGGTACAACAAATGTCATTATGATGGGAGGAGCCCATGGGTGTGATTCTGCAAGTCTATCATGATTTAGAATTCAGGAAGTCTGACTGACTAAAGATCATATATATTTGAGCCCAAAGTGAATATGGACCATTAGATCCAAGATATTTTAGCCATTAGATTCTTTAGAAAGGTGGCTTTGAAAGAATCTGTCCAAAAATCCTGGTGGCAATATTGTGTTTCCAAAGGAGATTTCCTGATCAAGATAAACATCGAGCATATTTGAGCGTAAAATGGATAAGGGTCATTAGAATGAATAGATCGCAATCGTCGGATCTATCAGAGTCATGGAACTTCATTAAAGATCATGCAATTTTGGAACCCATGGAGATCTGCACTACTGGTTGACATGATTTTCCACCGTTCAATCTATCAGAAAATAATGTTATCTTGGGAGGGCCAAACATGCAAGAGAATTACACATTATATGGTGCATCAACATACAGTTATGTAAGTCCCACATCAACTGAGTGATAGGTGGAGGCCCACCATTGGGTACATGTCAACAAAGGGTGTTGGAATTGCACTTCACCTTGTTTAGCCAACATGCCATGTCAAGGGACACATTAGAAAGGGAAGATGAATCAAAGTATTTCCATGTGGAATTCGGGTACATCTGGGACCCATAGTTTCTAATGGTAGTGGTAAATATCGGGAGGGATCAATCCAAATGCTAAGGATGAATCTCGATCATTTGTTAAGAGATGAGATTATATCTTGACCATCCATTGGAGATCAATGATTAGGAGGGCCTATTCGGAAGATGTTTCAGGATAGTGTTGTGGGTTTCATACCACATAAGAATTTTGTGTGTAAGAAAAGTTCCACCCTTGTGGGAAAATCCTGATAATGTGAGATCAATGGCTTCATGGGATGCGGGATTTAGGAAGAATTTATGTTCATGTAAACTTTATTTTTTCGATTCAAAAATCCCAAATGTGTCAAAGGTCTGACAGTGTTGCAAATTGTGGGTTTCAGGAGGAAAATGTGACTTGGATACCTTCGGGAAGAATTGGTGTGTATAAAAAGTTTCCACCTCGATGAGAACAACACGATAATGCAAACCCGATAACCTTGCGGGGCATGAGATTTGGAAAAGTATTGAAAAGTGTTAACATCCACAACCTAGTAGGCAAAGCCTAATGGAGGGAGACCAACAATGTTGTGGGCTATGGGCTTCTAGGAAATCAATAAATGTTGCAAGTTATGTGCTCCGATGAGAATTTTGTGATTAAGAGTTTCTGATAGTATTGCAGATTTGAAATCCCGAAGGACTATGTCTGACGGGTAGAGTACAACATGTCAACCCAAAGGTGGAGGATAGGTCCATGTGGATTCCACAGGAGCAATGACGTTAGTGGTAGCATACAAATAAAGTACACATGGGGGTCACGTAGACTTGATGAAATTATCCTAAGGAAATTCCCAAGAAACTTTAAAGGGGAATACCTCTCTCCTTAGAGAAAAATATTAAGTAAGAAAATAGTTGATGGAAAGATGTTAATGAGAATAATCATCTTGTATATAGGTTTGTGATTAGAGCATCAGAATTCTCATGAAATAAGAAAGAATATGTTTGAAGGATTAATGAGAAAATGTTTTGTATAATTCTTGGATTATATTTAAATTAAACTAATGAAATTTATTTTATGGCTACACATTTTGTAGAATAGTCTTCACACAGATCAAAGTACGTGTATCATGAGGGTTAGAGATATGGAATATGCTCAAGGGTATTTCACCTAGGAGGAGGAGGTGAGAGGGCTCCATGTCAGTATAAAAAATGCAGATACTGAGTCAGATGGACATAGAATATGAGTAGGGACAATATATATGGTTGAAATTGTGAGAATCCTACAAAGGGAAGTGTAGAGATATTGAGTAGATAATGAAAGGATAATGAGAGGTCATGAATAAATTCTACAGAGTATGACCATGTTACATAAATAAGTCAATAAATACTCTAGCACAAAACAACTAGCCAGTGCAGGGAAGACAACAACATCTAAGTCTTATACTAGAAAGGAGTATCCCATAGGATTCAAAAAGTCAAGGAGTGTTAGTAGACAACATCATTGTAACATCCACACTATAATCCCCAGTTTAATTAATTCATAATGTATATATGAATGTGGCTATGTCCAAGTGATGTAATATGAAAAATGTATTTTCTTATTTTAATAAATATAATGTCATACGATCTACTGAGAATATGGATAGAGATGGGGGATGAGTTTTCCACAAGAGAAGAGAGTGTCTAAGAGGGGTCAAAAGGGGGGAAATTAATTATGGGTATTATTTCATCCCAATTTCCTGAATTTTATTATCATTGGGGATATATTATAATTTATGTTTGAGTGTATGAGAGCCCAATCGTTAAACTCATGTAAGAGGGTGGGTGTGAAAGTAACATCCCATAGTTATTGTAAATAATGGGGATGAAGAAATCAACATTGGGTAGAGTGAGAAATCAATTGTCTTGGGAAAATAGAGGAAATTTGTATGGGTGGATTAGGAACATATTTACAGATAGCTTTGGAATGAAAAACAAGTAGAGAGCATGAAAATAGGGCACCATATATAGAAAAAGAAGGCTAGGTGAATTCAAGAGCACGCTGGAGTATATGCAGAGCATTTTGGAGTTGGAAATTGAAGAGACAAGTTGTCAGGCCTGAAGAGTGAACTCCTGAGTGAGTTGCACTGTAACAACAAGTGCTTTCTATTGGTTGCTGGTAGTTTTTCTGGTAGTGAGTTCCCTTGAGTTCCCAACAAAGAGTTTCCTAGTTACATGATCCAGAGAGACCCTAATAAATGAATGGGATGCTCAATGGACTAAGAGCAGTGAAGGGGTACATTCCTTGGATTGGGTAGGTCAAGAGGAAGAGACCAGGAGGAAATTCAGAATAGTTGTAGGAGAATACCAGTGGGTTGTGTGATAGTGAGATGTGAGTCGACTATGAGAGACACCCTTATCTTGTTTATTCATATCCCCATCTCAGGGGTGACTTGTTGCTGAGATTTAGAAAAAGAGGTCTATGATTGGGTAGAATGTCCTTTCCAAGCAACTGGTTGCACAAGTGTTTATGTATTTTAGAGTTTTTCATGAGTTTAATTGTCATGATTAACTTTGTGTATGTGAATGGTTAATTTGATGTTATGAATGAGTTATTAGTTTCATTCATGATCATTCAAATTGTTGTATATGCATTTAATTATGGGTAGAAAAATCTAGTTAAAATTGTGTATAAATTGTGGCTGGTAAGCCACAGAAAATGAACTAGCATAGAAATTTAAATTTTTATGTGTATTCCACATAGTAATGTTCCCCAGTTATGATAGAGAATGCTACATTATAGTATTAGAGTAGAAGGTTGCAACACTAACCTACAAGATCCTGCTACATGACCGCAAGAGATTGTTTGAATTATATTTTTTTTCTTTTGAGAAAAAATTATTATTGCTACCGACTACATTGAAGAGAAGAATATTTTGATTCAAAACTATTATTCCATCCATGGAAACTGTGTAGAAAATAATATACACGTCCATAGCTTTCCAAAAAGCCATTATTTTGTTGATTTGGACATTCAGATAGGAAGTTATTCCTTTCAAAAGATTGATGCTCAACAACTGTCGATCTAGTTTTTGCGTGAATCCTTGACCATCGATCTGTGATATGTGTTATTTATACCACATGCATGAGAAAAGTTTCATGAGAACTATTTATAATTAACATTGGAACCTTTGTTATTGTGCGTGAAGCACAGAGAGGCGTAGAACCTTGTGGATCCCGCACACAATGTAACTTTTGGCCCAGTGGTTGGGTTCCTAGTGAACCAGACTGGAAGGGTTGTTCTTGTCGATGTGTACGTGATGGTTAGTTGGATGATGCCCTGATGGACCTGTGTTGGACCAGAGTAATGCAAGAATGATATAAATAAAACCCTTCAAAATACCCACAGAGCTATTATTTGGCCCTTAGACCAATATGAATAGTTAGATCTACAAATCTACGGTTGAAATTGATTAAATATTATAACATAACATTAAAGTTCAAATTATAATCAGATTTCAAATACTCAACAAGCATATTTTATACAATTACGGGTCTACCAAAAGGTCTGGTCCACCACCATACCTTATAACTTTTGCAATGGATTTGGGTCGTCTGATCACACATCGGATTCCAAACTCAAAACAAAAATTCTATTTGATTGGAATTATGGGTACAGGCTTCGACGTTAAACTGTGTGCATATACCTTCTCCACAATGGATACTGACCATCAATCTTAGCCCTAGATTGATTTAAACCACACGATCTCCAGATATCATAAATTCAATATAGAAATGTTTGACAGAGAATTTAGATTGATAATAGAGCTTCAATTTTCTAAATTTAACAACAGAGTATTCTTATGAATCATTCCACAATGAATTTGGATGAGCTTCCAATGTGAATCTATAAAGGAAAAGAATCATATATCTTTCTACCAGATATCAAGATAGACATACACAGTCGCTTCAAGGGTGAGAGTTTCCAAATGAAATTCGATTTCTTTTATTGATAATCAAATATTTATCTATTTGTTCCACATCCTAATATTTTCCTCTCAACTCTCGACCTCTGATCATAAGAGCCTCAATGGGATTAAATAAAATCAATTTTTTTTTCTCAGATCCACTAAAATGGGATCGAACACCTTATTCAACCCTAGATGCTACAATCTTGCCTAGAAATCAAAACAACTCATATCTCTGTTACAAAGAAGGATTTGAAATCCTTGTTGCATTATTTGATTTGACTTCTAAATTTTATTAAAAAAATAATAATAATTAAGAGACCAACTCTCTTTGGTAAAATTTATTTTTACTTCCAATTCAATGGGGATTTTGTTCTTTGAGCTCATGCTTCTTCATCATACTCCTCAGGTCAGAAAAATTCATGAACTCAAGTTTATGAGTTCTTCTATAGTACTGCCACTTTTCTATATGAATGCAACAGTTACCCAAGTAGCATATTCCATTGGATGATCCTTCCACTTCACCAAGTACTCATAGTACTCTTGTCCTCTTGTCTTATTCAACACTCTGGTATCCGTAATTCTTTCCATATGCAACTTCTTCTTTGTAGGAATTTGTTTCTTCCATTTTACTTGTTGTCCTATGTCTCTGTCCAAATCATTTGTTGATTGTTCTGCTTCAGGTTCCACATAAGAATAAAAATATGCTACATTAAATATGGGAGAGATTCCCATGTCTTCTGGAAGTTCAATCTCATAAGCATTGGCTTAAAACTTTCTCAAAATCTTGCAAGGCCCAATATTTTTAAACTTTGGTTTGTTATATGTGCCTTTAGGAAATATTTATTTCCTCAAATGTGCCAATACTAAATCACCTTGTTCAAAAAAAAATTCCCTTCTTTTCAAATCTTCTTTCTGTTTGTACTTGAAACTATTTTCATGTAACTTTTCTTTAACTTTTTCATGCAACATTTGCATATCTGAAGAAACATCTCCTGCATTTACGCTTCTCTTCTCCATATGTCCCAAATATTTGAACTCAAATACTCCTCTTTGGTTCACTCCATATAAAATATTGAAAGGACTTAATTCTGTGCTTTTGTTGGGTGAGTCATTATAAGAAAATTAAGCTTTTGGTAAAGCTAAATCCCATTGAATAGGATGTTCACTTACCAAACTTCTCAATATTTTACCCAAACTTATGCTTGTAACTTCAGTTTGACCATCTCTTTGAGGATGGTAGGTTGACCTAAAGTTAATGCATGTTCCCAATTTCTTCCATAATGTCCTCTAGAAGTGTCCAACAAAATTAGTATCTATGTCTAAAGAAATAATAACGGGAAGACCATGTAGTCTTACTACTTCTTTAAAAAACAGAGTTGCAATATGAGTTGCATCACTAGTTTTATAATACGGTATACAATGCGCTATTTTAGAAAATCTATCGACCATAACAAAAATAGAATCATTTGCCCTTTGATTTCTTGGCAATCCCAAAACAAAATCCATACTCACATCAACCCAAGGTATTTTTGGTATTGGTGGTGGCTGATATAAACATGTATTATGGTGTCTACCTTTTGCATGCTGACAAACTTTGCATCTTCCCACAATTTTCTGAACATCAGTTCTCATTCCTGTTCAATGATAAAAATTACTCAATTGAGCATAAGGTTTGTCATTTTCAAAATGACCAGCAAGTCCTCCACTATGATTATATTGCAACAAATTATATCTCTTTGAACATTTTGGAATGCACAATTTAATTCCTTTGAACAACAATCCTTCTTGCATCATGAAATCCATCCATGGAATTCTATCTCTCAAAAATGGATTCTGACATGCTTCATATGCTTCCTTAAAATATGCATCTTCAGGGCACATATCTTTGAGATGTTCTAATCCAAGAACACTCACTTGGAACTCCTGCAAATCTAAACATCTTATGCCCAAAGCATCTACAACCTTGTTAGAGCTTCCACTAATATGTTTTAATATAAAAGTAAAATTCTGCATGAATTCTACCCATTTAACATGTTTTTGATTTAATTTCTCTTGTTTAGTTATGAACTGCAAAGCATGATTGTCATAATACAAAACAAACCCTTTAGGCATAAGGTAATGCCTCCATTTCTTCAAAGATTACATCACTACATAGAATTCTTTGTCATAACTGGAGTATTTCTATTTTGCCTTGTTATCACTGAAATTTCGTCCGCACAGGGCGACAAGAACTCCGCATCATCAGCACAGAAAAACAGTCATTCATGGCACAAGGATTAACTCCACAGCACAACAAAAGGGTCAAAACTATATAAAAATGGCCAAAAAAATAAAAAGCGCGATGCACCCACTAGGCGTACGCGTGCGCGCACAACATCTTCGTATTTTGCGCGCATATGCGCGGCTGTGGGGTGAAAAACCCGCGCGCCTGCCAAACGGCGCATTTATGAAGCTGGTCGGCCTCCCAACCACTAATGGATCGGCTCCCAAGTCGATTTGACATCAAATACGAGCTCAATCTGCGTGGGGAGGC
>ML778325.1:801196-812485 GCA_009831015.1 Picea engelmannii | reverse complement strand
GCTGCAATCTATTTCTTCTACTTCTAGTTGGTTCTTGTGTGGTATTTCTTCATCTATTTTGACATTGATGCTTTCAACAATGTTTTGTAGTATTTTGTTGTAACATATATAGGATTTTCTTCTTGATGAATGCCCAAGAAAAATTCCTTCATCTTCTCTTGAGTCAAACTTTCCTAGATTCTCATCATCTCGTTTGATGTAAAATTTGCTTCTAAATATTCTTAAGTGTTTGAATAATGTCGGTTGGCCTTTACACAATTCACAGGGTATATTTTCACTGTTGAATCTGATTCATCCTCTGTTTAAAATGTAGACCACAATGTAAACTACTTCTCTCCAAAAATTCTATGACAATTTTTCTTCATTCAACATTGTCTTGGCAATCTCTTGTACATGTCTATTTTTTCTTTCAACTAATCCATTTTGTTGAGGATTTCTTGCAGCTACATAGTGTATTTTTATTCCATGTGTTTCACATAATTCTTCAAACTCATTGGATGTCAATTCAACTCCATTATTTGATCTTACACATTTGATTTTTAGATCTGTCTCATTCTCAACTAATGCTTTTAATTATTTAAAATTTCCAAATGCCTCAAATTTATTTTTGAGGAAGGTAACCCAAGTCTTTCTTGTATAATAATCAATGAACAACATAAAGTATCTCTCTCCTTGCAAGATTTTTGTTCTTGATGGTCCAGAGAGATTTTTATGCACAAGTTCCAATGACTTAGATGTCGCATATTCCTTTCTCTTGAATCTCACCCTTGATTGTTTTCCATGCTGACATTGCTTGTAGGAAATGCTTGAGGGTTTTGTAGTCTTTGACATATCTCTTATTGCTTGTTTGGTACTAAGTTTTACCAGGTTGTTAAAGTTCATATGGTCCATTATTTTATGCCGCATCCAAATTTCATCTATCTTCCCCATAAAGAATTTTTCTCCATTAATGGCATCAAGAATATACACATTGTTTGGGGTTATGATTTCTTTTGCAATCAACTTACCTGAATTTTTCTTTATGATCTTGCATTCTTAAGAGTCAAAAGTAAGAGTGTGTCCTTGGTTACACATCTATCTCACACTAAGGAGATTATGCTTCAAGTATTTAACACATAGAACCTTTTATACCTTGGCCCTCCCATTGTCAAGACTGAGAGTGCCTTTTACAACTATCTTTGAACTTCCATTGTCTCCAAAGGTGACATTGCCTTCATTCTTCTTCAAGGTGATAAAATGTGTTCTGTCTCATGTCATGTGGCTAGAGCACCCACTGTCAACGAACTACTTATTCTTATTATTTTGTGCACACAATGGAGTTTGTATGAACAAGGACTTTTCTTTCTTTTGTTCCCTTTGTTCTTGATTTCTTTCCATAATTGTTGGGGTTTCCTCTTTATGATTTTTTCTGAAATCATTTCTGCATAATTTTTCTATATGCCTATAATTATTGCATTTGTAACATATGATGTTATAGTTCAGAAAAGGGGAAAATGAGTTGTAATTTCTCCTTGAGAATTCATGGGTATCTCTGTTGTTTTTCCTCATGTAACTGCCTTTAACATTATTTCTGCAATCTACAACTTTATGACAAAAACCATTACAATAATAACAATAGCCAAAGAAAGAATTTTGATACCTGATTGTGTGATTCCATCTTGATGGGAGAATCTTCTTGATTATGTACTTTCAAGGAATATTTGTCTTATGTGGAAAATGTTGTTCTTCCTTACTATTGTCTTCAACCTTGATAGAATTGTTGAGTGTATACACATAACTTTTGTTTCTTTATTCACTTGAATTTTTTGAAGAGGTTGAGGCTTCTGCATTAACAATATCCTTCCTTTCACTATAATGAAGACCAGTCTTGTCAATGGTGATCTTTGACGGTTTAGTATTTTATTCAAGGTTGTAGATATTTTTTTAAATTTTTTGTTGGTATGTGATATTTCCAACTCCTTCCTTGGATAAAATATTTCAGATTCTAAACTGTTGCAGACAACTCCTTTTTCTTTTAGCTAGGCTCTTAAAATTCTTCAATTCTCTTTACCTCTTCTACTTGAGTTTTTAGGATAATTGTTGTCTTCATTATTTCTTCAATATCATGTTCCTCCTCAAGATAATTACTTGAGTCTATTTATTTCTTTTAGGTAACTAATGAGTTATGCTTCAAGATATACTTCTGCATCACTTTCATAATTGTGTTCTTCTATTGAATACATGTCTTTATTTTTTGGGACATATGTCTGTGTTTATAGACCCATAAAGAGAATTTCTTCTATTTCACTTTCACTATCATATGAAGACATGTTTTCATCATTGGCATATAGATTCTTCTTTTGTCTGAAGAACTTTCTTTTCTTTTCAGTCTTTCCTTTCCTGTATTTTTTGGAGTTGGGATCGTCTTCATTGATTTTCTTATTATAAGAGAATTTAGAAACAAAGTGCCCTACTTCTCCACAATTAAAACATATAAAGGGAAGCTTATCTTTGTATTTGCATGATCCCTTTTTGAGCTTCCTGAAAAATTTGGTTTCTTCCTCATCTAATTCGTTGTTTAATTTAATACATGTTTTGTATTATTCTGTCTTTGTCTTCTTTGATGCTTTGAAAGTTTCTTCCTTCCTTGCTGGTTTTTATTGTTTATCCTTTTGTATTCTCAATTCATATGTAATGAGATTTCCATGTAATTCATCCATTGTCAAATTGTCTAGGTCCTTCGTTTCCTTAATGGAAGATATCTTGGGAATGAATCTTGAGGGAAGTGATCTAAGTGTTTTTTTCACAATAGTGGTTTCTTTAACCTCTTCACTAAATCCTTTGATGGTGTTGAGAATCTTATGTATTCAAAGAAAGTATTCTGAAATACTCTCTTCTTATTTCATCCCAAGGATATCAAATTGTCCTCTATAGGTTTGTAATTTTTCCTTCTCGACTTTGTCGTCTCCTTCATAAATTTTCTGTAATTTTTCTCATATCTCTTTTGTTGAGGAACAATGCATGACTTCGAAAAAAACTAATTTTGCTAGACCACAAAAAAATTCATTATGAGATTTATAGTTATTATCACTGATTTTTATAGCAGTTGAAATTATAGGTAGGGTTGTTGGAGCTGTGTAACCAGTCTCAACTACATTCCAAATTTCAAATCCAAGAGATATTAGATAGGTTTTCATTCTTATGCTCCAAAATGCATAATTCGATCCATCGAATAATGGATCTTTGTTTGTAGAAAAACCTTCCTTATCCATGTGTGCTACATGGATTCACCTTCCAATGGTTCTCAACACCTAACACATCCTTGACGCATGGCCACTGTCCTATCTGTACCTCTAATTGATCTTGACTATTGATTTAAGTCTCACATAGATCAAACCTTTAGCTCACAACTACCATCGGATCGGATATCTTATCAGCCTCAACTGTCAATCTATTATCTTGATGATTTGACTGCTGGTCTAAGGAATATCTTTTCACACTTCCATGGCCTCCACAATGCGCCTTTTCATTCCACCACACTCATTTTGCACCTATACTTAGACACATTTACAATCATTTCTTCACAATCAAAGGAATATATTTTCATACTTCTGTGGCCTCCAGAATGCACCTTTGTGTTCCACCGCACTCACTTTGCACCCATACTTAGAAACATTTCTAAGTATTTCACCATGAGTCTACGAGAGATCAGGAGCCATCAGATCTCTCACCCTTTGGTCCATCTGATCTATGACAAGTGGAAGCCTCTGTTGGCACTCAACTAAGTTTTGTGGAAACATTGGTCGTCTTTGACCATTTTTGAGACTTCGACAGGCTGGTCGAAGACGAAGCGCCTGGCTAAAGTGGAGATCACAGGATCTTGCCCTTTTTGCAGGGTTTTTGGGTTTTAGGGTTTATATAACAAGTATGGGATGTCGGCCCATGGGTTTTCCCATGTTTAGGCCCCTTTTGTAATGTATAAATAAGTAGCTAGGCGATGTAAGAAAGAGACCTAGTAGGTCGATGGATTAGTGCTAATATTAGCTATGTGCAAGAAGATGTGTTAAGGCTTGCAGAGCTAAGTGCAAGTGTTTTATAAGTGCTTTGTGCATAGACCCTGTAAAGGATTTTTACTTGGACCTAATTCGGGGAAGGAGGATCTGGTGAGGTACGCGCAGATCTCCTATCCTATGTGAAGTTGGCTTTGTGGCTCTGTGCATGTAAGAAGATTGATGGAGACTAATAAAGAAGAAGAAGAGTTGGTGGACATAGCCCCACACTGGGGTGAACCACGTATATCCCATGTCGATGTGCTTTGTGCTATGTTGTTTATGTTGTTTATGTATTTAATTGTTTAAATCCATTGATGCTCAAGTTCTTTATGTATGAATGAATGCTAGATCTAATCTGATGTTGTGTGTTAATGTTTAGATATTCTTAGATCTTTAGTAATACTGTGTTGTTCTGTAATCAGGGTTTAACCTGCAATGTGAATAAGGGTTAAAGACTAATGAATGTTAACTACTAAGTGCTCTATTAAGTATTGTGATCACAGATTTGTGTCCCAGCTAGGTTGCAGACACCCGAGTCCTACAACCCCCCCTTCCTCTACCTTGGGTGAGACTTCATATGCTTCGCAAGTGTTGCCGAAAGGGCTGGTAGTTAGGGTTTTGTTGGTGCATTGTTGAAGTGTTGAACCCTAGGTCGACCCCTGTGCCAACAAATGGTTTCGTTGTTGGGACATGAAACTGTGATTGTTGGGAACTGAAGAAAAGAGAAAGCTATGTGCATAGATTTGTTGTTGTAGTGCGCAGTATTCTACTTGACTTGTGAAGCTTTGTGCTAAGAGAGGGAAGCCCAATCTGAATAAATAGGGATGATCTTAAATATTTTTTCTCTGATAAAAGGTAAGATAAGTGGAAATTTTTTCTTTGAAAGTATGGATCTAGGTATGTTTGATAGATTTGGTCCTAGTCTCAAAACTAGGGCACTATTAGAAGAAATAAGATTTAATATGAATATATTTTATAGAAATAGTGGAAGATATGTTAGTCATATGCATAGAAAGAATTTTTGGACTGAAAAATGGATGTAGGACCCTAGAAGGAATTTTTGCAGATTGCAGGTCCATCGTTGTGATCCCAATGTGCAATACAGGAAAGGTTGGGGATCGTTTAAGAGAAAGAGAGGATTAACAATTTCTTATAGTTGCAGAAGACCGAGACATCTTGCTAAGGAATTCCCTGGTAGAGTTCTCATTTTCCTTTGTTGTAAATCTATTGATCATGAGGTTTTGGATTGCCCTAGAATGATTGATAAATTTGAGAAGATGAACTTGAGACAAACAAACCTTTAAGAAGGTCAAGAAACTAAGGATATGTTAGAGAATCAGACAGAATTAGATGTTGGAATATTGGTTGTTGTCATTGATGTCAACCCTAGTCATGGGTTTTGGACCACAAGATTGATGAAGGCATTTGGACATGAAGGAAAATGCACATGAAGATACAACACCCATGGATGGATAGTATACATCATGTTGTTTCTGGTGGTATGTGGCATGTCACATGGATCCTCATGGTTGTGGAGAAATGAATTTTTGAAGATGACAAAGTGAATTGAAGAAGGAAATACATATAGGCCCTGAAGATAATTAAAGAAACAAATTACAAAATAAGAAAGTGTCAGGTCCACCCTAATGTTAAAAGGAAGTGAAATAAATGGTATAAATAAACATCATTATACATTCATTTGATACAAGTCAAATTTAAGAGGAAATAAGAAGAAAAGAAGGCCAGAATTCAAGGGAGGATGAAGTCTTTTGGTTATGTGTTCTATGGTATGTTATTTTCAGGTCATCTTACAATTTTTGCTATAATTTTTTTTATAGAATGATTCAGATGGTGAAATATCTATGGTATTGAGAATACATATCAAGGTAGCTTTGGTAAAAATTTCATCTCTTGATTCGCTATAATTATGGAGATACACTCCGTGGAAGATAGGGTTTGTGACCAGTCCTGAAGCTAGTCAATAAACAGGGGTTCCCGGTAAAACAGTCATAACTTCTTCATCGAGAATCTAAATGAAGTGGGACGAATTTCATTGGAAAGAGTACGGACTTTAGTTTCTTGTGTATGAGTTTCAGAATCAGATGTTAATTATTGAGTGCGGAAAATTCTGTAAAAGTTCACTCTCCTGAATAGACTAGAATTGAATAAAGTCTACCATTCTTTCTATAACCTCTTTTTGGGGAGGATTCAAGGAGTGAAAATTGGAGGAGTTTCAAGGAATACATTGATTAATATTATCTACAAGATCAGAGTACTCCAAGAATTGAAGAATTACAGAAATTAAAGAAGTCTCAGGAAGAATTATCAGGTTCTATGTTGTAGTGACCTCAATTAATTAAGCCTAAAATTTTTTCATACAATTAAACATAGAATTTCTTTCAATGCATAAATAATTCATTAATCATCATATAAGCATTTAAAATTCCGCATAAATTAAATTTATCCACAACATGAAAATAAATTACATAATCATCACATAACTCAACAAATTCAGAAATAAAAATACCTCTGCCTGATGCTATTATCCCAATATCCGACTATCCTCTCTGCAGCTTTGCCCAGCCTGATGCTCTGACCAAACCCTGCCCAAAACCGACTAACCACCCAGCCAGCTAGGAGCAGCCTTTCCAGCTCCCTAGCTCTAGGATTCCTTGAGGATTCCTAGCCCCCGAGCCCAAAACTCCCAGCAACCTGGCGCCCCTGCCACAGTTCACCCAATCTCCAAAAACCAAACTCCAAAACCAGAAAATATCCCCCAAACCAGGAAATACAGTCCTCCTCCCAAAATAATGTTTCCTCCCCAAATTTTCATAATCTTCTCCTGTAGGCCTCTCCCCGTCATATCCCCCTCATTCACCGCCTTCTCCCCTGTCATACATAAAGTCCTATCATAAATAAATTAAAGTCCATTTACTACCTTATCCCCTGTCATACGTAAAATCTTATCATAAATAAATTAAAGTCCATTTACTACCTTATCCCAAACCATAAATGTGTTGATTAATCAATTATTAAACAATTAATAGATAAATAAATAATATTATTAGTAAATAATCTTTATTTAACTAATACACACTAGGACAGTTAATTATTTAATTAACTACTCTTGATAAACCCTATGCAACTATTTAACTAGGGTTGTTACATACACCCACCCTTCAGGAAACTTCATCCCGAAGTTAAGGTATTTTATGATACAAGGGAAAAGAAACATGGTTCACACATTCATAACAACTAACCAACATTATTAGTAAGTAAGCCAAGAAAACTCATACATACTAGTGTACATGTGCAAGAAATGCATGTGTAGCTAGTACATACAAGTCTCGTGCATGTACTAATAATCAATAACTATCACCCTTATAGTAATTTATGTATGCATCCAATCCAATCAACAAGAATATTCTTTTATAAAAGACAATAAACCAATCAAATGTTTGCGAAATCCTTTAATTACAATTATCTAGTTCAACAATTTTATTTAGACAACTGTGGTTTAGTTACGTAATTGTGAATATTCATATATACACATTTTCATTTCAGAAGGATAAACAATAAATTCCACCATAAGAAAAATCTCCATACACTCTCAACTATTTCTACTCATCCTTCCTCCCTAACTTACTTCCATCTTCCATTCCTATCCTTCCTTTTCTAGACTATCTTGGAGTGTCAACTATATTGACCTAACTCTACATAGAACCCATAAGTGGAAGTGTCACTACCTTGACCACGCTTCCCCAGAAGGAAACTGACAGTCATCATCACACGTCTAGGGGAGCGTGAGCTAACATTGTCCTCCCATGACTTCAGGTTTCAGAGGATACACGGTGGGAAATGCCTCCACCCCTCCTAATCATAACTAGGGTCCACACCCTACGATGGAATATACAGTGGCACCGTGTTGCTGGGATTTTTGTCATCGTTTATTCGGTTTTGGGTAGTCTCATCACCTGAAATCTTGCACTGGTCCACGTATCATAGAAATGCATCCAAACCAATATAATTTCACATACAAAGATTCATACCATAATGTCTCTCGGCTAGTGGTCATGACATCCACTTTCATCATCATTATCCCTTGGCTATTTCATAGCCCATAACCTTCAGATTAGTCTGTGACACAAACTCATACATTTCTATGCATTATCCTCATGTAATTTCATACAACCATCATTTCAATTTGGTATCCGTGTACCAACAACTTAACATCAAAGTTTTCAATTTAGAAATAGATCTCATAATATCCCATAATTCAATTTCGACACCCATTCATAAAATTATCATTTACCAAATAGATTGCATCATATCCAACATCATTCTAATAACATTTAAACCTTCATAGGGTTCTCATTCACACAATATGTCGCATCATATACATCATCATCAATAACATTTAAACATTCATAAAATTTACATTCACATAGTAGATCGCATTATATCCATCATCATCAATAACATTTTAACATTCATAAAATTTACATTCTCACAATATATCACGTCATGTCCATCATTATTCAAATACATATAAACTTTCATAAAGGTTCATACGTCTTAAAAGTTTAAGTGTATCATTTAATAATTTCACTTGTGAATAGAAAATAAAAGTATGTAGGCCTCAGGTAATCCTGGTTGTCTAAGTCAAAAGTTGGTGTTACATACACCCAACCTCCGAGAAACATATTCTCGAGGTGGTCAAAAAAGTGAGGGATAGTCTCGTCGTAATGTCTCGGCGTCTTCCCAAGTAGAAAATCATGGACTATACTTGTCCCATTGGACCTTAAATTGGTCTACCAGACGATTCCTAAGTTGTCGGACTCTATGGTCCAATATACATAATGGTTCTACCGTGAGAGTTCCCACATCCGATACCTGCGATTCCTTCCAATTTAGTTTATGTGATTCATCAACAACATAATGATGTAAAACAGATACATGAAAAACATTATGAGTTTTATGCAAGTGGGGTGGTAGTACGAGACGATAAGCAACGGGTCCAATTTTCTCTTGGATTATGAATGGTCCTATAAATCGAGGTGACAACTTTGTCCCCTTCCTGAACCATATGGTACTCTTATTAGGCCTGATATGAATCAAGACCTGGTCTCCCACTTCATAACTTCGGTCGGTCCTGTGTGCATCCACATAACTTTTCTGCCTATCCTATGCTTCCTTTTGTCTCTGCCTAATCTGAATCACCTGTTCCTCCATCTCTTGAATCAGTTCTGGTCCAACTGTTACTCAGTCTTCTAGTCTATCCCAACTTAACAACGTTCTGCATGGCCTTCCATATAGGGCTTCGTAGGGTGGCATTCCGATGGAGCTATGAGAACTGTTATTGTAGGCAAACTCTACCAAAGGTAGGTACTTCTCCCAATGGGTTTGATTATCCATGACATACATCATAAGCATGTCTTCCATGACTTGATTTACTCTCTCAGTTTGCCCATCTGTTTCAGGATGATAAGTTGTGCTTAAGTTCAACTAAGTCCCCAATGCTGACTTCAAACTTGTCCAAAACCTAGAAGTGAATCTGGAGTCCCTATCTGAAATGATCTTCTTAGGTATCCTGTGCAAACGTATAACCTCACTTACAAACATAGGTGCCACATCAGTGACATAGTAAGTGTCTCTAACCGGAATAAAATGAGCACTCTTGGTTAACTTATCCACTATCACAAGAATGACATTGTGTCTATGAGATGTGAGTGACAACCCCACAACAAAATCCATAGAGATGACTTCCCACTTGGACATAGGAACATCATGTGGTTGTAGGAGGCATGTCGGGTGATGGTGGTCGGCTTTCACTTGTTGACACTCTAGGCACTTGGTGACGAAATGGACTACATCGCGCTTCATGCCTACCCAGAAGAAAAGTTTCCTCATGTTTGCGTACATCTTCTTCACACACGAATGCGCACAATAAAGTGTTGTATGGGCTTCCTTCAGTATGATGCTTTGAATATCCCCATTTTCAGGGATGTACATCCTTCCCCAATATCTCAATAGTCCGTCTTGTTCCAAACTATATCCTTCATACTTTGGATCTAACTGCCTCCCACTCTGGAGGTTTGAAGTAACCTTTAAATACCAACTGTGTTCTTGGAGTTGTGTCAACACACGTTCCCTCAGATTGAATTTTAAGGGTATCAAGGAGAAGACACATGGTCTCCTACTCAAGGCATCTGCAACCACATTTTCCTTTCTCTTGATGTATGAAATACCAAAATCGTACTCACTCATAAACTCACTCCATCGCCTGTGCCTGGCATTCAGATCCCTTTGAGTGAAGATATGTTTTAAACTTTGATGGTCCATTTTGAGCTCAAAGTTTCACCCCACAAGATAGTGCCTCCAAAGTTTCAGAGCTAGCATTACAGCTGCCAACTCTAAATCATGAGTAGCGTAAATATCTTCGTGTTTCTTCAACTTCCTTGATGTATAAGCTATCACTCCTCCATCCTGCATTAGCATGGCCCCCAATGTTGGAAATATGGCTATAGCAGAGATGACGCAGATGGTCAAGGTTGTCATTGATGGCAATCGGTTGTTTATGGAGCACGCACAAGTGCTGAAACACAAATGATGGAATGCAGATGCTGAAACACAGAAGACGCAGACTGTCAAGGTTGTCATTGATGGCAATCGGTTGGTTATGGAGCAGTCAATGGCTATGGAGCAGTTGAGGTTGTCAACACGCACAAGAGATGCTGGAACACAAATGCTGGAACACAGATGCTGAAACGTAAATGCTGAAACACAAATGCTGGAACACAGATGCTGAAACGTAAATGCTGAAACACAAATGCTGGAACACAGATGCTGCAACGTAAATGCTGAAACACAAATGCTGCAACACAGATGCTGAAACGTAAATGTTGAAACACAAATGCTGGAACACAGAAGCAGGAACGCAAATGCTGGCACATAGATGCTGAAACACAGTGCTGAAACAGAGCTGGAACACAGAAGCAGGAACGCAAATGCTGGCACATAGATGCTGAAACACAGTGCTGAAACAGAGCTGGAACATAGAAGCAGGAATGCAAATGCTGGCACATAGATGCTGAAACACAGTGCCGAAACAGAGATGGAACACAGAAGATGGAACGCAAATGCTGGAACACAGCGTTGCATGATGTGGCATGCGTAGAGGAGGCATGCAAAGAGCCAGTTCAGAAAATCAGGGAGAACGCTGGCATGCGAAAAGCAGAAGAAAGAATGAAAGAAAGGG
>ML778325.1:738760-753469 GCA_009831015.1 Picea engelmannii | reverse complement strand
GATATATGAGTTCCGTCTGCATAAACGAGCATTTTTTTAAATTGATCAGCAGCTTCTCCTGCTGTAACTTTCTCATCACAATGGCCAAATGCCTCAAGTGTTCAGCTCTAGTCTTGTTGAAAACTAAAATATCATCCAAGTATACAACAACAAACTTGCCAATGAATTCCCGTAGGACTTCATTCATCAGTCTCATAAAAGTGCTTGGTGCGTTTGTCAACCCAAACGGCATGACCAACCATTCGTACAAACCCTCGTTTGTTTTGAATGCTGTTTTCCACTCATCTCCCTCTCTCATCCGGATTTGATGATATCCGCTCTTGAGATCGATCTTGGAGAAGTAATTTTCCCCACTTAGGCAATCCATCAAGTCATCCATCCTGGGCAGTGGAAACCTGTACCTGATGGTAATCTTATTTATCGCCCTGGAGTCTGTACACATCCTCTAGCCTCCATCCTTCTTTGGACTCAGTACTGTCGGAACAACACACGGACTTAGACTCTCCCTTACTAGTCCCTTATCCTGCAGATCTTGTACCTGCCTTTTGACTTCTTCGTTCTCCTGAGGTGTCAACCTGTACGCTGCCTTATTTGGAAAACTTGCTCCGGGTATGAGGTCAATGTGGTGACTCACACTCCTTATTGGTGGCAACGAACGAGGTAGTTCGTCCACGATGATATCAGCGAACTCTCCAAGCAGTTCCTGAATCTCCTCTAGCAAGTCGTCCACTCTTGTGCTTGTCAGGACAATTCTCGGCTTCCTGACAACAAAGAATTGTGGATTCTCCTCCTTCTCTAGCTCTATGAGAAGTTCTTTCCCACTCATGAGAAGTATGGTACTGGTTACTTCCGGCTCCACCTTCTTATCCTTCCCCGGAAGCAGTGTATGTGTTTTTCCATCCTTCTCCAAGGTGTATGTGTTCATCCTCCCATCATGAACCACATGTCTATCATACTACCATGGTCTCCCCAATAAAACATGACAGACATCCATAGGAATGACATCACACAAGATCTCATCTCTATATTCACCCATTTTAAAATTTACCAAGCATTGCTTTGTAACACATACCTGGTGTCCTTTCTGCAGCCACGTCACTTTGTATGGACTCGGGTGTTTGTTCGTTTTCAACTCCAGTTTCTCCACCATCTCGGTCAAAACGAGGTTATCTGTGCTCCCACTGTCCACTATAACCTTGCATTTCCAGCCCTGGGTCTTGCAAGTCGTCCGGAACAGTCTGCATCTCTGCGCTGTGTCCTCCACCTCTTTCTCTGGTTTCAAAAGGACCTTATGCACTGTCAGTGACTTCCCACTTCCAGCGTCTTCATCTTCAATGTCACGCCTCTGCGCCTCAGCAACATGAGCGTTTCCTCTGTCCATCTTCCTCTCTGGACAATCCACGGCTTTGTGGCCATCTTTTCCACACGTGAAACATGTGATGACTCCTCCACGGCCTCTTCCTCTACCCTGGGTACGAGAAAAAGTGTTGGTGTCAGCGTAATCTCCTTGCTGATCCAGTCGCTGCCTCCTCAGCTCAATATTCTGCTGCCTCTGCTGTGAGGTTCCGCCTCTTTCAACTTTTCCTTGAGGTCTCTTCCAATCCTCCTTGGGATTTTGAGTCCTTTCTTGGGCAACTGCTTTGCCTCTAGGCTGGCTTCTGCCTCGCCCTCGCTGTCCCTGCTTGTGGCTCAGCTTTTCTTCGGCTTTCAAAGCCATCTGGTACTCATCCTCAACTGTGCGGATGGTAACCATGCTCAACTCATCTTGAATTTCATACCTAAGACCATTCAGATATCTTGCCACCTTTTCGTCATCACTCTCCCGATGACCAACTCGGATGTTGAGCCTATAAAACTCCTCGGTGTACTCTTTCACCGTCATCAACTTCTGCCTCAAGTTCTGCATGCGCCTGAACAGAGTGATCTAGTAGTCTCTCGGAATGAACTTTGCCTTCATCTTGGCAATCATCCGATCCCAGCTCTTTATCTTCTGTTTTCCTTTGGAACATCTGTCTGCCTGCAGCTCGTCCCACCATAAGGCTGCATGTCCCTTCAACTTTGTGACGGCATGCCTTACTTTCTTGTCCTCTTTGATGTCTTCATAATCGAAGTAGGTGTCGAGTGCTCGGATCCAATCCAACAGCTCCTCTACGTTTAGATTTCCCTCATAGACGAGAATATCCATCTTCGTCTTCGAGCTCATCCTCGAAATGGCTTTGATCAACCTCTCTGTCGAGGCATCTTCCTCGGCGACCTCTTCTTGGTCGTGTCCAGCTTCCTCTTCAACCTCTGGATCGTTGAACTCTGCTGCATCCGCTCCATGCCTCTGGGTGGCCTCCATATCTTCGAGTCTCGCCCTGAGATCTCGTATTTGACGCTCCATCTCTGGATTCCCTGCTGGATTCCCCGCTTGCCTACCCCTTCTTCGGGCATCCCTGTCCTCACGATCAGGTGACTGCCTTTCTCTCCTGGGCGGCATTATATCTCTTCTATATCTGCTTCAAAAGAAAAGGTATTCCCGCTCTGATACCACTCTGACGCAACCTACCCCTCACCGAGCAAGTCGCTCCACCAGGACCTTCTAATTCTCACGCCTGAAGAATAAATGCTCTTCAACTCCTCTCGGGAGTTCTCCTACCCACAACTTTCCTTCTCGGTGGTCTCCCTTTCGGAACTCGGGAAATCGCGCTTCGGGAGTTCGCGGTTCACGCGAACACAGTTCACATGCAAAACAAAACCCCGACCCCCGATGGTCAATGGGTCAACTTTCCCACTATCGGGATTTTCCCTATCGGGAAATTGGGAATGGCGGTGTTATGTTTCACTACCCCTTCAATCCCCGAACCCCGAACTCCGAATTGACGCCACCTGTCTTCCACTATATCCTGTGGACCCACCTTGCCGCGTCCTCTTCGGGATTTCACGAATTGCGAATCCACGATGCAAAGTTTCTTCGCGGTCGAGAACCCCGAAGCACCGAACGTCGAAACCCCGAAGTTCGATGACACCTGTCCTTCACTTGCTCTGGAGGTCCCACTTTGCTACGTCACTCCTTCGCTCATGTGGTCGGGGATCGTGGGATCACGATTTTATCGGTCTCAAGTTACTTGCATCACAAAACCCCGAATCTCGATTCTCCGATGCCACGTGTCGACATCTCCTGGGGAGGCCTACTTCTTGACACCTGTCTCCCTCTCGTTCTATCGGGATTTCGCGATTCAGGAGTTCGCGTCTCCTGATACACAAGGTCACAGGCTCTGCAAAACCCCAAATCCCGACTCCTCTAGATCTTCCGCCACGTGTCCTCCCTCCGATCAACGGCTCCGATCGATTCGGGAAATCGTCGGTCGCGATTTCAAAGGGATTGAACCCTTGCCTCCGGGAACGCCGAACGCTGAAACCCGATCCACAGGGATCCTGCGCCACGTGTCCCCTCTTCGATCAACGGCTCAGATCGATTCGGGAAATCACCGATCGCGATTTCAAAAGGGTTGAATCCTTGCCTCCACGAACGCCGAACGCCGAAACCCGATCCACAGGGATCCTGCGCCACGTGTCCCCTCTCCGATCAACGGCTCAGATCGATTCGGGGAATCGCGACTCACGATTTTACGAGGTGTGAGTTATTACCTTGCCAACTCCCGAATGCCGATATCCCGAAGCCCGATGGGCCTTGATCCTTCCTCGCCTGAGCTTACGGCTATCTCCCGCACACCTCTTCCACGATCTGACGGCTCTCAGGATTTCGGGTTTCTCCTTGACAACTCTAAGTCGTCGATTCTCTTCCTCTTGAAGAGTTCCTCCGCTTCACCACCTTGGTCCTGTATGGACTCCACTGGGTTTTGGTCCCACAGTGACACAAAGTTATTCTTCCAGGCCTGTTCCTACGGTGCTTGCAAAGAATTACCCCTCCTGAGCTTTTGCCAACCCGGACTTCTCCGGAGAGTTTGCATACGCTCTCTACACTAAACCTTCAACCACTTCCAAAGTGTTGAAGTCCTCCAGGTTCTGTGCTTTCACAGTTACAGCACCCTCAGCCCCTCTGTTCTCAGACTTGTTACTGAGACTCACGCCCAACCTGCACTCACCTGCACGGTTCGAACAACCAAGCCGACTCAAGGCAAAAGAGATCAAAATTTCAACTACTTAGCCTCCTCGACGCACTCTATGCGGAGGTATTCAACTGCACTCAATGCAGGAATCTCCTGGCCTAAGAAGAGAAACAATTGAAACTCATTCCCTCAGGTTATGAACCTGATACGCAATCACATACACAACATATAATAGATAAGCATAAAAGGAAGCAAACATGCAAAGGCACAATATCAACAACACACAGAGATCAAATGCATCCATGGAATTGAATCAAAGCTTTCCTATTAATTCAATATCTGTACATGGAGGTTTCTGCACAAGCTCTCTGCTCTGCTCTTCTTTATCTCCTCTTGCTAATGCTGAATAATAAATAAATCAATTACACAAGGAGGGTGCCTATATTCGTTTTCCCTCCTGGAAGATGAAACTTTCTAATCTACAGCTAACCCTATCTACCATCATTTAAAACTGTTAAATGCCTCCTTATCAACATTATATTACAAATGCGCTCAGCTTGAATGCCTTTAGTAAACGGCAGTGCAACAATATCAAGGCCAAAATTTAAAATCAAAAAGGTTTGCTGGCTTGTCCAGCTATACAATCTCTTTCTCCTCGCGCTGGTTCGTATGATGTATTGCAGATGCTCCTGCATCACAATCGATCATCGAAAAATGACCCTCCATGCTCTTTAAATAGATATCATGGACCAATCGGGTGCTAAGCCATAGATCAATGGACGTTAAGATTGAGGAGAGTATGAACCATCAGATCACTCTATGTTGGGAACATATCGTGACCGTCGGATTTTCTAACTACAAATGCATACTAAAGAAACACACTAAGAAACACACCTTTACCTAACGACATATTAGACCAAGTAGATATTAAATAACTCCTAAGTGTCTAAATATCCTAACAAACTTCTCGTGGATCAGATTGGGGTTAGAGAAGAAGTAACTAGATCACTTCGGTTTGTGTCGGGCCTGGCCCAGATGGAAGAGGAGAAAACTGAAAGCCAAGTGGGGAAGCTCGCTGAAGCAATTCAAAAACTTCAAGAAAGAGTAGCAGAGTTATAACTGCAAGCAGTGTCGAGCACTCCGCAAGAAGTGTGAGATCAAAAGGAAGAAACTGCCAGGAGTGCAGTAGAAAGAATTAGGGGGTTAGCCTCAGAATGCAAGAAATTAAGTAACCAAAGTGCACAGAATTATGAGCACCTTGCAGAAGACTCGGAGCTGAGGATATTGGAGGCACAACTCCAGGAGGTGAAGAAGTAGGCATCGACAGTGCAAGCACATATGAAGCAGCTTACAACCATTGATAAGATGAAGAGATCGCAGGAGCAATGCGTAGTTCAACAACAGGTCACTGTTATCCAGAGCATAGTGATGGAAGTGACATAGAGAATCTAGCCGGTGAAGGACGAAACCTGCACCTTCCTTGAAGAGATCGAGGGGCAAGGACCATATCTAGAATAGGTGGTCACAGTAGTGGAACAATTATTGGAAGGGCATGTCACCGAGCAAGTCATTCAGGAGTTCGTTGAGCAGGAGGCTTTGGCGAAGCATGAAGTCGAGGTGGCTTGAGCTAAGCTCGAGGCCTTCAAAGTAGTGTTTCCCAGATCAGAGTGACCCGGGATGAGTCACAGGTGAGTGTTGGGGGTATTTTGGCCCTCGACCAAGTTTTGTGGAAACGTTGGTCCTGTTTAACCATTTTTGAGACTTCAACAGGCTGGTCGAAGACAAAACGCCCAAGTGAAGCGAAGATTGCATGATCTCGCCCTTTTTGCGGGCTTTTTGGGTTTTAGGTTTTATGTAATGGGTATGGGATGTCAGCCCATGGGCTTACCCATGTTTAGGCTCCTTTTGTAATGTATAAATAAATATCTAGGAGATGTAAGAAAGAGACCTAGTAGGTCGACGACTTAGTTCTAATGTTAGCTATGTGCAAGAAAATGTGTTAAGGCTTGCAGAGCTAAGTGCAAGTGTTTTATAAGTGCTTTGTGAACAGATTGTGTAAAGGCTCTATGCTTGGACCTAACTTGGGGAAGGAGGATTTGGCAATGTGTGTGCAAATCTCCTATCCTATTGCGGAGTTGGCTTTGTGGCTCCATGAATATAAGAATATTGAAGGAGAATAATAAAGAAGAAGAAGAGTTGGTGGACGTAGCCCCAGACTAGGGTGAACCACGTATATCCTATGTTGATGTGCTTTGTGCTATGTTGTTTGTGTTTTTTATGTATTTAATTGTTTAAATCCATTGATGCTCAAGTGATTTATGTATGAATGAATGATATATATACTCTGATGTTGTGTGTTAATGGTTAGATATGCTTAGATCTTGAGTAATATTGCACTATTTTGTAATCAGGGTTTAACCTGCGATGTGAATAATGTTTAAAGACTAATGAATGCAACTACTAAGTGCTCTGTTAAGTATTTTGATAAAAAATCTATGTCCTAGCTAGGTTGTAGACACCTAAGTCTTGCAACCCCCCCTGCCTCTACCTCGGGTGAGACTTCATATACTTCGCAGGTGTTGCCGAAAGGGTCAGTAGTTAGGGTTTTGTTGGTGCCCTATTGAAGAGTTGAACCCTGAGTCTGCCCTTGTTCCAAGATCCTCCTAGGCCATTAGATATATAGCCCTCTGGGATTTCCAATCTATGAAAAGTGATGATATCATGGGTTGTCCGAACAAGTCCTCATACTTAGACAACTTTTGACATCTCATCGTGGTTCTAAGCCTTTGCCCGATTCACTTTTCTCTCTCTGTGACCTCATCCATCCAATTGATTGTTGTTGGTACTTAGTCATTTATTAAAAATATCTTGGTACTTAGTCATTCTTGATACTTATCCAATTCTCGATATTTCACCATGGGCCGCTGGTCTACAACATTTGCTTGATTCTTGTATTTTTGACTTCATCCATCCAACCTATTCTTGACACTTTTTCTAAACTCCTACCACAGGTCTCTTACACTTGGTCGATTTTCAAACTCTCACTATGGGTCCACGCGTTCATGCTCATTTCTTCACATAATCTTGATTCTCTGCCAAGCTCACTATCTTTGTGATGTCTTGGTACTCAGTCATTTTTCGAGATCTCTTGTGCTAATGTTGCAGTTAAGGTGGATTCTGCATGGATGTCTTATTCATGTACATTGGATGATGATGCATTAGTATGTGTCATGACATGTGGAATCACTGACGTGGACTTCCTATGATGTGGAATTCATTTGAATGGAAACGTGGCAATGATGAGGTTGCTATCATAGTGCTAACATGGTTGAGCTTTCCCACCAAGTATCAGACTCCAATATTTGATCTTAACCATTAATCTCTAGATATGAAAAGTCATGATTTATCCTGTTGTAGGTCCACAGTTATCTACGCCAAAAGTTAACACATTTTGCATGGTTCCATGAATATTTTTTCATATTCACACCACGTTCTTTCAAGTTTTCATTATAAACCCTTTGTAGATTTTTTTCCTTGTGAATTTGGTATATGTCAATATGGGGATTTCCCCTACTCTCTCTTGCATGCTTGGGACTTCATCATGTGCCTGAGTTATCTGTGCTCTCAGACTTCGAATATATCTCTTATATTACTTCTCAGACCTGCAATGGTATCATCTCATCCATATTCTAGTTGCATGAATTATCCTTATTCTTATGCAACCCAAATTCACTTGGATTCACAATTCATTGTCATCGCGCCTTCAATGTATGTTCAACACTTCCTCTACACTCTTTTTCTTATGTTTGTCCATGGATTTGTGTTTTGGGTTCTGGTTCGATCCTTAGACCTGTCGTTTCTAGGTTAATTTCATTCCTCTTTCCTTCATTCACTCAAATTCTCCATTCTTATTTAAACTTGTGTAACCAAAACTCAATCTGTTGTATTTTCTCACAATCACTTCATATTTAGGGTAAACAAAGAACACTTTCAAAAATTTAACAACACATAGTCATCTTTCATACATAAAGGCTTTCAATATGCAGAGACATTCATAGTCTCGCTTTATCATCGAAAATAGTTTGTCTCCCCCTTCCTGTGATATCAGTGAAATTCTTTGACATCAATGAAAAAACAATTTCCAATAAAACCTTAAGGTTGCGTATTAATTTCAGACAGTTGAATAAGGTCCTATAAAGAACAAATATCCTTTGCCAATAATTGATGATCTATTTGATGAGATGAAAGGTGAAAGGATATTTTCCAAGATTGAATTGCGATCACGATATCATCAAGTGAGGATAAAATAAGAATATATAAGAAAAACAACATTTAGAACAAGGCACGACCACTATGAATTCAAGGTAGTTCCTTTTGGACTATCAAAAGCTCCAAATATTTTTACATGTCTAATGAATGGAGTGTTCAGGGAGTACCTCTAAAAGTTTGTAATTGTTTTCTTAGATGATATTCTCATATACTCTAAGTCCGAAGAGGAGCATGAGAAGCATTCAATAATGGTGCTAAAGGTTTTAAGAGAGAATAAATTGTATGCCAAGTAAGTAAGTGCATCTTTTATCAAAAGAAGATTCACTACTTGGGGCATATTATTTCAATAGATGGAATAATAGTTGATATCAAGAAGATAGATGCCATTATAGGATGGAGAAAAACTAGAAATATGAAAAAGTTTAGATCATTTATGGGTCTTGTGGGTTATTACTAAAGATTCAAAAAGGGTTTTTCAAAAATTGCAAGCCCAATTACTTTTTTGCAAAAGAAGGGAGTAAAGTTTGAATGGAATTCCAAGTGTGAAGAAATTTTTCAACATTTGAAAGATATTTTGACAAGTGCACCCATATTAAATATTGCAGATCTAGATGAAGACTTTGAAGTGTGCACAATTGCATGCAAGGAAGGGCTTGGTGGAGTCCTCTGTCAAAATATCACATGGTGTGCTACGATTCTAGAAAACTAAAAGAGCATGAGAGATTATACTACATATGCTATAGAGTTAGCAACCATTGTACATGCATTAAAAACTTGGAGACATTACCTCATGAGGAGGATATTTGAGCTAAGAAAAGACCATTGCAGTTTGAAACATTTATTTGGACAACCAACATTAAATGTCAGGAAAAATAGATGGTAGGAATTTCTTAGTGAGTATGAATTTGAAATTAAATGTATCAAAGGAGAAAAAATCTAGTGGTTTATGCACTTAGTATAAGATCTCATGAAATGCATGTTTCAGCCATCAACATGTACATGACATATTTAAAGGATAAAATTATTGAAGTAGAAAATTTATATCAACATTATTTGCAAATAAAAGAAAACTTACAAAAAGGAATTTTACAACATAAATTTAAAAATTATGAATTGAAAGAGGATGGAATCCTCTTGTATAGAGGAAATGTGTATGTACCAAATTCCATGGAGCTGGAAAATATATTGTTGAGAGAAATGCACAATGTGCCATATGCTGGGATCGGCCACCGCTCCTTGAACCAACTTACAAAAGCTGAAACCGACCACCTCTCCTTTAACCTGATCCTGTGCTCCTCTTCTTCTGTCCTTCAACTGCTTTGCGTTAAATCTCCTTTTGCATAAGGAAAGGCTAAAGGGTTGGGACAATGGATTACGTAAATGGGTAGAGTTTCTTTGCTATATTTTTTCCTCCTCCAAATGGTACCCCTACCCCTTCTTTTATAGGCTAGAAGGAGCTAGGGTTTTGGATGAACCCTCGGCCATGCATGGCCAGGAGTTTTAGTTAACTGACCCATAGATTTTTGTTCTATTGGAAAATTTCCTTTTTTCATGCTTTGTTAGGTACACGTAGGCTGTTGTGAGTCAGCCAGTGTGTACACTCGTGCAGTAATGGGTTAGGGCGCGCGGGCCTTGACACAAGAGGATTTTCAAAGAGTTGTTCAACAGAGTTTTGGCAAAGAAGGGATATGAGTTGGCCTGATGCCATTTAAGCATGTGTGGTGCAATTTAGGGTTATAACAGATGCCCCCTAATGTGTGAGGTCAGAAGAGCATCTGATGGCCGAAATACATTACCAATCTTTACTGATGTGCCGAACGATTGAGCCCAAGGATCAGGAACCAGGAGGTGCCGTCTGCAAAATAAAAAATGTCTCACCAAGGCGGGCATACCCATTCTTGGGATAAAATAGAACCATGGCTACCAATCAAATACATTGTAGATCCATGTCAAATAACTATAAAGAGTAGCTGTGAATAATACACAGTGGAGCTACATATCGAAATCAGAAAGATATACATATAGAGTATCCATCTTCCAGAAGCTGATTCGACCTGATGGCTAGACTTCAGAGCTCGAGCAACAACTTCAAAATCTTCCAAAACTTGAGTAGGAGTGTAATATGAGTGTATGACTGCACTACCCAGAGGTCTTCGACGGCTCATCGGTCATGGACTTGATAATCTTGATGATCGGACTGAAGGCTTCAGTGATTTCGAACAAGGACTTGATTGGACGTTAAGGATGGTCGGGTATGCAGACAAGAGACATATTGCAGAGGGGCTGACTCACGCTTAGTGAAAAACTTCACTTGGACAATAGCACGACAAATGATGAGACTCAAGCAACATATATGTTAATAATAAGTCTACAAAGCAGGAGGCAACGCAAACTCTCCATATGTTTGGAAGAATAACCAAACGGTGGAGGACACAACTCTATATAGCGATAAAATATTCCTAAGGTCGTACTTCATCCCATAGTTTGATGAACAAATGGACAGATGTGCTTTATCTAAGGGTGACTCATTATGCTGCCAATAAAGAAAATACCTTTCCCTTCCTCTTTTGGGGGTATATTTGATTTTTTTGTTCTTTTCGATAATTTTGGAAAAAGAATAAAGGAATATTACGTTACAATGGAGGAATGAGTATTGAAAACATACAAGCTCAAGGCACAAGGACAAGACTGATGTTCTGGTAAAATGATACTCGGGGAAAATCCTCCGGCGGCCAAAGGTGTTAAGACGCAGAAGCAAATTGTTACAAGGCTGGTGGATAAGGTATGCAAATGCGGTTGATAGAACACACAATGGTAACGTCCTTCGATGTAAGTTTAACAATCCCAGAGAAGGTAAGCTCGGTGGTTTTTCATATTTAGAGAGTCTGAAAAAGCATAAAAGGAGATTGCGCTGGGGTACCTTTTTCGACAATAGTCTAGTCGGTTTAAAAAAGGGGTAAACTAGCACCGATTAGACGTCAATTCAAAACCATTTTAACGAGTGTGACAAGGACAATATCACTCGGCCATTTTTTCACTTTTAAGGAGTCTGAAAAAATCTTAACTATGGACTCCGTCAGGAATATTATTCTGGACCATTTTAATGAGTGTGAAAGAATAATGTCACTCGACAATCTTTTCAATTTTAGGGAGTTTGAAAAGAGCTTAACTATGGACTCCGTGGGGGTTTCTTTTTCGTAAATTTAGTCCCTCAGGCCCGAAAAAGGAATAAAATTATACCTGAGAGTACTCTTCTAAAGAATGGAAATTCAATAGAGTATACCTTTGTTCATACAGTTGATCGTCTGGACCGAAAAAGGGGTAAACTACCGCCAGACAGATGTGACATCAAATTTCAGTTTAACAAGCATGAAAGGCCACAAGATCGCTCGATAATATTTTCATTTTTAGAGGGTCTGAAAAGGGCTTAAAAGGAGACCCATTATTTTTGGGAGTCCTAAGGGTAAGAAAAAGAGCGAAAAAGAATGATGCAAATGAGGCTCAAACTCATATTCAGGAAAGACTATACAGACTCCCGAGCCTACAGTGTTTTTAGAAATAGCATGGACACCATAATGCAACCAAGACCTACCTAGGGCATCCATGTTCTGGTAAGCTCTACCGCCAATTTGTGACACTTCTAAAGCAAATATGATGGTTTTTTTTCACAACCTGATGGGATCGATCCTGTAGCAGCGGAAAAATACAATGAGGCGCAAAAGTCAGGGTGGTAACCTAACCTATATGCTCAAGTTGATTTTTGAATTTTTTTATGGACCGTCAATATTTTCTCAAAACTCAAAAAAAATGTCCCAATACCCGATCAAATCCCTCCCATATAACTCCTGAATCACTCTAAATGGTTTTTGGTATAAAGAAACTGATAAGGGAGGCCAAAAAAGTGACAAAAAGAGGCCAAAAAGTCTATAAATAAAAGTTGGCAGCCCATTATCACCATTGCTGATTTGGAAATTGACTTTGGAGCCAAAAGACCCCCTTTGCCAAAAATAGTGATTCCGGGAGCTATAGTGGACAAAACAAACTTCTGCTTGGACCAAGTAAGTACAAACTCCCTTATCTAGCTATTCAATACTTCACTTTCATTTTTTAGTTTGTTTTTTGGGTGGGCATCGACCTTAAAAAGGTCGGCCCTAGGTACACACAGGTTGTCTCTGGACATGCCGCATGTACATTCGGGTAGAGTAAAGTCTACCCATGTGTACACGTGACTATTTCCTCTACAGCCCGCGTGTACCCCCCTTTTTGTAGTGAAAAGAAAACCAAAAGCAAGTACTGACCCTCCCTCACCTTGTTGTGTTGGTAGGATGTATGTCCAGTGGAGGGAAAGGGAGCATGAGGAAATCAGTGAGTTGGTTTTGGCAGATCCAAATGTCATGGTCGTGTTAATGCAATGTGGTTTACTAAAATTATTTCTATGTCCATTTATGCATGCACAACCAAGGCCACTAAATGCCTTGATTGACTACTGGCACCCTGATGCAGAGACTTTTATGCTAGAGGGGCAATCACTGGTGCCCACCACCGAGGATATCTACTTTCTGACTGGCCTCTCAAGGAGAGGGGAACCAGTCAACATCCGGACGTTTCCTGCAGGACCAAGCAAGATCTTGGAACTGATAGCTGAGCATTGTGAGGCTGTGACTGACCATGTGGGCTCCCAGGTACCTATTAGTAAGATTACTAGCTTAGCGCTACAGACTATATTGTTACTGATTGGGCGGATTACCACACTTGTGAAAGATGACTGAGATCTACAGAGAATAGGATCTCCCGATTCCTTCCTTTCTGAGCAGGAACCCTTAACCCAATTTCTGGCTAGCACACTTGTAGAAGTAATTGAAATCTACAGATAATAGGATATTCTAATCCATTCCTTTCTGATCAGGAACCCTTAATCCAATCTTTGGCTAGCACACTTGCAGAGGTAATCGAAATCTACAGAGAACAGGATGTTCTGATCCCTTCATTTCTGAGCAGGAACCCTTAACACAATCTCTGGCTAGCACACCTTGCAGAAGTAATTGAAATCTACAGAGAATAGGATGTTTTGATCCCTTCCTTTCTGAGCAGGAACCCTTAACCCAGTTTCTGGCTAGCACACTTGCAGAAGTAATTGAAATCTACAGAGAACAGGATGTTCTAATCCCTTCCTTTCTGAGCAGGAACCCTTAACCTAGTTTCTGGCTAGCACTCTTGTAGAAGTAATTGAAATCTACAGAGAACAGGATGTTCTGATCCCTTCATTTCTGAGCAGGAACCCTTAACCCAGTCTCTGGCTAGCCTCATAAAATCATCACACAAGATTTCTGATAAAAAGAATTACAAATTTCATTTAATAAACTAAGACAGAGTTCAGTAGTGTTTCAACAAAGCGGAATTCATTAAAAGTACTGTTTCAGCAAACAAAAGTTAATCAAATCATAAACAGAGATTGTACTAACACACTTCTAAAACTAACGGGTGAATCTTGTGAGGAAGGTGCGCCTTCCCTTCTCACAAGATTCCCCTGAAACGAGAAATCTAGAGAAAGATACTCAAAGCAGTCTTTTATTCATCTATCAAAATATCATATTACAATCTGGAAAAATGAAATACGTCCCTCTCTCTGAAGCTTTTCAATACATAAAAACTTGGATCCCTCGAATGATGATTTCCTCTTATTTAAAGAGGGAACCCCTTCGATACAATTGATCAAAAATTACAATGTGTATCTGAGTCCTATATTTAGTCGGATCTACTTTCTAAACCAGAATAGGATGTCCTAGTCCCACGCAACAAAATACTATTACAGGTGTTGAATGAGGTATTTCTGTTACGGCTGGAGTAACAGCTTCTTCTCGTTGCTGCTAATTGTTGTTTCAGCATCGCAATTCACGGGATGTTTCAGCCACGTGAATTACGCCCTTGACTGTGTTAGCATTCTTATGTAGGAGCGACGGTTGGTTCTTGTTAACCGCTAACTGTGACGGCTTCCTTTGTGTTTCAGCATCGCCGGTCTTGGCGGTCTTCTCTGTGTTTCAGCATCTGCAACTCTGAACTATGTAACAGCTCTGTGTTTCAGCATCTGCGACTCTAGACTGTGTAACAGCTCTGTGTTTCAGCATCTGCGACCTTGGACTATGTAACAGCTCTGTGTTTCAGCAACATGCTAATCTGCAGTTTGAACACTTATACATTTCTAATCAATGGTTAAGTATGAGAGTGATGTAAAATATTATACAAAGCAGATTAAACGTATAGTAATGAGAAGGGACATTGTATACCTTTGGAATGATCAGATAAAGTGATAGTATGAGTTTAAATATGGGTGATCAAGAGTATAATAGTGGAAAAAAGTATAGGCAAAAAGGTACATTGTGTGGTCCTA
>ML778325.1:696401-713744 GCA_009831015.1 Picea engelmannii | reverse complement strand
AAGTACAAGATGATTCAAAATGAAAATGTCTCCTTGGTATATATAGGAGACTAGGAGGTATAATGGCTTAAAGCCAACATAATTAAAATAACATTACTAATCTAAATTACAACTAATGGCCTAAAGCTGACATAAATAAAATAACATTACTAATCTAATATGCCCCAATTAAGAGGTAATGAGCCAATATTAGGGCTTAACAGTCCGAGTATAGCAAGTTGGGTATCAAGCTTGTATATCTTGAAGACAATTTCTCTCACATGCCCAAGAAACCCTCCATGGCGGGAGAAAATAAAAATGACAGAGCAGATGATTCTATCAATCTATTGCTTGAGCAAGCTCTCACGCGACAAAGGGATGAAATGATGGATAATTTTTCCCACATCCTTCAATGCTCGCCGATAGAAACATGCGCATATTCATCAAAAATCCACTTTGGAAGCACCTCTTTTTTCAAGGTACAAGTTAATTTTGATATTCTCATATTTGAAGGTCAGATAGATATGGATTCCCTAGACAAATGGTTAAATCTGTTAGAAGGTAATTTTTCTATTCATAATTTTTCTGACAGGGAAAATATCACCTTCACACTCCTTAAATCCCTCCCCCATGTCAAACATTGGTGGGAAACTTACTGGGAGAAAATTTCCAGATAGGAGTTTGGAATATATGGGGCCAAGCCCACTTGGGATTTTTTTGCAGATGCGGTAAAGGAACAATATTACCCTGTTGGCAACTATGAGGACTAGTACATGAGATGGACCACACTGCGGCAGGAGAAGGGCCAAGCAGTTTCGGAGTTCACCAATACCTTCCATACCTTGCACACCAATATGTGTATCAAAGACTCTGAACAACATTTGGTTCTGAAATACCATGGCGCTCTACATAGATACATCCAAACTGAAATGAATTTTCTAAACATATCATCACTCGGTGCTTCTTATCAATATGTTGTTAAAATCAAGCAGAAATTTAAGCACTGGAACAAACAGGAGTTTGTGTATGCAAATCTGCAACAACCAAAGTATGATAAAGATGGCTTTAACAAACAGTCTCTTGAAAACCAGTCTAAGCCACATGAAAAGAAGGGTCACAGAAAGACAAAGAAGGACATCGGAAAATGGTGTGATTTCCACAAAAGCCCCTGACACAACATCGAGTAATGTTGCTCAAAATAGTCGTTGGTGGTCGATATCAAAGACAGGGAGCCAAACCCTGATTCAGAATCTGATTTTGAAAATATTGGTAAAAGACAGATCATCAACGCAGACCCTACTGTTATTGTCGCAACCACAACAATTCAACCAGAAGAACCAAAATATCTTGAAGAGGGGGGGTGCCAATTTCATTCACATATGTGGGTGAAGGGGACCCTGCTGCATTTTATTTTTGATAGCGGAAGCCAGAAGAACCTCATCTCAACAAGGTTTGTCAAACATTTGGGATTATCGACAACACCACACCCACAACCATACAAGATCGGGTGGCTTCGCCAGGGAAGATATCTCCATGTCAGCCAACAATGTCGATTTTCATACATAATCCATCCCTTCAAGGATGATATATTATGTGATGTTTCCCCACTAGATGTATATGATGTTCTCTTGGGCCAACCATATATGTGGAAGCACCATATTGTTTATGAGTCTTGACCCCGCAGTGTCATTGTTTCTCTGGGGGGTCATCTCTACAAAATACCAAAGGTAGTTCCGACTATGGTTCCACCTAAATAATGCCGCAAGGTAGTATCTCATACTACAAAATTCAGCTTCTTCACAATTTGTTCAAAGTGTGAACAAAAGGATACTGCAACCACTACAACCTCGACCCAAGAACCTTCTATCCAACATAAGCATGTCCAAAATATTGCAACAAAGTGTAAGGATTCCCTGTGCACACATGCATCTCATGTATCAAGGCTGGTTAAAAAGGTCCAACCCTTCCAGCCACATGTTCATGATAACCTTCAACAAGATAAACAACGCAACTTCTCCAATAAGGCAAGCAACTCATCAAGATGCAGATTCAACAAACACTTTTCCCTCTCCCCCGAGACCTCAACGCAATAGATAACATTGCTTCCTAATGAGGGAGGATTGATCCAAGTGGATATTGGTGGCCACCCACCTTTTCCAACTGGCTCAAAATAATTTTCTGGCAATTTTGGTAATTTACTATTTTTAGCAGTTTTTAACTTCCGGGGCCATTTTGAGGGCCTAAATGAAGGTTTTTTGGGATCTTGATTCTTAATGTTAGCTGACAGCTCTAACAGATCCCCCTAAATGAATCTCCTCAATGATACCTTTCTAGCAAGCTATCGTACGCCCCAAACGAAAATTGTATGCCAAAGTTACGCCCCCAGGAAGTTGCTACACCAAACTACCCAAAACGAGGTCCACAAAACTGTTGATTTTTCATCTTCCGAGGTTAGGGTTTTGGATTTTATTTATGATAAAAACGAATTTTGAGCCTCATTGTAAAATCATCTTCTTGCGAATGTGAGTAGTGGACACATCTCTTCTTATAGATAAGTTGCCACCATTCTAGCGAGTCTTTCACTCTGTATTTTTACAATCTTTGTACATTTTCACTCATTAATAGAAAATTGTGTATTACTGTATCTATGTGTTTATGGTTGCATCTTTGATGCATTTTTTTTATATTATTGGATATCTGAGATATCTCTGTACATTTATTTATTATATCTCTACTCTCATTTCTTGCCGAAAATAATCTGGATCAGTGGTATCAGAGCAGGTTGCTCTTGATCATTTTTTTCAGTGCATGTCCCCACGAGGTCCGAGTATAGCAAGTTGGGTCTTGAGCTTGTCTCTCTTGAAGAAAATCGCTCTCGCATGCCCAAGAAACCCCCCATAGTAGAAGACAATAAAAATGATGGAGCAGACGATTCTATTAATCTGTTGCTTGAGCAAGCTCTCACGCGACAAGGGTATGAAATGATGGAGAATTTTTAACACATCCTTCAAGGCCCACAGATAGAAACATGCTCATCTTCATCAAAAATCCACTTTCGAAGCACCTCTCCTTTCAAGTTACATGTTAATTTTGATATTCCCGTATTTGAAGTCAGATAGATGCGGATGGCCTAGAAAAATGGTTAAATCTATTAGAAGGTTATTTATTTGTTCATAATTTTTTTGATAGGGAAAATATCACCTTCGCACTCCTTAAAGCTCTCCCCCATGTCAAAAATTGGTGGGAAACTTACTGGGAGAAAATTTACACAGAGGAGTCCAGAATATATGGGGTCAAGCCCACTTGGGATTTTTTTGTTGCGCACCAAGTTGGGTATCAAAGACTCCGAATGACATTTGGTTCTGAAATATCGTGGGGCTCTACACAAATACATCCAAACTGAAATGGATTTTCTAGACATCTCATCACTCGGTGCTGCTTGTAGATATACTATTAAAATCGAGTAAAAATTTAAGCACCGGAAAAAACGGGAGTTTGGGTCTGGAAATTTGCAACAAGCAAAGTATGATAAATACGGCCCTAACAAACAGTCTCCCAAAAACTAGTCCAAGCCACAAGAAAAGAAGGGTCACAGAAAGATAAAGAAGGACACTGAAAAATGGTGCGATTTCCACAAACGCCCCTGGCACAACACCGAGGAATGCCGCTCAAAATAGTCATTGGTGGCCAAGATCAAAGACAAGGAGCCGAACCCTGATTCAAAATCTAATTATGAAAATACTTCGATGCAGACCCCACTGCTATTATCACGATCACAACAATTCAACCAGAATAACCAAAATATCCTGAAGAGGGGGAGCACCTTTTTCATTCACAGATGTGGGTGAAGGGGACCCCACTTCATTTTATTATTTATAGTGGAAGCTGGAAGAACCTCATCTCAGCAAAGGTCGTCAAACAATTGGGCTTGTCGACAACACCACACTCGCAGCCATACAACATCAGGTGGCTTTTCTAGTGACGAGATCTCTGTGTTAGCCAACAATGTATTTTTTCATATGGCATCCATCCCTTCAAGGATGAAGTATTATGTGATGTTTCCCCACTGGATGTCTATGATGTTCTCTTGGGCCAACCATATATATGGAAGCACCATGTTGTTTATGAGTCTCGACCCTGAAGTGTTATTATTTCTCTGGGGGGTCATCTCTATAGAATACCAGAGGTAGTTCTGACTACTGTTCCACCTAAACAGTGTCGCAAGGTAGTATCTCATACTACAAAATTCATCTTCTTCAAAATCTGTTCAAAAGGTGAACAAAATGATACTACAATCACTACAGCCTCGACCTAAGCACCTTCTATCCAACAGTAGTAGGTCGAAAATATTGCAGCAAAGTGTAAAGATTCCTTCTGCACACATGTATCTCATGTAGCCAGGCTGGTTAAAAAGGCCCAACCCTTCCAACCACATGTTTGTGACAACCTTCAACAAGATAAGCAACACAACTTCTCCAACAAGGCAAGCAACTCATCAAGATGAAAATTCAACAAGCGCTTTTCCCTCTCCCCCGGGAACTCAACGCAATGGATACCATTTCTTCCTAAGGTGAGATGATTGATCCAAGTGGATATTAGTGGCCACCCATATTTTCCAGTTGGCTCAAAACAATTTTTTGGCAATTTTGGTAATTTACTATTTTTAGCAGTTTTTAACTTCCGGGGTCATTTTAAGGGCCTAAATGAAGGTTTTTTGGGATCGATATTCTCAATGATACCAAAGTCTCTGATTGAGCCCCCTAAATGAATCACCTCGATGATACCTTTCCAACGAGCTATCGTCCTCCCCAAATGAAGATCATATGCCAAAGTTATGCTCCCCGGGAAGTTGATACACCAAACTAGCCAAAACGGGGTCCACAAAATTATTTGTTTTTCATCTTCTGGGTTTAGGGTTTTGGATTTTCTCTATGATAAAAAGGCCTTTGGAGCCTAATTGTAAAATCATCTTCTTGCGAATGTGAGTAGTAGACACATCTCTTCTCAAAGATAAGATGCCACCATTCTAGCGAGTCTTTCACTCTATATTTTTACAGTCTTTGTACATTTTCGCTCATTAATAGAAAATTGTGTATTACTGTATCTTTGTGTTTATGGTTGCATATCTGATACATTTACGCTATATTATTGGATATCTAAGATATCTCTGTACATTGCTTTATTATATCTCCACTCTCATTTCGTGTGAAAAATAATCTGGATCAGTAAATACAAAGAACAAACATCCATTGGGGCTACTAAAACCATTGCTCATTCCAGAATGGAAGTGGGAAGTGATCACCATATATTTTATTACAAATCTACCCAAAATAATTAAGCATCATGATTCCATCATGGTGGTGGTGGAAACATTGACTAAGGAAACACATTTTATTCCCGTAAAGACAACACACAAGGAAACAAACATTGCAAATATTTACATGAAAGAAGTTTCAAGGCTACATGGAGTGCCTAAGGCAATAGTTTCAAACATAAATTCCAATTTTACATCCAAATTCTGACAAGGTTTGTTAAAGGATTTGGGACAAATATGAATCTTAGTATAACATATCACCCAGAGTAAGATGGGTAAACAGAGAGGAGCAACAGGATAATTGAAGACATGCTTAGGATGCATGTGATGTACCAACCATAAAAATGGGAAGACTATATCCACTTAGTGGATTTTTCTTATAATAATGGGTATCAAGCCTCATTAAAAATGATTCCATTTGAATAATTTTAAGGCAGGAAGTGTAACACACTAGTGAGATGAGATAACCTAGCAGACAAAAACCTCATTGGGCCATATTTTTTAAAGGAAACGGAGGAGAAGATGTCAAAGATTAGGTAGAATTTAAAGGCTATCTGGGATAGGAAGAACAATTATGAAAACAAGAATAGAGTTTTTAGGAATTTTAAAGTGGGAGAACATGTATTTCTTAAAGTGAAAGAAAAAATAAGTTTGATAAGATAGGGTTGCTGCCCAAAGTTGGCAGCAATATATTGTAGTCCTTTCTAAATATTAGAGAAAATAGGTCCAATTACATACATACTAGAATTTTCTGCATCTATGAGAGTGAATAATGTATTTCATGTATCACTATAAAATAAATATGTGCCTAACCCTAACCACATAATTGATTGGACTATGATCTAGGTGGAAAACGAAGGGGATTTTTGGGTGGAACCGATACATTGTTGGAAGATTGGTTGTTGTCATTGATGTCAACCCTAGTCATTGGTTTTGGACCGCAAGATTGATGAAGGTATTTGGACATGAAGGACAATGCATATGAAGATAAAACACCCATGGATGGATAGTATACATCATGTTGTTTCCGGTGGTATGTGGAATGTCACATGGATCCTCATGGTTGAGGAGAAATGAATTTTTGAAGATGACAAAGTGAATTGAAGAAGGACGTACATGTAGGCCCTAAAGATAATTGAATAAAATAATTACAAAATAAGAAAGTGTCAGGTCGACCCTAATGTTAAAAGGAAGTGACATAAATGGTATAAATAAATATCATTATACACTCATTTGAAATACAAGTCGAATTTGAGAGGAAATCAGAAGTAAAGAAGACCAGATTTCAAGGGAGGATGAAGTCTTTTGGTGATTTGTTCTAAGGTATGTTATTTTCAGGACATCTTACCATTTTTTCTATAACGTTTTTTCTAGAACGATTCAGATGATGAAATTTCTATGGTATTGAGAAGATATGTCAAGGTATTTGTGGTAAAATTTTCAGATTTTGATTCGCTATATTTATGGAGATACAGTCTGTGGAAGATAGGATTTTTGACCAGTCTTGAAGCTAGTCAATAAACAAGTGTTCTGGGTAAAACAATCATAACTTATTCATAGAGAATCCAAATGATGTGGGACCAATTTCATTGGAAATATTATAGAATTTATTTTCATGTGTGAGAGTTTCATAATCTGATGTTAAATATTGAGCACAGGGCATTCTATACAAGTTCGGTCTCCTGAATAAACCCGAATTGAATAAGGTCTACTATTATTTCTATCACTTCCTTTTGGGGAGGATTAAAGGAGTGAAACTTGGAGAATTTTCAGAAAATACATTGTGTAATATTATCTATAGGATCAGAGTATTCCAAGAATTGAAGAATTGCAGAAGTTGAAGAATTCACATGAAGCATTATCAGGTTCTATGTGATGGTTGGTTGATGGTGATGATTTAATGTAAATTTTTATTATATCTCATATATTCTTGGGTGGAAGGAAGTGGAAATGATGGAGAGTTAAACCCTCTCTTGATATTGGAGGATTGTATCTTCCTCTTGGAGGTTTATCCCCCCCTTTACATTTGGAAGTTGTAGCTACCTTTGGAAGTCATTACTTCCCTTGGACAATAACTATTGATTATTTCTCATATATTGTGCATGGTGTATTGTGGTGGATTGGTGTAACTCTTATACTATTTTTCATTTATCATTGGATATAATTTAATGGTTTAAGTATAAGTTGAAAAAGGTTTTAAATTGTACTTGATACTGATTCACCCCCCTCTCAGTATCAACATACACATCCTGGACTGAAAATTCAAAGTTCTCAGGAATAAATACATAGGGATGGTAAAGGTTCAATGGACCCGCTACAGTATTGAATATGCAACATGGGATCGTGAAGAAACTATGCGAGAGGAATACCCACAATGTTTTGTCAATTTTGAAGAAAATAGAAGATAAAAAAAATGCAAGACTCCATTTTTGGGAATCTAGATTATGAACCACATCTCAGAAATGATTGGTCACCTGCACTAATATCCACGATAAAATAATGGTGTATCCCGATGGATTGAGGGAAGTTAAGGGGACACATTCCTTGGGTCAGCAGGATGAGAATAACAAGAGATTATGGTTGGGACTATTGTTGAAGGGTAAAAATTGCAGAATTTTGTTTTATTTTCTGAAGATTGGGATGTAAAATTGTATATGTATTTCAACATGGTGTTGAGCATCGAGGATGATGCACAATTTCAGGGGAGGGTGATTTCAACATCCCCACTATAATCCCCATTTTAATTAATTCATAATGTGGATATGAATGTGTCTATGGCCAAGCGATGTAATATGCGAAATGCATTTTCTGATTTTAATAAATATAATGTGATACTAGCTGCTGAGAATATGGACAAATATGGGGGATGAGTTTTACATAAGAGAAGAGAGTGTCTAAGAGAGGTTCAAAGGGGGCAAATTAATTATGGGTATTACTTCATCCCAATTTCTTGAATTTTATTATCATTGGGGATAACTTCTAATTTTCGGTTTGAGTGTATGAGAGCCCAATCACTAAACTCATGTAAGAGGGTGGGTGTGAAGGTAACATCTTATAGTTATTGGAAAGAATGGGGATGAAGAAATCACCATTGGGAAGAGTAAGCAGTCAATTTTCTTAGGAAAATAGAGGAAATTCATATGGGGGATTAGGCATATTTTTACAGTGAGCTTTGGTGTGAACAACAAGTAGAGAAAAGAAAAAGAGGGCACTGGAGCTAGAACAAGAAGGATGGGAAAATTCAAAAGCATGTTGTAGCATATGTGGAGTTCGGAGATGGAAATTGAAGAGCCAGGTTGTCAATAATAAAGAGTGAAATCTTGAGCGAGTTCCACTATAACAACAAGTGTTTGTTGTTGGTTGCTGGTAATTTTCCTGGAACTAAGTTTCCTTGAGTTGGTAGTAGAGATATTCCTAGTTACTTGAGTTAGAGAGACCCTGATAAATGAATGGGACACCCGATGGACTGAGAGAAGTGAAGGGGTACATTCCTTGGGTTGGGTAGGTCAATATGAAGAGATCTGGAGGAAATTCAATATAGTTATAGGAGAATACCAATGGGTTGTGTGATAGTCAGCTATGAGTGGATTGTGAAAAAAACCCTTCTCTTGTGGATTCCTAGCCCTATCTTGGGGGTAATTTTCTGTTGAAATTTATAATAGTAGGTCTATGGTTGGGTGGAATGTCCTTTCCAGGTAGTTGGTTTCACAAGTGTTTTAAAATACAAATGTTTATCTATTTCCAAGTTATTTCATGAGTTTAATTGTTGTGCTTAAATATTTTCATGTTAATGGTTTATTTGTTGTTGTGAATGAGTTATTAGATGCATTCATGATCTTTCATAGTGTTGTAGATGCATTTAGGTATGCGTATAAAAATAGTGTTAAAATTGTATATAAATCATGGCTAGTAAGCCAAAGGAAATGAACTAGCAGATAAATTTTGACTTTTATGTTTATTCTACCTAGTAATGTTCCCCGATTAAGCTAGGGGATGTTACAATCACCACTCTCTAGCACACTCGACCAAAATATCCCATGCAAAATTAGGGTCAATGTGCAATCCAAGTGTGTCCCTTGTAAGACATCAAAAGAGAAGATAAGTGCTAGATGTCTCACAAGGAGAGCTCATGAAGCTCAAACCACCAAATTTTGATGGAGAGAATAGGAATGTAGAGGAGGCTAAAGCTTGGTTTTTGGGAATGAGGAAATATTTCTAGTTGCATGATTACCCATCAAATGTAGAGGCCATAATTGCATTTTACCATATTCAAGGAAAAGCCTCTATGTGGTGGGATTTGTTAGTCCTGAGATTGTTTGTGTCTCGACAAACAATGCCAGACCCTCTCATAGTAAATAATATTTGACTTTATAAATCCTTTTAACCTTAAATATCAATGAAAATTATAATAACTCAAAGTCAGAAAAAGAAAGGCATGATCCGATTAACTAAATCCTTTTTAAAATCATAATTAGAGATGATAGAATAAGGATAAACAAAATTGAATAGAGAATAAGGTATCCAAGGATGATAAATCTGATTTTCCCTTCAATAGAAGAAGAAAAACATAAAATTAATTCGATATTTTTCTATTTACAAATTCTAAAATTGTAACAACATTAGGCTCCATCAGGGGATAGTAGACCTAGTGCCTTTTATTAGGCCATGGAGTCATTATTTTCCAAACTTATAACTAAAACTTGTTCATGAAAATTTAAACACATTTTTCACTTGTTAAATGTAAATCTCATATCAAATTTCTTAGAACTATTGACAGTATAACCTTAAATCATGTTGTATTCTAAATTTCAAGCAGGATAATGAAGAATTCCTCTATCAAAGTTTACTCAGGCACTATCTAAAGTAATTAATCAAAGTAAGTCTAAGATATTAAAGGTCAAACTGATAATTGTCATTTCTCAAGATTACAACCATTTCATTCATGTTTTGAATAAGAACTCATTTGGATACAATACACATAATTTTTAAATGGATTTAATAACATGGTTGATAAAGAAGTGTATTTACAACTGATTATAGTCATCACAAACATTGCTTCAATGTGAGTCAAGCGTCCATATCCCTAGTGAAGGTGTTTTCATTCCCCAATCTTGAATTTCCTTTCACCATACTACTATTTTTAAATTTTAGTTTCATTGAGATGAGGGAAATAATATAATGAATATCCTTTCATCATCTCATTTTGGGCAATATGGGGGAAATCAATTTTATGAATTTCCTTTCACCATCTGCCTTTGATACTTTACTTATTGTTGTAGCATGGGGGAAATCAGTGTGCTTTAAAACACTCTGGGATGATAACTATTAAAAGAAACTAATAATGTATAAATGACTACATGTTAAGATAACCCTAAAATAAATAACTCCTCAAAATTAGCTATATCTTTCCTATGAGTAGATAAATATATATTAATTTCATTTATTTTCTCGAGAAGACTATCAATTATCTTTTAATATGAAAGCACAAAATTTCAAAGAGATTACCCTAAATATGCTATTTCATCAAAGATAAAGAATCAAATAATATTTTCACCATACTTGTAAAAATAGCATGTTAAAGTTCGTTTATCAATTAATTTCACTATTTCTATAGAGATCAATAATAAAGGTGAATGAAAAATGGTTTAATCCCTATTTATTCAAGTTTAAAACCTAACAAACTAAAAATAATTTCTCCATCCAATTTTTTTATAGTAAATAATTAAATACTTCAATGGATGGAATTTTGAATGGTCCAAACCATAGGGGATCAAACTTTCCATGCTTGCTAGGGTCTTATCTCCTAGCATCCCATCTTATTAACAAATCTCTAGGAAGAAAACTTGTTTCTTTTTATTTTTTGTCAAAAACTTCTTTCATCTTGTCTTGGTATTCCTGGAAATTTTCAAACAGTTGGGGTTGTCGACAACACCACACTCGCAGCCATACAACATCGAGTGGCTTCGCCAAGGACAAGATCTCTGTGTTAGCCAACAATGTCGATTATCATACGGCATCCAACCCTTCAAGGATGAGGTATTATGTGATGTTGCCCCACTAGATGTCTGTGATGTGCTCTTGGGCCAACCATATATGTGGAGATGCCATGTTGTTTATGAGTCTCGACCCCGTAGTTTCATTGTTACTTTGGGGGGTCATCTCTACAAAATACCAGAGGTAGTTCCGACTATTGTTCCACCTAAAAAGTGTCACAAGGTAGTATCTCATAAGGAAAAATTCAGCTTCTTCACAATCTGTTCAAAAGGAGAACAAAAGGACACTACAACCACTACAGCCTTGCCCCAAACACCTTCTATCCAACAGAAGCAGGTCGACAAGGTTGAAGAAAAGCACAAAGATTCCTTTTGCACACAGTCCTTTCATGTATCTCAACTTTTTGAACAACCTCAAGCTCAACAGGTTCGTGATAGACTTCCACAAACTGAGCAGCGCGACGTCTCCAGCAAGACAAGCAGCTCACCAAGATGCAGATTCAAAAAACATTTTTCCTTCTCCCCCAGGAACTCAATGAAATGGATACCATTGATTCCTAAGTAGGGAGGATTGATCCAGGTGGATATCAGTGGCCACCCACCTTTTCCAACTGGCTCAAAACAACTTTTTGGCAATTTTGGCAATTTACTATTTTTAGCAGGTTTTAACTTCCGCGGCCATTTTGAGGGTCTAAATGAAGGGTTTTGGAGATCAAGGTTTTCAATGATATCCAAAGGCATGATTGAACCCCCAAAATGAATCTCCTTGGAGATACCTTTCCAACGATCTATCATACGCCTAAAACGAAGATTGTATGCAAAAGTTACGACCCTGGAAAGTTGATTTACTAACTTACCCAAATGGGGCCCACATGACTTTTGACGCTTCATCTCCTAGGGTTAGGTTTTTGGACGTCCATGATTTTTGGCATTCCTTCTTATTGTAAAAGGGCCTTTGGAGCCTCATGGTAATCATCTTCTTGCGAATGCGAGTAGCCGTCACATCTCTTCTCAGAGATAAGCTGCCACCATTCTAGCGAATCTTTCACTCTGTATTTTAACAGTCTCTGTACATTTCTTTGATTAATAGAAATCATGTATTACTGTATATATGTGTTTGCAACTCTGATACATTTCTTTTATATTATTGAATATATGCAATATCTCTGTGCATTTCTTTATTATCTCTCCCCTCTCATTTTGTGCCAAAAATAATCTGGATCAGTGGTATCAAAGCAGGCTGCTCTTGATCTTTTTTTTCAATGAATGTCCCTAACGAGGTATGAGTATAGAAATTTGGGTCTCGAGCTTGTCTCTCTTGAAGACAATCTCTCTCATACACCCAAGAAACCCTCAATGGTGGAAGAAAAGAAAAATGACGGAGCAAACGATCCTATCAATTTGTTGCTTGACCAAGCTCTCACGCAACAGAGGGACGAAATGATGGAGAATTTTTCCCACATCCTTCAATGCCTATCGATAGCATCAGACACATCTTCATCAAGTGGCCACTTTGGAGGCACCTCACATTTTAAGGTACAAGTTAATTTTGATATTCCTGTATTTGAAGGATAGATAGATGCAGAAGCCCTAGACAAATGGTTAAATCTGCTAGAAGGTTATTTCTCTGTTCACAATTTTTTCGACAAAGAAAAGATCACCTTCGCACTGCTTAAAGCTCTCTGCCATGTCAAACATTTGTGGGAAACTTACTGGGAGCAAAGTTCCACAGAGGAGTCTGAAATATATGGGGCCGATCCTACTTGGGATTTTTTTGTGGATGTGGTAAAGGAACAGTATTACCCTGTTGGAAACTATGAGGACCAATACATGAGATGGACCACACTGCGTCAAGAGAGGGGCCAAGTAGTTCCAGATTTCACCAATACCTTCCATACCTTGCGCACCAAGATGGGTATCAAAGACTCTAAGCGACATTTGGTTCTAAAATACCGTGGGGCTCTACACAGATACATCCAGATTGAAATGGATTTTCTGGACATCTCATCACTCGGTGCTGCTCATCGATATGCTATTAAAATCAAGTAAAAATTTAAGCACCAAAACAAATGGGATTTTGGATCTGTAAATCCGCAACAACCAAAGTATGAAAAAGACAACCCTAACAAACAGTCTCCCGAAAACCAGTCTAAGACACAAGGAAAAGAAGGGTCACAGGAAGACAAAGAAGGACACCGAAAAATGGTGCAATTTCCACAAAATCCCCTGGCACAACACCGATGAATGTCGCTCAAAACAGTCATTGGTGGCCGAGATCAAAGACAAGGAGCCGAACCCTGATTCACAATATGATTATGAAAATAATGGTAAAGGGCAGATCATTGACGCAGACCCCACTGCTATTCTCGCTACTGCAACAATTCAACTAGAAGAACCAACAGATCCTGAAGAGGGGGAGCACCTTTTTCATTCACAGATGTGGGTGAAGGGGATGCCACTGCATTTTATTGTTGATAGTGGAAGCCAGAAAAACCTCATCTCAGCAGAGATTGTCAAATAGTTGGGGTTGTCGACAACACCACACCTGCAGCCATACAACATCGGGTGGCTTCGCCAAGGACAAGATCTCTGTGTCAGCTAATAGTGTTGATTATCATATGGCATCCAACCCTTCAAGGATGAGGTATTAAGTGATGTTTCCCCACTAGATGTTTGTGATGTGCTTTTGGGCCAACCATATATGTGGAGACGCCATGTTGTTTATGAGTCTCAACCCCGTAGTGTCATTGTTAATTTGGGGGGTCATCTCTACAGAATACCATAGGTAGTTCTGACTATTGTTCCACCTAAAAAGTGTCGCAAGGTAGTATCTCATACTGCAAAATTCAGCTTCTTCACAATCTGTTCAAAAGGAGAACAAAAGGACATTGCAACCACTATAGCCTTGCCCCGAGCACCTTCTATCCAACAGAAGAAGGTCGACAAGGTTGCAGAAAAGTGCAAAGATTCCTTCTACACATCGTCCTCTCATGTATCTCAACTTGTTGAATAGCCTCAACCTCAACAAGTTCGTGATAGACTTCCACAAATTGAGCAGTGCGACGTCTGCAACAAGACAAGCAACTCACCAAGATGCAGATTCAAAAAACATTTTTCCTTCTCCCCCGGGAACTCAATGCAATGGAGACCATTTCTTCCTAAGGATGGAGGATTGATCCAGGTAGATATCGGTGGCCACCCACCTTTTCCAACTGGCTCAAAAGAACCTTTTGGCAGTTTTGGCAATTTACTATTTTTAGCAAGTTTTAACTTCCGAGGCCATTTTGAGGGCCTAAATGAAGTTTTTTCAATATCGAGGTTCTCAATGATATCTGAAGGCATGATTGAGCCCCAAAAATTAATCTCCTTGACTATACCTTTCCAACGAGCTATCATATGCCTAAAACGGAGATCGTATGCAAAAGTTATGACCCTGGGAAGTTGATGTACTAACTTACCCAAACGGGGCCCACATGACTTTTGGTGCTTCATCTCCTAGGGTTAGGTTTTTGGATGTCCAGGATTTTTGGCATTCCTGCTTATTGTAAAAGGGCCTTCAGAGCCTCATGGTAATCATCTTCTTTCGAATGTGAGTAGTCGTCACATCTCTTCTCAGAGATAAGCTGCCACCATTCTAGCGAGTTTTTCACTCTGTATTTTTATAGTCTCTGTACATTTATTTGATTAATAGAAATCATGTATTACTATACATATGTGTTTGCATATCTGATACATTTCTATTATATTATTGAATATCTGCAATATCTCTATGCATTTCTTTATTATATCTCCGCTCTCATTTCATGCCAAAAATAATCCGGATCACTTTGCGACAGAATGGGGATCCTACTAGTACAAATTCATGCATTTTGGACTGAAGAATGCACCAACAATTGTTTCTAGAGTAGTCATTGTTGCCTTCAAAGAATTCATCCATTAGTTTCTAGAGTTATATTTGGATGATTGGGCAATGTAAAGCCTGTTGAAGGATCATGTAGAGGTGTTGAGGATGATGTTAGAAAGATTCAGGCAATGCCAAAATCCTTGAACATTAAGAAATGTATATTTGGAACACCCTTCGGAATTCTATTGTGTCACATAGTATGCATACAAGGTTTGATCGTGGATCCTGCAAAGATTGCAGTAATTGTGAGACCACCACCAAAATTAGTGCACCATCTGTGAGCCAAATTGGTACATACAGGATATTATAGAAAATTTATAAAGGGGTATGTGTAGATCACTGTGCCTATGGAGAAATTGATCAAGAAGGATAATAAATTCTAGTGGAATGAGAACTGTGAGCAAGGGTTTGACACCTTGAAGGAGAATATGGTCACAATACCCATCTTAGTATTTCCAGATTGGGAGAAGACAATCCATGTGCATGTAGATGCATCAGCCATAGCCTTGGGAACTATTCTGGCATAAACATGAGTAGAGGATTTGGACCATCCCATAGAATTTGCAAGCAGAAAACTGTCAGACTCCAAGAAAAATTACAACACTACAGAGCGAGAAGGTATGGAAATGGTGTATGCACTTCAAAAGTTCAGACATTACCTACTTGGAAAACATTTTAAGATGTTCACAGATCATTTATCCCTTAAGTACCTAGTCAACAAGCCAATGTTGGGGGGGAGAATCTGTCGATGGTTACTATTGTTTCAAGAATTTGACTTTGAAGTCATAGTTAAACCAGGGAAGATGAACACAGGACCTGATCACTTTTCAAGGGTCACCAATGGAGAGGAGCCTACAAAATTATAGGATACCTTCTGTGATGCACATTTATTTTTAGTCCAGGTCACGGAAGATTATTTTGCTGACATTATTGAGTATTTAAGCACTAGGAATGCGCCATAGGAACTCAACACCACAAAGAGGAAGAATCTGGTTGTCAGAGAAGCCGATTGCCAGTTGATCACATAAAACTTATATAAAATGGGGCCAAACAACATCTTGAGAAGGTGCACGCTAGAACACAAAAAGCCTAGGATATTAGTAGAAGCCCATGAAGGAATAGTTGGAGGAAACTATGCAGGAAAAGATACCACACAGAAGGTACTGTGCGTAGGATTATGGTGGAAAACTATTCATCGATATGCAAAGGAATACTTCCAACAATGCGATGTTTGTCAGAGGGTTGGAAAACCAAACAGACAGGATGAGATGCCCTTACACCCACATGTAATGCTACAAGTGTTTGAAAAATGGGCTATCGATTTTGTTGGGCCAATTCACCCACCTGCAAGAAGGTCAGGCCTGCGATACATTGTCACAGTGACATGATACCTCTCAAGATGGGAATATACAGCACCAGTTAAATATTGCAGCACAAAGACAGTAGCACACTTCTTGTTTGAACATGTGCTCACCAGATTTGGATGCCCAAGGATTTTGATGAGTGACGAAGGAACTCACATTATCAACAACACTATTAGAGCTCTGACTGAAGAATTCAAGGTCTACCATTAGAAAAGTATGCCATATCATCCTCAAGAAAAATGGAATACTGAAAGCCTTCAACAAGACTCTAGAGAATGCCTTAACCACAATTTGCAATGTCAATAGGGCCGAATGGGATTCAATGATACAAGTGGTACTATGGGCATATAGAACTACCTGTAAGAAGTTTACATGGCAGACACCATTTAGGTTGGTGTATGGACAAGAAGCAGTGGTGTCATTAGAATTCTTGGTACCAAGTCTATGTGTCACAACAATTACAAACATGATAGAGTGAGGTGTAGTACAAGAAAGGTTAAGTTATCTGATGAGCATGGAAGAAGATAGGATTCTAGCAGGATCTCACCAAGAAGTACAGAAAGAAAGGGACAAATATTGGCATGACCGACATATCAAGACAAAAATTTTCAAGGAAGGATACAAGTTTTTTTAACATCCAAGAAAGTTTAGATTGCATTGCTTGGGAGCATATGAGGTCAAGACTGTCACAAACAGAGGAGTTGTACAGTTGAAGGATTTGGAAGGAACATAATTGAGGGGCATGATCAATGGGAGTCGAATAAATCTATACAAGGACAGTCAACCACC
>ML778325.1:685862-696349 GCA_009831015.1 Picea engelmannii | reverse complement strand
CAGCAAGTCAAGACGACGAAAAAGAAAAGAGTATGTGCACAAGTCAACGAGTCAGCGTGACAAAAAATAAAAGAGTGCACACACACAGGTCACTGAGTCAGTGCAATGAAATAAGAATACTCTGTCAAAAGAAAAGGGTATCTAAGCCAAGGACTCTACGCGCTAAAAAATCCCAGTGTGCCAGAAAAAGGACTGACGGTCGGAAAATGCAACAATTCAGTAAATGACGACTGTGGAATGCGGGTGCCAACTAGTGGTGGCTATTGAAATTGCGACAAACATATGGAAGTTTGTACATAGAGGTAAATAACTTAGTGCAAAGGAAAGGGAAAAGTCCAAAAAGATGCACAAGACAACTGTTAACAAGTACAAAGTTACCACGCGTAGGACACACAACAAAAAGTGAAAAAGGGACAACTATCAGTGTGTAACAATTGTCACTTCATCGTCCCACTATAAAGTCGGAAAAATGGGGGAAAGAAACTCATTGTGTTAATTTCTAAGGATAAGAACACAGAGCCAAGAGAAAGAGTGATAGAGTGATACTTTGAGCTAGCATCCATCGAGTTCGAATATTTATAGTCCAGATCTCATCATAATGTCACCACTATGATTTGGAGCACCGAGAAGGGTTGGCAGAAACACAAGAAGTATTGCTCGGGTGAGCGACGCAAGGGAGCAAAAGATACCCATAGTGGTGGATGTGGATGAATTCCACACACTTGAGTACGAAGAAAACCCCGTGAAAATAGAGGAGGAAGAGAACCCAATGCAGGAGGTTGGGAAAATGGAGGAGGACATAGAGAGAACCAAATTTGACACATCTAGGGGACCAGGGCCACTACAGGCCGAGCAAGTAACAGGTTCAATGCCACAGAGCCACGAACCATAAGTAGGACATGCTACAATACATGAGGATGTACTAGAGGTGAGGGCCTCATCTCCATAAGCCAAAAAGAAGGATCACACTGAGAATAACATGCAGGGAGGATCACATACATAAGTAGAAGGGACCCTGGTTCTGCCAAAGATTCCAAAAGGGGTGCGTATGGATGATGATATGGTCGATAGAGTGAATTCCATCAAGTATTCTAACCATGACATGACGAATATCGCCAAATTTCCATACCTGGCACCCCAAAATCATCTAGAATGCAGGGAAGATGACTCATCAGGCATGCCATTGTTAGAGCTGACGCAGTGGATTCTTGGGTTCTATAACACCGACATCATGAACTTATTGTATTTCCCATATTTTGGGCAGGGAAACAACATTAACACCTGTGTCAAGAAATTGCTTGCACGAGTGCATGGTGAGATATTGTGGATGGATAGGAAGGTGCCTATCCTTGTGGACCTCATCGCAACAATCAAGGGGCTACCCACAGATGGGGAAAAGCCAGAACAATACCTAGAGGATAAAACTAGAGCCAAGACCATCTCATATGAGATCAAGGCCAAGTATGGCACGGTAACAGAGGCATCAAGATCAGTGACATCAATGATCCTGTGACAAGGTTTGTCACCAGAATCCTCAGATGAAAATTGATGGGCAAGTGTCACAAAGAGGATGTACCGGACGGTGTGGATGTCGCCACCACGCAATGTGCAAAGGGGAGCTCGATGAGCTGGGCCCCATACCTCTTGAACTCATTTTTAGAGGACTGTAAGGATACAGAGGATTGGGGCTCTGATTTCCACTAATCATGGTTACTCATCCTCATTGGCCTCTTTGGTTGGAAGGAACCAGTTTATAGTAAGTATCTCGAGAGACCATGAAAGTGTTGCACAACGTGCTACATATCATTACGGAACAACATAGACCTAAAGACAAAGAAGACAAATACATACATGTTTGCAAGGTATTTCACAGAAATCCAAGACCTCGTTGTGGATACATGACGTATTTCACTAGAGAATGTCCAGGATTTTGGATAGGTTGCTAACTTCAGGGAAACATGTTATAGCTTATGGTTGCAAGAAAAGAGAGACAAATCCAAGGAATGGATACAACTAAACTATTGTGTGATGACGAAATAGATCCAGGGAGAGGTCCAGGAGTGGCTCGAATAATGGAAGGTTCCAGTTATTCCAACCACAGTACCAAGCCCACAAACTTAGATGCAGGGAAGACCATACCCAATGCACCAAATAAGAACCAACGGGGCCAAAACCAAAAACAGGAGTATGGAAGGTCAAGAGGGGGGAAGCACCCCAGCCAAGAAGAAACCTAGAACAAATAACAGACCCCCAAGGGGCCCTACATAGGCTCCACCACGCGCAAAAAATCCACCAGCGCATCCAACAGAAGAATTGTGCATAGAAGAAACAAGCATAGGGACACAAGAGATCCGTGTGGAGGAAGAACCAGGGATAGGGACCCAGGAGATTCCTGTGGCAGAAGAAACAGGGCCAACCACTACTAGAGATACTTACGTGCCCACTATTCTTGAGCCATCATACACCCAAGAGAAGCATCCAGGGGAGAAAATTGGTGGTGGTCGAAAGAAGGTGAAGGCCCACAAAACATAGTGCCATATATCACTAACCCCAGATGATGTGGAGTTAGTGGCGACAACATTCGAGGAAATATTGGTGAAGGTGTGGGAGAATACAGAGAAGCACAGGGCCTTAATTTCAGATCAAGTACGTGAAGTAAAAACTGCACTGGAGCAGATAAGGATCGGGGTAACACAGGCACCAAAAGAAACACCCATGTAGGATAAGGAAGGAGTGTCAGTGCATGAAACAATGCAATTTGCGATGCAGGGGAGTGCCAATTTCATCATCACTCCTGCAATGATGTTTCTTGATGAAGAGACAACAAATAAACCCCTTAAGGACATTGAAGCGTTGGACATGGAATTGTCAAAGATTCCACTGAAAGAACTGTATAAACTTCAGGTAAGCGTTATGCAGGAGATTCAGTCCAAAGAAAGATCTGACGTGACGAATCTATAGGTAGCCCAAGCAGAAAAATCATGATGAAGCAATCCCTCAACCACAAATCATAATGAAAAGAGAGAGTGCAACAAAAAGTGGAGGAGATGGAGACTTAGATCCACATACTATTTCAAGCCATTCCCGATAACACAAATCAAGAGGCGTGTCTTCAGAAGAGAAGTTGCGAAGGATAGAGCATACTATACAACACTATAAAGAGAAAATTAAAGAGTTGGAGGAGCGTGTCACACCTACTACTCCCCCAGAATTCAAAGAAAAACGAGAAAAAGAGGAAACAACTTCTACTAAGGACATCATATGAATCATACAGAGAGTCATTGGCTTGTTAGAAAAGAGTTCGCAGCTGTGGAATCACCTCCTAGAGGATGGAAGCCTCCAAGAACTACAAGAGAGGTAAAACAAAATCCACATAGCAATGGCGGAGGTGAAGCAATGGCATAAAATAGTGTGACTATCGGAGAAGAATAGGGCCACAACTGAAATGAAGGCTCTGCAGTTGGAAGAGAAAGCACTGCAAGCATGGAAGACAACAAGAAAGGCATTTTTGGATCCCCTGCAAGAAATGGAGGAGAAACTGGTCATGGAGAGTGATGCAGCTAAGCAAAGCGTTGAACAGATCGGGTCTGAGGGAGGAGAGATTTTACAATCTCCTATCATGGCACAGGTGGTCACTGCTATGTATGAAAAGAGAAGTCAGGCCCACTAACAGTGCCAATGGATAACAAAAATATATGATGCACTGCAGTAGGCAGTGACAACTGCCCAAAACGGGAAGTGACTCGGGATGAGTCACGATGTTAGTGTTGGAGGTCTGTTGGGAACATGACCATTTTGGGGAAAAGGAACGACATGGAGGAAATGCAATTTATAGGGAGGCATGTGAGGCATGCATGCAATAAGATGGGAAAGAAAGACATCTGGAAGGAAGATAAGTGAATGAAAGGAAAACGTGCATGCAGAGGAAGAAAGAGTGCAAGGACAACATGCAATAAGACCTAACTATGTTAGGGTTTTGGTAAGAATGTAATGGCTGATGAGCCAAAAACACATATAAATAGATACCTGGGAGGTCTAGGTGGGGGTTCTATTTATTGAGATTTTCTCATGTGAGAAGGAGTAACTGGTATGTAGCACGACTGTAATTCGATCCAGTCTTGTAAGTTGTTGAGCTATAGAGGGTCAGAAAGGTATATATTGAGGGTTAGATCATAGGCTAAGGAGCCTAGTGTTATCTAGTCTACCTCATAATAGATCTTGAACCGACTGAGGATGAGTTGTAAAGAGTGCGGCATTGTAGTTTTGGAGCGTCCATAATAACAGAGCTTGAGAGCCAGATCTTTGTGGATGTAGCCCAAGAGGGGGTGAACCATGGTAACACCTGTGTTATGTGATTGAATGTTTGTGTCCCTTTTACTTTCAATAAGTAGGTGTTAGAATGATGTATGAATGAATTAATGGATCTAATTACGCTACATGCATGAATGAGAATGACATTATATTTATCTAATAATTGGATAGAACTCACAATGCGTAATTAACAGATCCCCATTCAATCCTAGACTACAAGCATTTGAGCATTGCAATTACACATTAATACTATCTCGGGTGAGACTTCATAGTGCACTCTATGCGCTATGTTTCCTTTTGGTTAACCAGGAGGGACGATAGTTTTAGAGGCTTTTTTGGATCCCCAGTAGATCTAAACTTGGGTCAAATCATGTTAAAGGTATAAATAAGATAAGCAACCAACACCCTCCTACCATTCGATCATTTAGGAGGAGGGACCCACACATGGTACTTCGACGAAGTCCTGCTTCGGAAGAATGGAGTGGAAGTAAAGCCGAAAACCCCTAAAGGTCAGAGTCATGAAGTGACCCAGACCGTAGATCTAGGGATACTTCAGATTCTTTCCTAGCCGTCAAATTTATAGTGTAGTCATCTCGACGTTAACTGATTCGGGAGGATAGGGGTGTTGTAACGCCAAAGCCCTTTATTGTCAGAGTCAAAAAATAATGTGGACCATGGATATAAGGATCCTTCATGATCCCTCACAGACAGTGATATAAAGGGTACGCATGGCGCTAGATCCTTTAGTCTAGAGATTGAGCACTCCAGTGAATTTGAGGTGCAGTGTGTCGATAAGCTTGGAAGCCTAAAGTAGTGAGAGCTGTCGATTTGAGGATTCTTTGGGAATTTTCCTAACTGTTAGATCTTGGTTGTGGTCATCCCGACACTGGCCAACTTTGGGAGAAAAGAGGAGTTTGCATCGAAAAAATCCCAAAGGTTGGAGTTGCGAATTAATGTTAGTTTTGGATCTATGGATCCACATGGCTGGATATCGACCATGAGATTTGAGGGATGTTAGAAGGTTGTCAGTCTAGTGTGACATGGGAAGACAACATCACCAGGGTGAAATGAACCCACGATCAATGTGCCACGGGTCAAATCGATCTGTGCTTTTCGTAGACCCTATATGCCTATTAGAAAGTGACACATGTCACCCTTATCCCTTCTATGTGTCAGCCCCAAGTACGTGCCTGCCTAACCAAAGTGGTTGATGAAGTGACCAGAACTCCTAGAGTTTGGGACTTTAGGACTCTAGAGGATTTGGGGTGTAGCGTAATAAAGGGACCCAAAAGGCCTGAAGGTCGGAACCACATGGCAAGCTTACATGACTTTGGGAGTTTGGGACTCTGGAAGGTCTCGTGTGTAGACAATAAGGAGGTGTTCAATGCCGAAGTGCTGAATTTCCTGTTAGCCTACGTGTTAGACGAAGATTGAGTCGAGTCGTGGGATAAGATGGTGGATGGAATTTCACCATGAACGAAGGAACTTGGAGATAATACGTGTGAGGTGGATTCACATGGATTCCACGTGGCCCTCAACCAATGAATGCCCAAAGAACTTTGGGAATCCATAACTTGCAACCCAAAGCTCATATTTAAGCATGGTAGCAGTCATTAGAATGCTATGGATAAGTGGAAGAGGATAAATACCTTAGACACAGGATTTGAGACATTAAGGAGAGTGAAATTTTCATGCCCCATCCATAGAAAAGATACTCAGGGGTTAGGTGTGTTACAAATTGGTATCAGAGCATGGTTACAACACTTGGCCTGCTTGGGTTCATGGACGAGTTGCATAAAAACCATATTTAAAGGAATTTTAAGAGTGACACCCTATCTTAAATCTTTCCTAAAGAGTATGGTTAAACTTTTACTGAAGAAAATAATGAAACTTTCTAATGTGTGTGTATTTAAGAAATATGAAATGTTTGTTGTTCATAAAATGATAGAATGTTCGATAACAAGAAGTGTTTTGTTAGCACTCAAGCAGTTAGTAAATTGTGGGAAAACTACAAGTATAAAGGATGGTGACGCGCCATGAAGTGGGGGATGGCTCCCATAATAGAGACGAAGAATCTGATGAAAGAAGGGTGATGGAAACCCCTCCAGATCTGGATGAAACTGTAAGAAGCCTCATGGATGATTTATAGAGTTGCAAGGATGATAACAAGAGATTGATAAAGGAGAAAGAAAAACAAATGAAAATTAATGCAGTCTTGCTGAAAAGTTTATCCGATATACAGAGGTAGTTGCAGCATGGAACCACAACCAGTTAGGTGGACCGACGACATACGAACAGAAGTCAAAGTCTACCTGAGATACGAAAACATGGTCCCATAAGTGGCCACACTAGGAGGATTATCTCAAGGAAGGTACAACCTGGAGGTAGGAGATGCTCATCAGGAGAGTCTTCTGGAGAGGAAAATGGAAACTCTAAGGGATATTCTAGTAGAAAAAATAGCTCACATTCTCAAAGGAAAGGAAAGAAGAGAAATCATTCCAAAATTCATGATCCTGAAGAGTTCAAGAAAGCCAAACCACCCTCTTTCAATGGAGATATTGAGAAGGGGGAAGAGGTAGAAGCTTGGCTACTTGATTTAAAGAAGTATTTTAGAGTCCATGACTATTCTGAAAACTTGAAGGCTCGAATAACCATCTTCAACCTGAATGGAAAGGCCTCCATTTGGTGAGAAGACCTTAGGAATGTGAAAGGAATCCATGAGGAGGACTTGTCATGGAAAAAGTTTGAGAAATAATTCAAGAAGAAGTATCTGTCAGAGAAATACTTTGATGGGAAGACTAAGGAGTTCTATGAACTTAGGCTGGGACAACTCACCATAGAGGAATATGTCAATAAATTCCTTGAGCCGTTGAGGTATGTACCCTACATAAAGGATGAAAAGGTAAAAGTGCAGCGATTTATTAGTGAGTTACGTCAGACCTACAAGGACATGATTGAGTTTGATGAACCAAATAACTTAGAAGATACTATCTGGAAGGAAATGTATTTTTATGAACAATTTGGGAGTAAGAAAAAACCTTGCAAGGACTGGAAGAAGAAGAGTAGTTCGGGATTCAAGAAGATGGGGTTTAAATCCTCAAGATTTAAGAACTATGGGAAGGATTCGAGGATGAGCCTTCCTACTAGAAGTGTGTATCAATAAAATTTTCCCTCCCAAAGTGGAAATAAACATTTTGGAGAAACCCCAGGAAAGAATGATAACCCAAAGAAAGAACCCTTGAAATGTTTGGGTTGTGGAGAAGAACATCTACTGATGGATTGCCCACATAGACAATAGAACAATAGGAGAGTCTACAATATCCAAGAAGCTACCATAGTCAATGATGTGGTTAGGAGCATGCCACAGATTTATGAAGCCCTGGATAATAACCAAGCTGACTACCAATCCTCAGTGGTGGAGATGGAAAGTATAATCGCCAACTGTCTAGTTTCTATTTTAATTGACCCTGGTTCTAATTTGAGTTATATGGCCCCTCGTACTTTTTCTAAGTGTAAACTGCAACGAGTTATACATGTTAATACATGGTTGGTACAAATAGCCATTGGAACCAAAAAAATAATAGCAGAGGTCATACCATCTTGCCAATTCATTATGGATGGATTGCCCACCCAAGAAACTCTTAACATACTTCCCCTAAGATCTTATGACCCATTGGTTAGTATGGACTGGTTATCCACTTATAAAACCAAGTTGGATTGTTACCATAAAACTTTGTAGTGTGAAAGTGAAGAAGGGATAAAAATAACCCTTCAAGGGATTGAGAGGCTTGTCTCAGTGAGACGAATATGATCCCTTCAAATGAAAAAGTATTGCAGGAAGGGATGTCCTCTATATGCAGTACAAGTGTTGGAATCTGTTGAGGATGATAAACTAAACCTAGAGGACCACCCCATATTAAGAGAGTATAAAGACGTGTTTCTAGAATAGGTATCGGGTCTACCTTCAAGGAGAGACATTGACTTCTCCCTAGAACTTGTACCAGGAGCAGTGCCAGTGTCTAGAATGCCCTATAGGATGAGCACACTAGAGCTAGTTGAGCTCAAGTTACAGCTAAAGGAGATGATGGACAAAGGCTACATCCGACCTAGCGTGTCTCCATGGGGAGCACCCGTCTTGTTTGTGAAAAATAAAGATGGCACACTACGATTGTGCATAGACTATAGAAAATTCAATAAGACAACCATAAAGAATAGATATGAGTGAAATCATGGAGGTGGGTAACAAATTCGTGACAATTTGATCTCCAAAAATCTGAAAAACATTGTTTCGGCCGAACTAATATACTTTTTCATCCGAAAGGTATTTTTTCGGCCGAACTATTGTTCCGACGAACACTGGAACATCAAATCGAACAGTGCAGTGACAACACCCTCATTTTTCGTGTAGAAATTTAGTCAGACAGATTTTCTCCATATGGCAATATGTTTTCGGCCGAAAGATATTCAGGCCAAAAATTTCTTTCGATCGAAAGAACTATTTGACCGAACTATTCTTTTGGCCAAAAGAAGTTTTCGGCTAAAAAGTTCTTTCGGCTGAAAAACTATTTATATATTACCCGCAGAACATTATAGAAACATTTTTCCCACCTCTCCCTAAGTGACTGATTGTGAGTGATTGTGAGTGGTCTTTATGTTGGCACAAAGGTTGTGTTGGCGGGCGCGGTTGTTATGTTGGTGGGCGCAGTCATTGTTTTGGCAGGCGGTTAGGCTATTTTCTTGGCGGACCGAGCTACATGTAAGTTGTTTAGATTAGTTATGATTATGTTTTGTTGTTTAGATTATGATTATGTTTTGTTGTTTAGATTATGATTATGTTAGTGTTTATATTATGTTATGTTGTTTAGATTTCTGTAATGTTGTGTTTTTATTACTATAATGTTGTTTTTATTACTATAATGCTTTGTTTTGTTTTTACATGCAGTTTTTTTTTTCTAGTTTAGTACCCTAGTTTAGTTCCATTTTAGTACCTAAGTCTAGCCAAGTCCCCGCTGAAAACAATCACCCCTAGAGACTCTTCAGTCATACTCTCCATTCAACAAAATCCTCAGAAACTCGCCATATCATTCAGAGATTACTTTTTTCTCTTTGGCAGAGTCTTCCCAATTTACAGGCCAAACTAGTATTAAAAGAGTCTGAGTCTTCCAACATTAATTTGTAGTATAATAAGACAAAAATATTAAAATTAGTGTTAAAATCAGAAATGAAGAAACAAGAACCAAGCCCTCTATATGACTCCATAATATTCAATGATAAGCAAAAACCTGTGTATTTAAACCCACATTCAACTATAAGCAAAAACCTGTTAACCATTAGGAAAGAGGTCTATTTAAGCAAGAACCTGTGTATAGAAGGAAAAAGCAGCCTATTTAAGCTTTCATTATTGTACCATTAGGAACGCACATAACAGAGTTTTAGATGATGTTCTACTTCTATGTTAATCTGTTCATTTTGTGTGATACTACTTGGCCAAAAGGTTGGGCCCTCACGGCCAAGGACTGTGACTTGGTCATGGGGGCCAACCCTGTGGCCAAGCAGTGGGAACGCCAAGGCTGAATAGTGTGCCCAAAACCTTTAAATTTCATTTTTATTTATAATTTATTTTTAACTGTAATTTTTAAATTTTAAATTTAATTTATATGCAGTCTGTAATTTTAATTGTAATTTTTAATTTTTTTATTTTAATTTTAATATTTTATTTAAATTTTAAATTATATGGCTCTCCAAGCCGTGGAAACGCCAATGGCTTAGCCACAGGGCTGGGCCCATGCGACCAAGTCACAATCCACTGGAATGTGACTTGGCCGTGGGTCTAGCCCTGTGGCCAAGTCGTGGGCACACCAAGGATGAATATTGTGCTGTTGTACGCCCTAGTAAACCGATTTAACAACAAAATTATTCAAATGTCATCTAAGTTGTGTGTTGTCCTAAAACTAGGGATAAATGATAGGTGACCAAGGCCATTTTGTGGCTAGCTTATTTTGAAATGTCAGAAAGTTTTTCAAATCTTGATATCACCTATCCAAATTAATTGTGCCTTGTATATTAGCAGTTTTCCACTTAATCTGACTAATTTGAAATGTTTCAACTAATTTCTTAATTTATTATTAATCTGGAGTTAGTTGAACTATATCAACTAAAATAAATATAGATATGAG
>ML778325.1:668778-684006 GCA_009831015.1 Picea engelmannii | reverse complement strand
TCCACCTGGATCTAGAACAAAACAGGACAGAATAATACACTTTCCCTAGATCTAGCCTATTGAATGAACTAAGAGATAAGGATTATGGACATACCTTATGAACGCTTTCCTTAGGTCTCTGTTGTTCCAAGCTTTGCTCCAATTCTCTTACACCGTTCAGATCACAACAGTACAAACCAATCGAAGTAAAGATAGATTAATATATTCAATAGCTAGTCTATACATATGATCAAGGAATTATGTAATAAAGTGACATCATCTTTATGGGAAAGGGACATATTATTGTATTGAATTAATTGAAAGTGAAACTTACAACCTGAGCCTTGATGTCGTAGGTCTCCTTTCGATGGCTCCTAGCTCTGACATACACACTTGCTCATGCATGAAGAAAATCAACCACTTTTGATGACCTTGCTGTTGTCTCTATCTGTTGTAGCATCAGTCCTTCATATAGGCTTTCAACAATTCTCCAATCAATCTATTGCTAGTTTTCTTGTAACCTTTTCCATGAGCATCCTCTTCAATATATAGGAAAGGATAGATTAGTTACATGGATAGGAAATGATCCCAAGATATCAGGAAAGCCAGTTCTTAGATAACCATTCGCAAGCCAACTCATTCATTTAGAAGATTCCCTTCTAGAAGATTCAATATTTTATCTTTTTCCTTCCTTTAGATGATGTTCGCACCCTGACTATTAGGTACAGTGAAAACCCCTCGCACTCTAGCTTAATGCAGCCTGCGAGAATCAGGCATTCTCGCAGGCAGCTATATAGGTAGCCTGCAAACATCCCTTAAAAGCATGATTTCTGGAAGCAGACAAATGTAACTTTTCTCAGGAAATTGTTCTTAGTGAAGAGCTTGATTTTCCATCATCATAACATTATCATGATGACCAAAATTGTGGATAACAGAATGCCCCCCAAAGTCTGAGAGTGGAATTAGTGACAGTCGATAGACTTTGTAAGTTGCATGTGTGTGTCAAGAACCAAGAGCGCATCTAATTGAAAACTTGCAAACATCCAAACATCGGTAGAATATCATATGTATCCCTTCTGAGGTAGGCATTCCCATGCTCAGATCATAGATTGATGACATCATGAACAAAGGTCATGGCCACCAATCATACACTGTGGATCCATGCCATCACGATATAGCATAGCCACCTGAATACACTGTGGATCTATGCGACAAATTTTCAATCAAGACGACATAGCCACGAAACATACACAGTGGATCTATGTGTCGCAAATTATACATATACTCCATCGCAACCTGGATCACTTAAGACAATATCCAGGGTCTTCAATCTCATCGCCCAAAGTATGAATCTAACCATGTGATTACATGTGTTGAAGTCGAACATGGTAGAAACCACTTGATTACCGGTCATTGATGTAACCATTAACAAGTGCGAGGGAAATCATCATTGATGCCAATGACTCCCAAGGTACTAAAGTACAATCCATCGACTGTGAATAAATGATTTGATGTCGAACAACCGACGGAATCTTTCTATCAGGGGTCAATGATGTAAACCCACTGTCGAAAGCGAGGAAACTTTCCATTGAGGCATGCAAGCTCCAAGGTACTGAATGATTTCTAAGTCTTGATTCTGGATAATGTGTTGAAGTCGACAGAACAAAACTCATCACAGGAGGGCCTTGATGTATCCCCCATCAATGACACGAAATAAGTAACTGAGTTTGAAAGTGAAACAGAGTATGTGGCAATTGGACTTTGGACACAGGGAAGGCCGACACGAAGAGAATGGATAACTACAGATGGTCGACTCAAATAGAGGTTTCAGATGGACTACTCTTGAACATATGAACGACATGACCAATGATTTGGCAGCATTGACTCAAAAATGACACATGGAAAGACCTTGTTATCAAATCGAATGAGAGACAAATGGATTACCCAGACCGGCTTCAGATGATGAATAGGGGGTGTCATGTTCAAGAGCGACACTAACTGCCAATTAATACAAAGATGAAACATATCCCTTTCCCAAATTTTTCCCCACCATATCTGGCAAGTACCTCTTTATTTTTACACAAGCTTGAAAAGGATCACATGTTCTTGTTGATATAAGCTCATCCTTCGGACGAGTCCCTCGGAGTATTTTTAACGAACCCTAGGAAGGAGTGGTTCGGTCCCATTACGGGTCTGTCAATGTTTGTTTAACGAGTCCAGAGATAGTAAACTCGGAGGTTTTTTAAGATTATAGAGTTTGAAAAAACACTTAAAAAGAGAACTCTCTCAGTTCCTTTTTCGTACAGTAGTCCAACGAGACCGAAAAAGGGTTAAACTATCGCTCAAAGGACGCATACTTCAAATACTTTATCCAGCGTGAAAATAGCAAGGTCGCTCGGCAATCGTTTCCTGTTTAGAGAGTCTGAAAAGAGATTAAAGATAACTCCATGGGGGTTCCTTTTTCGTATAACCACAACGAGCTCGGAAAAGAGATAAAACAACGCTCGATCACGTTCTTATGTTTTTGACAAGCGCAAGAACGGATAAAAGGCGCTCGAGGTTTTATATCAAAACCATAGAAAACAATCAAAAATATACCACACCATTGAAAAAATCGTCCATGACCCTCCATGTTTCATACCTGCAATTCACTTCACTCATTTCCTCATTAGAAATTAGGGTTAAATAATGAATAAATATAAAAAATCCACTTTTGACATAGTAAAAAAGTAATTAAAAACAAACCCATAACACATTTTACCATATCATTTTACCCTTTTACCATTTGAGTGCAAAAAACTTCCATTTTACCTTCTACCTTCATCGTCAATTTTCAGGAGCTTCGGGCCATCATTCCACGAGCCATCTGCGGTATTTTGGTAAGCTCTCCATTCTTTATCTTTTCATGGTTCAAATTCATGATTTCATTGGTTAAATTTCAAGTTTTGAGTTAATTTTTGAAACCCTATGCGTGTAGAGGAATTCTCGCAAGTTGCCCATACGGGACCTGCGAGAATGCCTCATTCTCGCAGGTGGGCCTAAGGCATCCTGCGAGAAGTTCGCACTGCAAATAGTAGGCCACCTGCGAACAACGCAGAATCCAAAAAAAATTGTAACGTTTAGCCAATAAAAAAGGTTTATTTCATGAATAAGATTTTTAACTATCTTCATATGTTTCCATGCAGGTTAATAGCCATCATCATGGTGCTCGAATGGAGAGAACGGGAAAATGTGGAAGATAATACAAACACCGAAAATCACCCTCCAACCATTGTTGCCTTAAGAAATTGCGGTCTCCTGAAATATTTCCGCATCTCGGGCATGAGAGCCCAAGTTCGATTGCTAGAGTACTTGGTTCGAATGTGGGATCTGGATCAACAAGTCTTCATCATGGGAGCTCATACCTTGACTATTGACATCGAGGACATATATTTCTTGACTGGGTTATCCAGGCGAGGGTCCTATGTCAGTTTGACCAGTAGCAGAAGGGGTGGTTTGAAAATGAGTGAATACTGCGCCCAGTATTGTGTACCTGAGGCATAAAGACAGAAAGGGAAGGTAACCATCTGGGGAATAACTGACATAACTCTCCGTACCATTCTCTTCAATATCACTTGGATGGCAGGAAGTGTCACTCCATATATGGCTCTGCAGAGCTATTTCTAGTATTCCATCGAGTGTACTGAGCCCCGGGTATTCAACTGGGCTGACGCAGTTTTATGCAGTCTCAAAAAATTGTCGACTAAGTGCAGGCGTGGAGATTTGAAACAGTTCGGATATGGATCATTGTTAGTGTCCTTCTTCTGTGAGAGGGTCCCTATGTTCAGACTTCAGGCAGAGTGGCACTTTCTGGGTCCCGGGGATCCAAGGATGTTACGATGGTGTCGACTCATGGCCCGACACGTGGCAGGACCGATCGTCAGGTATGACGATATCTTCTTCGACTGGCTTCAAGGCCAGGTGCTGATGGTAGAAGATTATGCATATGTTGGCTTGGATTTCCGCAGCGATCCTGACCTTGCACTACCTGAGGATGCACAGTGGGGAGACCTCGGTAAGAAGTACACCATTTTTTATCTTTTGAATGTTTTTGTATTTTTAACATATTTAAATGTTTTTGTTTTTATATACTCATCCAAAGACTAACACAAAATCTTTTGCTGACAACACAGACGTTGGACCACATCGACCTGCTAGCAGTTCTCCTATCGAACGATGAGGAGAGGTAGCAGTAGCAGTTCTGCAGTACGTCGAGGATTATCTGACGGTGGAGCAGAATTTAGAGGGCCTTATGGTAGATGTTCCAGATATGGCTCTGGAAGAGATTCCCAGACGCGATCAGCGTCACACTGTGGGAGTCTCTGCATCTATGGGTCGACTGCTCCGCAGAGTTGCTAGGACATTAGTGTGCTATCATGAATGCCATCCGTGATGTCCTTATGTAGAAGCCATGAGCTTCAATTTTTGATATTTTGGTCTTCGGACAAACATTTTGTAAAAACAAACTCTTTTGACTGTTATATATATATACACGGCTCCTACCGGTTTACTTTACATTGTGTACAATTTAATGTGTTTGATTTATAAATTGTTCAAATGCCTGTCCAATACATAATTAGCTAAAGCATCTGTCAATGTATTAAGACATCTAGGAATGTGTTGATATTCAATGTGATCAAAATACCGTTCCAAGAGGCGAATTCGCAAATATATCCGTAATAGAGTAGGACTTCGAATAGAATATACATTACTGAGTTGTAGTACTACCAGCTGCGATTCAAGTCGGACAACCAAATGACGAATTCCGAGAGAGATAGCATCAACTAGTAATTCAACCACGGCGCTATACTCTGCGATGTTGTTGGTTGCTCGGCCAAGACATATACCTCATAGAGATATGAGTTCATTTGTCGGGGCATAGATTGCCCATGCAGCAGAAGCTAAGTTCTGAGTACTACGGCTAGCTCCATCAGCGAAGCCAATATAAGGTAGTGAATACTCTGACATCTGACAATCAAACACAACGTCATGTAAGGGCTGAGACCAGATAACATCAAAAGCAAAACTAAAGTAACACACACACGCAGTATGATACATAAAATACAAGTACTCATGCAAAAATAACGTATGCATAGTACTTCTTTAAGTACAACCCATTCATGGGTTCACTCAAAGGTACACCATCATAATCAACTAGTTCATACGCTCCTTTTTCCAAAACTTTGCTGACAATGTAGGGACCACGCCACATAGGTTCAAATTTCCCAGCTCCTAGGACATCTCTATCCTGTTCATACAGAAGAACAAGATCACCTTCAGAGAAAACACGAGGCTTGACATGCTTTTCATATTGTGCCTTAACGTGTTTCTTTTGGGCTTCTATTACTAAAGTGGAATCACGTCGGGCCTCGTCTAATTGCATCAAATACAACAAACGTTCCTCTTCAGCAGACGTATTGGGTAAGAGCTCTACAGCTAGCTTCAAAGAAGGTATTTCACATTCTATTGGCAGAATGGCTTCCATGCCATAAACTAATCGAAAGGGTGTAAATCCCGTAGCGGATTTAACAGATGTCCGATACGCCCACAATGCCGAAAACAACATCGTGTGCTAGCTAGTTTTATGTATTCCTATCATCCGTCGAATCATAGTTATGAGAACTTTATTGATTACTTCGACCTGGCCATTAGCCTGTGGATAATAAGGTGTTGAGTTGTCATGACGAAGGCCCAACTTCTCTGTAAGTTCTGACATCATATAATTCCTAAAATGACTACCATGATTGGTAATGATAGCCTGAGGAACACTAAAACGAGTGATGACATGGTTGAAAAGAAATAACACTATAGTCTTCCCAGTATTATCAAATGTCGGCATTTCCTCGGCCCACTTTTTAAAATAATCAACAGCTACAATAATATAACCATGCCCCCCAGCCGAGTGAGGGTGACATGTCATGAAATCAATGCCCCATTTAGCAAAAGGACCTACTGAGACTACAGGATGAAGGGGAGTAGGATGCGACCGAATCTTCTGTTGATAGGTCTGGAAGGCATGACACTTTTGAACAACAGTAATGCAATCATTGAACAGAGAAGGCCAAAAGTATCCTGCATGTAAGATCTTCTGGGCAGTAGCATACCCAGACATATGACCGCCACATGCTCCTGAATGGCAGTCATTCAAAGTTTTCTCAGCTTCGTCAAAAGTCAAACATCGCCGAAAGACAGAGTCAATGCCTCGACGGTAAAGAGTATCATTGAGGATAATGTACTGGCGAGCCTGATAACGTATACGACATCATTCATTACTGGACAAAGCAGGCCAGAAAGTTTGAGTTTGGAGATATATAATGATATCTTTGTACCAAATATCATCAGTACTGATAAGAAAAAGTGATTCGTCAGGTAACGAACCAACTGCTACATTTTCCGTGGCAGAGTGGGGGAAATCACAAATTAACTCAGCAAAAACTAAGGATTTCTTCGACGTGGCGTGATCGAATTCCAAGTCGAACTTCTGGAGAATGATAATCCACTTGGAGTACTTGCCCCCCAGCAATTGACGTGTCAATATATGTTGCATGGGGTTACAATGTGAAATCACTGTAGTTTTTCTGGAGAGAATATAATGACGAAAACGTTGAACTGCTTGAACAACAACCAAAGCCAGTTTCTCAACATGTTGGTACTTGACTTCCGTTGATGATAAACTTCTACTCAAGTAATAAATAACATGTTCATCATGGTCATCATCCTCTTGAACGAGGACCAAGCCGATAGTATACTCGGAAGCGGCAAGATAAAGAAAGTAATCCCGACTATAATCAGGAGGGAAAAGAAGTGGAGCCTTAGTTAGGGACAGCTTTAAAGCTTCGAAAGAATTGTTGGCAACTTTATCCCAAACAAACTCAGAACCTTTCTTTAAAAGATGTGTGAAACCACGAGTAATCTCGACGTAATTAGGTATGAAACGACGAAGAAAGTTTCCTTTCCCCTGCAAACTTTGTAACTGGCACAGTGAAGAAGGAGGAGGAAGATTGAGAATCGCCTCAACCTTAATAGGATCTACCCGGATCCCCTGACGTGAAACAATGAAACCGAGGAGACGGCCAGACTCTACGCAAAAGACGCATTTATGAGGGTTTATATGAATGCAATAGAACCGACAACAGATGAAAATTGCTCGGAGATGATTGGGGTGATCGACTCGGCGTAAAGAATGAGCTGGCAAATTTTCCAAATAAGGCTGAACAATATGTTTTATATCGTGAAACGCATAAGACATAGCACGTTGAAATGTTGCACCTGCGTTCTTATGACCAAAGGGAAGTTTTCTATAGGCGAAAGTACCCCAAGGACAAATAAAAGCAGTTTTATGTTGGTCCTCGGGAGCAATGTTAATCTAGTTGTAGCCGGAAAATCCATCCATGAGGGAAAAGATCTCACTGCCAGCACAGTCATCGACAATCTGGTCGACAAAGGGGGTCGAAAAGTTGTCCTTCGGACAGGCTTTGTTAATATCCCGATAATCGACACAAACACGTATACTGCCACCTTTCTTATCAATCGGTACAGGGTTGGAAACCCATTCTGTCAGAGCCACGAGGTAAATAAAACCGGCTTTGAGAAGTTTTTCAACTTCAAGTTTAATGGTTGTCGCTTTACGTGGATGGACAGGATGGAGGCACTTTCGTACTGGTTTAGCTCCAGGGTACATTTTTATCTCATGCACAACGATAGACGGGTCGATACCTGGCATCTCTTCGTAACTCCAGGCAAAGTTATCACGAAATTCTTTAAACAGGGAAGTATAGGTGACAATTTCCTCTGGAGAACACGAAGCTCCAATGTGAACATTTTCTACTATCCCAGGTTTAACTGAAATATCAATGGGTATCATGGGAGAAATATTACTGAGGTTCCCTTCCGAAAACACATCATGTGTAGATATGGGAACGGTCATTGTGACAACAATGGTCGACGGAGCTGAAATCCGTTGGTAGTTCTCGAGAGTGTGTTGTTCCAGAAACAAAACGGAACGATGATGCCCATCGTCCCAAGGCGTATCGGCCATGACGGACATGATCATATCGTCAGTGGGAAAGATAACATGGAAAGGATCAGGAGACAACTCCTCCAGAGAGGGTGTAGAAGGGGTTGCCGATTGAATCGCATGATAAGCAAACTCAACTGGGCTTAACGGCATGACGTTGCCGAAACGAGCATGATCTCCAGGATCAGGGACTATCCAAGGGTCAAAAGACACTGGAAGTTCATAAGGAACAACAGATATCATATTAATCGAAGCAACTGACGGGCGTAGAATATTGGGTGGTGGTGGTATGGGAAATGTACCCATTAACAAAGAGTCTTTTAAAAGACCGACTCCAACATTCTCGTAACCCAGCGGGGTTTTAGCTATAAACGGTACGTTCCCCATACGAGTATCAGAATTAAAGAAGGCAAGTTGATCAACTGTAACAACTTTTCCCTGGTGAGGAAATCGTAGGACACAAAAAAGTGTTGACACAACAGCGCGCATGGAATCTACCCAACTACGACCAAGAAGAAGATTATAATCCAAGGGAGCATCGAAAACTTCCACTTCAACTTGGACAGTCTTACCTTCTAAAGTAACAGGCAATGAGGAAAGAACACCGTAAGGCTTAAAACCAGAGCCATTAAAGGCTTTCAGAGTATTTTGTGATTTCGTTAACGGAGGAGAGCCAATGGCTTTCCAACAAGTAAGAGACATTACACACGTAGAGGCCCCCTCATCAACAACTGTCCGACAAATGTTCTTGTCAGCGACAATAACTTGTATCTGAAAAGCAAGCTGAGGAGGTAACCTTGGAACATGTTCGTCCAAGTCAAAGACTATAAAATTCGAATCTGTAGGATCAATTCCACCTATAGCTTTCAACAGAGCCCTTCGTTGCACAGGACAAGACTAAAGGACTTCAAGGGAAGACATCGTTGAAGGTGCTTGGGCCAGATCATCCACAATACTGTAGTTCTAGGCCGCACGAGCATGAGGATTGAAAGCTGACTTGTGAACAACACCTTTAGGGGGTCGTAGGACTGTATCAAGACTCGGTCGTTCGAGATGAAGAGGACCGTTCGTAGGTGGATTCGATGGAGAGGTTTGTACCAGATCAGGAGGTAAATCGTCAACCTTCTCCTTAGAAGGAGTATAGTCTTTAGCTCTAGTTGCAATTGCAACGTCATTCTTCTTAGAATCACCGGTGCACATCAAAACATATGATGTGGTAGAAATAGAAGGTTGGTCATGAATGACCAACGAGGCCTGTTGCTGAGACGGGAAAGGTTGAGACAAGACTGTCGGGGTAGGTGGTTTTGGCGTTCCTTGAAGGAACTTAGAAACTTCGGCACGTCGAGGACAATCCTTTGTATAGTGATCGTCACCGCAGATAAGACAAGGGTACCACGGTTTTTGTTTATCCCGCTCTTCAACAGGAGCATTTGTAGTTTGTTCAGTTGGATTATTATTCTTACCCCCCTTATTCTTGCCCCTCCCTTTCTTTGATTTATTTTTACCGGTCGGTGTAGATTGAACAACGTTCACTTCAGAGGTTTTACCGGTGGGAGGAGTAGGAGATGGGGCATTTTGAACATTAGAATATGTGGATTTAGGGGTTGGAGTTGATATGGAATGTGAGTGGGTATGAGTAGTACCAATCACACCATCAGCTGCATGCGAGGCAGCTGGAGCAGTTGAAGTGCTGGAAGTACCAAGACGAGGTAGTTCAGGTAGTAAATCATAGAGTGTTCCCATTTGTGAATAAATGAGATCAAGATACTGAGCGCGACTTATAGCCTGCTATTTTGTAACAACACCACCCATAGCAATTTCTTTACCAATCTCGTTCACAAAAGATTTCGTGAACCATTCGGCCAGTAACTGATCAGGGAGTTCAAGTTTGATGAGACGTCGTCTCCGTCTCCACTCATGTATATGATCTGAGATGTGAGTACCTTTCGTTTGTTTGAAAGAGGTCAGGATCTCAGTCCCAGTATCGTAACGAATCGGTAACTGGTAATGTGTGAGAAAGGCCATGGCTAAGGTGTGGAAATCAGAAAAGAAACCTCGTGGCAATTCAATATACCACTTCGCAGCCGAACCGGTAAGGGTTCGTTGAAAAAGACGCAGACGAATGGAGTCATCCATCAGAGAGTTGGACGAACACCATAAGTGAAAAGTCATGATATGATTATTTGGGTCTTCTCCCGACTTGCCATCAAATTTTGGAATATCCGATGGAAGTTTGGCAGGGATAGCAGGCCATTGAGGAGAGTGACGAATAGGATCATTCAGGATCCTAGACAAATCTGGCAAATCCAAGGTAGCAAGAAAAGGCAACTGTCGGTTTACTTGCGGGTACTGATGGCTTTGGGGTGGAAGCCCCGTCGGAAAACCAGTAGGAGCATAAGCAGACTGTCCATAGAGGGAAGCCCCTGGCTGATTCGATGGTGGGCGGATAGGATAATAACCCCAAGGATCATAACCTTGGGTTTGAGCAGGGACCTGGGGTTGAGTAGTCTGACCCGAACCCCAAATAGGATTAGTTACCCCTGGATAAGGTTGGCCAACTGTAGGAACGGCTTGCTGCCCCCCAACATTCTAAGGAAAACTTTGTAAAAGTTGAGTCCAATACTGGGCCAATTCAGGAGGTATATTTTGTCCAAAGGGTGAGGTTGGACCCCCTACTGTAGGTATAGTTCCACCCGGAAGTTGTGTGCCAATCGTAGGTTGTGTAGTAATTGTGTTGTGTCCGAGAAAAGGAAAAGGAACCGTACCACCCTGTCCACCAACGGGAATCTGCGTGTTGGGTGCAACAGTTGGAATAGTGCCACCAGGATTATGAGTACCAGAAGGAAAAGGTGGGAGTGTCGGAATAAAACGAGGAACCTCATACCCAGGAAAAGGAGGACCACCTGGAGAACTGGCTGGGGTTTGCGGAGGTGTTGGATTAGGAGGATTCAACAGAGCATTTAGCGCATGGTAATCGGGTGGTAAATTCGGGATGACATCAGGTATCCGTTGGGTATTGATAGGAGGGAGAGTAGTTGCAGCAACCTCGGTTTGGACACTTGTAGTATTCGCGAGATGGGCCATCTCGGGAGGAAGAACAAAACGATAAGTAGTAGTATCTGGTGTAGTTTCCACCTTAGGAGATACTGGGGGGTTGATTTCGTAAACTGGAGGTGCCTCAGTAGCAAAAAGGACTCGTCGGAAATCACCCGACCAAAAAGGATCTCGGCCTACTACACCGTGGGAAGGCCCAACGGTTGATTCAGAAGAGGTAACAATGGTTTCTTCGGAAGGATTTAGTCGTACAGAAGGTCGTTCACCACGACGAACGCGATAGTCTTCTATAGTATTGGTAATTCGAAAATCTCCTAGAGAATCAGTGCGTTCTACCCGTGGAGGTGGTGTAGAAACGTCTGGGACTTCACTTGTGTCCTCGCGTGGTAGTGTAACAACTGGTGTTATAACCCTAAATTGCACTATACATGCTTACCTGGCATCAGGCCAACTCATACCCTTTCCTTGTCAAAGCCATGTTGAGCAAACTCTTGAAAAGCCTCTTAAATTAAGTAGCCCGCACCCTAACCCATTACTGGGTGCATTGGAACACTGGCAGGCCTTCTACTGCACACGTTGGAACGCTGGCTGGCCCACTATAGCCCGCGTTTACCTAACAAAGAACAAAAATAGGAAAGTTGCAGACGGGACAAAAAGCTTTGGGTTAGTTAACTAGAACTCCCAGCCATGCATGGCCGAGAGTTCGTCCAAAACCCTAGCTCCTTCTAGCCTATAAAAGAAGGGGTAGGGGTACTATTTGGAGGAGGAAAAATATAGCAAAGAAACTCTTCCCAATTACCGAATCCACTTGTCCCAACCCTTTAGCATTTTCTTAAGCCTAAACAGAATTCAAGCAAAGCAGTTGGAGGACAAAGAAGAGGAGGAGCCCAGGATCACGATCAAGGAACGGTGGCTGGTCTCTATAATCATTGTAAGTTGATTCATCTTGAGATTAATAAAAAGATACTTTTCCCATCCCAAATGCATGAGTCTTATATGTTTTATTTGATTTATGCTTAATCTCTAACCCTCTAGTAGAACAATAGCATGCATGCGTAGTTTTGTCTTGATTGCAGGATCACTTTTTGGAAGGAGCAGCAGAAGCAAGAGGATAAAGCGCAACGGAGGATCTACACCAACCGTCGATAAAAAGGTTAGTTGGTTCTTTCCATGTTTGCATGTGAAAAAGGGTTTTAGGTTTGGGGTAGAAGGTTAAAAGTAATTTCTGAAGGGTCACGATCTGCATGCAAGTTTAAGCCCTAGCTTGTTAGTCCGTAGGATAGAATTTCCCCACAACAGAATTGGCGACTCCACTGGGGATCGAACCCAGAATCTCCGGTTGTGACACGGAACCGTCATATCCGCTCTAGAAGTGTCGCAACTTGGTGGTAGATCTTACCAAAACATGGATGCCCTAGGTAGTTCCTGGCTGCATTATGGTGTCCATGCCGTTTCTAACAACATAGTAGGCTTGGGAGTCCGTATAATCTTTCCTGAATATGAGTTCGAGCCTCATTTGCATGGGTCTTTTTCACTCTTTTTCTTACCCTCCGGACTCCCAAAACATAATGGGTCTCCTTTTAAGCCCTTTTCAGACTCTCTAAACATGAAAAGATTGCCGAGCGATCTCGTGACCTGTCACGCTCGTTAAACTAAAATTTGAAGTCACGTCTGTCCGGCGATAGTTTACCCCTTTTTCGGTCCAGATGGTCAACTGTACGAACAAAGGAATACTCTATTGAATTCCAATTATTTAGAAGAGTATCCTCAGGTATAATTTTATTCCTTTTTTCGGGCCTAAGGGACTAAATTTACGAAAAAGAAACCCCCCCAGAGTCCATAGTTAAGCTCTTTTCAAACTCCCTAAAATTAAAAAGATTGTTGAGTGACCTTATTCTTTCACACTCGTTAAAACGGTCCAAAAGAACATTCCTGACGGAGTCCATAGTTAATCTTTTTTCAGACTCCTTAAAAGTTAAAAAATAGCTGAGTGATCTTGTCCTTTTCACACTCGTTAAAATGGTTTTGAATTGACGTCTAGTCGGTGCTAGTTTACCCCTTTTTCGAACCGACTAGACTATTATCGAAAAAGGTACCCCAATGGAGTTTCCTTTTATGTTTTTCAGACTCTCTAAATATGAAAAACACTGAGCTTACCTTCTCTGGGCTCGTTAAACTTACATCGAAGGACGTTACCATTGTGTGTTCTATCAACCGCATTTGCATCCTTTAGCCATCATCCTAGTAACAGTTTGCATCTGCGTTTTAACACCTTTGGCCACTGGAGGATTTTCCCGAGTATCATTTCCTAGAACATCAGTCTTGTCCTTATGCCTTGAGCTTGTATGTATTCTATACTCATTCCTCCCTTGTAACGTAATATTCCTTTATTCTTTTTTCTAAATCAACAAAAAGAACAAAAAATCAAATATACCCCAAAAAGAGGATGGGAAAAGTATTTTCTTTAATGGCAGCATTATGAGTCACCCTTGAATAAAGCACATCTTCCCGTTTGATTCATCAGACTATGGGATGTAGTACGACCTTAGGAATCTTTGCTCGTTATAGAGTTGTGTCCTCCACCGTTTGGTTACTCTTCCAAACATATGGAGAGTTTGCGTTGCCTCCTGCTTCGTAGACTTATGATTAGCAGATATGCTGCCTGAGTCTTATCACTTGTCATGCTATTGTCCAAGGGAAGTTTGTTACTAAGCCTGAGTCAGCCCCTCTGCAATATGTCTCTTGTCTGCATACCCAGCCATCCTGAACGTCCAATCAAGTCTTTGTTCGAAATCACTGAAGCCTTCAGTCCGATCATCAAGATTATCAAGTCCATAACCGATGAGCCGTCAAAGACCTATGGGTAGTGCAGTCATACACTCATATTACACTCCTACCCGAGATTTAGAAGACTTTGAAGTTGTTGCTCGAGCTCTGAAGTATAGCCATCAGGCCGAATCAGCTTCTGAGAGATGGATACTTTCTATGTATATCTTTCTGATTTAGAGATGTAGCTCCGTTGTGTATTGTTCGCGGCTACTCTCTATAGTTATTTGACATGGATCTACAGTGTATTTGATTGGTAGCCATGGTTCTATTTTATCCCGAGCATGGGTATGCCCGCCTCGATGAGACATTTGATATTTTTGCAGATGGCACCTCCTGATTCCTGATTCCTGGGCTCACTCATTCAGCATATCAGTACAGATTGGTAAAGAATTGGTAATGTATTTCGGCCATCAGATGCTCTTCTAACCTCACACATTAGGGGGCATCTGTTATAACCCTAAATTGCACTATACATGCTTACCTGGCATCAGGCCAACTCATACCCTTTCCTTGCCAAAGCCATGCTGAGCAAACTCTTGAAAAGCCTCTTAAATTAAGTAGCTCGCGCCCTAACCTATTACTGGGTGCGTTGGAACGCTGGCAGGCCTTCTACTGCACGCGTTGGAACGCTGGCTGGCCCACTACAGCCCGCGTTTACCTAACAAATCACAAAAACAGGAAAGTTGCCGACGGGACAAAAAGCTTTGGGTCAGTTAACTGGAACTCCCAGCCATGCATGGCCGAGAGTTCGTCCAAAACCCTAGCTCCTTCTAGCCTATAAAAGAAGTGGTAGGGGTACTATTTGGAGGAGGAAAAAGATAGCAAAGAAACTCTACCCAATTGCCGAATCCACTTGTCCCAACCCTTTAGCATTTTCTTAAGCCTAAACAGAATTCAAGCAAAGAAGTTGGAGGACAAAGAAGAGGAGGAGCCCAGGATCAGGATCAAGGAACGATGGTCGGTCTCTATAATCATTGTAAGTTGATTCATCTTGAGATTAATAAAAGATACTTTTCCCGTCCCAAATGCACGAGTCTTATATGTTTTATTTGATTTATGCTTAATCTCTAACCCTCTAGTAGAACAATAGCATGCATGCATAGTTTTTTCTTGATTATAGGATCACTTTTTGGAAGGAGCAGCAGAAGCAAGAGGATAAAGTGCAATGGAGGATCTACACCAACCGTCGATAAAAAGGTTAGTTGGTTCTTTCCATGTTTGCATGTGAAAAAGGGTTTTAGGTTTGGGGTAGAAGGTTAAAAGTAATTTCTGAAGGGTCACGATCTGCATGCAAGTTTAAGCCCTAGCTT
>ML778325.1:619796-638937 GCA_009831015.1 Picea engelmannii | reverse complement strand
GCGCCCAGGGAGCATATGGGGAAACGAACAAAGTGAACTTGAATCGAACCTCAGCCGAACCTCATCCGAACCTAAACTTTGTTTTGAGGTTCGCCGAACTTCGAACCTCAAGGTTCAGGTTCGGCGAACCTTGTGACATAGGTAATAAGGGTACCAAACATCAAGAGAAATAAATCAGGTTAAATATATGAGTAAGAAAGGAAATCCAAACATTTCTAGAAATGAAGGTAGGCCCCTTTCTAGTGCAAATTGTGACTTGTATAAACCTTGGATCTTCATGTTCTTGAGCTTCTCATGATCAATAAATATCCTGTCCCTGTGATCCATCATAACCAACATATGGGAAATAAGGAGAAGGATAAATCCTATATGAATGTAGGCCTCCACCTTTGCCAAGTCATTGAAGTTGTTGTTGCTGCTGATACTGCAAATTATTAATATATTGGTCAGCCCTATTCTGGAAGAAGTAGAAATCCAACATCTTGAAGAGTGTCCCCAGGATGGTGTAAATAATGAACTCCTCGAGTAGCTAATCCATCAACTATTTGCAAAAATCCTGGCACTTGTTGTATAATGGTAAACATAGAACATCAATGCCTGAACCTGGTAGCCGAAAACAACTCGACATCGAAAATCACTCAGCAACAACAACTCATTTTTCTTCTTGGCATGTTGGTGAAATGAGACCCTCAATATTTGCAAAGCTGGCACCTGTATAATCGATCTGGCACTTGTCTCTGCATTTTGTTTATTTGCTGAGTAGAATCCCACACGTATCGAGATTTAGAAGTTTATCAACTTGATATGCACCCATGCCCATGACATATAATTGATGATGCGAGAGGATTACGGAGTTTGGCGTTTGCGCTTTGGTGGTTTGTGGCTTGACTCATGGTTTGGCTCATTGCTCGACTCGTGGATTGTCTTTGTGTGTTGACTTGTGAATTTGGCCTGTGGGCTCTTCCAAATTTTGAATAAAATCATAAGACTCTAGAGGCCTATAGACTTAGTCATATGCAATTGATATATGGTATTATCATAGGATTAGAAGAAAACAAACCCTTTATTTTATTTGGTAAAAATTACAATTACAAATCTAAAAGGCAAAAAAGAGGATTTATTTTATTTGGTAAAAATTACAATTACAAATCTAAAAGGCAAAAAAGAGGATTTTAGAAAAAGATAATAATTATTGTGTTTGGAATGCAGGTTAAGAAGGCATAGCTAAACGATTTCTGGGAAAAATGACTCATTAGAGCTATCAAGACTTGATGGGAAATTTAGAGGTCAAGATATTGGTAAACACTCAAAGGGTTTTGATAATTTCAACATAAATATGCTGAAAGCGCTCTCAAAAATACCATTGCATTTTGGTTGTTAACATCTGGCTCCAACTGGGATGGAGACCTCCCTGCGAGGCTTCAAGAACCTAGTAGTTCCAGTCACCTTGTCCATCTATGTCTCACTCTGCCACCTGGCACCTGTGACTGTAGATGAAACTGAAAGCAAACATGCCCTGCAATACTGAGCTGAAGCTGAAAACTGAAAATTGAAAATCATACTGGAAAACTGAAATGTAAATTGCTGAAACAAATGCTCACCATGATGAGATTATTAACACACTCCTACTCTAATCTACTAAAAAATTCGAATTGAATCAAATGATACAAAAATTCCATTGAAGCCAATCCAATAACTGTCTACTTATTTGAAATCTGCCCACACTTTCTTTGACCAGGCTGAAAAAGGAAACTGACAACTCTCATCTGACATGCTGTTGATCATGAATGTTTGAAAATTTCCTTGATTCCTATGACAAAATATCCATGACATAGCATACTCCTCCATTAAATGATTATAAAAGGTCAGCAAAAGGATCATGAAAAAATGCATGGTCCTGAGGTTTTAAATAACAAGCTTCATCGAAGACTACTACATGCTCCAATTTATTTTTCTTAGGATCATCCTCAAAGAGGATATCCAAGCATCCTTCATCTGATATGGCATCTGTCTGAAAGCTGTCATTCCTCCATGAAAAACCTGCAGCAAATTTTTCTAGAGAAACAATATTATAATCATCAGTGTACTCATCATATTTAGGTTCAACAGATAACTCAGGAGTGTCATCAGTCAGACAAATGCTCAAAATATTGACTATGGATTCCTCAAGCATGGGAAATTATGGTTCTTTCTCTGGCATGATGTCTATCTCCGATTCATACTTCTCCAAATCACAATCTAAATCATCCTTGAACAACAAACTTCCTTCAAGACTATTAAATGTACTGACAACCCTATCCTCTTCATGAAACAAAATAGGGCTTACAAGCTGATTTCCTGGCTAGAAATCATCATCATAAATGGGTTCATTAACTTCCTATAAAGTTTCATCAAACACATGAATGCCATTATTTAAAATCATATTTGCATTTTCAGAAATTGAAGAAATCTGACTCTAATATTTGGGACTATGTGAACACTGCAAATCTGTGTAAACAGGGGTTGTACCATGATTATGCAAGAGCATATCTATTTCTTCTTCAATCAAAGGAGAAGCTAGTCTTTGTATTTTCTGTATAAAACAACAATTATTTCCTTTCTCTTCAAAATCTGAAATGTACTGACAGTTCCCTTATTCGTGTGCATGCAGATTTTCAAAACAATCTCGATCTCGGATCCTCCTGGAAGCACGTATGTTCTCTTCCATTCCTTCTACATCCTCAAACAATTGTTTTAAAGATGAAGACTTCCTTTCTAACAGAACAAGAACTAAATCTAAATGTTGAGCCATAACATAATATACCACGACAACAATATCTGTAAGCCGAATCTCAAAGGCATGTCATGATAGATGCTGCAAAACCTTCGATTGAAAACTAGCAAAGTTTTGTCCTTCTCTCTCTTCAAAAAATAAAAATCAGCAAGGTATGAATCTAATGATTTATTTTCACCCAAATGCTTCAAAAAAGCATTAGAGAACTCGATCCAAGAGCCAATGGAATCATCTCTAAGACTCTTAAACCATACAACAACGTCTCTAAACAAAGACTTAGAGAACAATCTCATGATCACATATTCATGAACAATTTCGAACCGATCAATAAAATCCTCAAAAGATTCCAAGTGTCTCTCATCTAAAACTTGATTCTCTCCAGAAAAGCAGGGAAGATATCCAAAGAAGTCAAGGGGATAAGGATGAAGAAGAAAGGGAAGCCTTAAAGGCTTGAACATCTTCATCCTGACTTTAATTTGAAAGGCAATGAGTTGATCATAAATGTTAATAGGTTGATGACAAGGTTCATCAGTCATGCCAAAAGGTGCTGAAGTCTAAGTATGTTTGGGATCAATCTTAATTTCCTCAAGGTTACATGGCTGATCAGATTCAAGGGAGAGCCGAATACAATGATCATATTTATGAACGGGATGAGGTATAGGTACTGAATCAACATCTACAAGATAGGAATTATGCATATATTCTTCTTCTAGAGATGAATATATACAAGAAGGATGATGATTTTCTGAATATAAAAAACATAAAATGATTCTCTTTACATGTGAAGGGAACAACATGAAAGAGTTGATAAAGAACAACGATAGTTTTTTAAGCAGACTAATAAACTGATACCTGGATTTATAATTCAACCTCTTCATCTTCTGTCAACTGAATCCTCCCCAGTGGAGTCTTTAATCATGGAGTCACCAAGCATATTGCTACAATCAATTCTGTGTCCTCCCTTTGTCTGCCATCAAAAGTTGGACCAATGTCGTTCTTCCCAGGGAAACTAGCTTCACTTCTGCTCCCTGGAAACAACGACAAAATGTTATCACTCGGAACTGACAGGGGTAGCATGCAAGTAAATCCCGAGGTAACCTCGAACCACTTTGGATTGGAAATATGCCATTTCCAACCTGAGAGGGATCTCTCAAAAAGAAAACAACTTATGATAATCAATAAGCGCAAAACAGAGGGAAGATCTGTGGGTTTCAAGAAGATTTAGATTTTAGGTTTTGTGAGTTGGATAGGGGGAGTAGTCCATTGGGCATGGAGTCTAATTGTTCGTGTAAATAATACAAGTGCTTGGTAATGAAAATCCAGTGAACAAAGGCAAGGTAAAAATTGTTTGTAGAGCGAGAGAGATTTAGAAAGGTATGAAAACAAAATAAAGAGAAAACATGTTCATTACACAAAGAGCACTTAGAAATGAGTGAATTATTCGTATAAATCTGTTGAAGATGACTGCAAAAGACTACTGGGACAGAGCATCAAATAGAGGGATGAATTATGGACCTTCAGTTCTCTGCAAAGAGATAACCTATAACTACTCATTCAATAGAGAATTTAAGGATGAATTCCATAACACAACATAGCTACACATCAAGAAGACATTTAACAAAGATAATGGAAAGATATGGAAACTAAAAGAATAACATACTCAACAGAAATCATCATAGGAATCTCTGTTGTTGATAAACAAAAATTCTGCATTGTTATTAAATGGAAAATGAAAGCTAATTCCACACAGAGCACTACTCCCGTGCTCCCCCACCTTTGCTTATTGTGATCATTGGCTTTATAACCTTTACATTGATAACTGAGATCCTATGAAGAAGGATTCAAAAAGATAAAAATAACCTATGATAAACTAATTACAAAGTAATAGGATTTAGATCCTATCTTAAAGGAGTCAAACCCTATCCAAAACTTGTGGTCTTCGATAGTTGTACATGCTTGTTGGATGATGACAATCCTCTTCTTGAATCTCCAATGACAGTTGGGCCTTGAGTCACCCATCCTTCAACTTAAAAGGAGTCATCCTTTGACTTTTCCTCTAATCTGCAAAAGACAATCATGTTGGTAGTGCAATATACTGTGAAATTTCCCTTCGCGCTACCAACTTCCTGTAAGATGATTTTACACAGTCTTTGACCAAAATGCCCCAAAATTTGTTTGAATGCTGCCAAACTTGCTCCATTTCAACATATGCCAATAATAAAAACTTGGGTTCATCCATTTTAAGGTAAGGAAAGATAACGAACTCCCCGAGACAACCATTTCATATCTAGTCACAAATTTTGAGCAAAAAGACTCTGACAGTCAACCTTCATGAAACTTCAAAACTGTAAAACAAGTGTGAGGGATTGTAATGATGCTTCCCATATATATTTCCACTATATAGCCTGAAAAATTTCATAACCTGCACCTTCATAAGACTTCTGATGTTTGAGCTAGCAGTGACAGTTGTAACCACAGTTTTAATTGACACTATACAGACAGTCCTCTCTCCTGGGTATAATGCACACAATTAATCTTTCCTGTAGGCTTCATAAGAATGAAATGATCAATACCTAAGTAATAAGGGTACCAAACATCAAGATGAATAAATCAGGTTAAATTTATGAGTAAGAAAGGAAATCCAAACATTTCTAGAAATGAAGGTAGGCCCCTTTCTAGTGCAAACTATGACTTGTATAAACCCTGGATCTTCATGTTCTTGAGCTTCTCATGATCAATAAATATCCTGTCCCTGTGATCCATCATAACCAACATATGGGAAATAAGGAGAAGGATAAATCCAATATGAAAGTAGGCCTCCACCTTTGCCAAGTCATTGAAGCTGATGTTGCTGCTGATACTGCAAATTATTAATATATGGGTCAGCCCTATTCTGGAAGAAGAAGAAATCCAACATCTTGAAGAGTTTCCCTAGGATGGTGTAAATAATGAACTCCTCGAGTAGCTAATCCATCGACTATTTGCAAAAATCCTGGCACTTGTTGTATAATGGTAAACATCGAACATCAATGCCTGAACCCGGTATTTGACAACAACTCGACACCTGCAATCACTCAGCATCAAAAAATCATTTGTCTTCTTGGCATGTTGGTGAAATGAGACCCTTGATATTTGCAAAGCTGGCACCTGTATCATCAATCTAGCATGTGTCTTTGTGTTTTGTTTATTTGCTGAGTATAATCACACACGTATCAGGATTTAGAAGTTTATCAACTTGATATGCACCCATGCCCATGACATATAATCGATGAGGCAAGAGGAGTATGGCATTTTGTGCTTGCACTTTGGTGATCTGTGACTTGACTCATGGTTTGGCTCATTGCTTGACTCGTGGACTGGCTTTGTGTGTCGACTTGTGAATTGGGCCTGTGGGCTCTTCCAAATTTTGAATAAAGTCATAAGATCCTAGAGTCCTGTAGACTTAGGCATATGCAATTGATATATGATATTAACATAGGATTAGAAGAACACAGATCCTTTTTTTAATTTGGTAAAAATTACAATTACAAATCTAAAAGGCAAAAACTAGGATTTTAGAAAAATATAATAATTATTGTGTTTGGAATGCAGGTTAAGAAGGAATAGCCAAAGGGTTTCTGGAAAAAATGACTCATTAAACCTATCAAGACTTGATGGGAAATTTATAGGTCAATATATTGGAAAACACTCAAAGGGATTTGATAATTTCAACATAAATATGCTGAAAACACTCTAAAAAATACCATTGCATTTTGGTCGCTAACAAACTCACTATAGAAACAGGTACAAATGAGGTGGCAATGTGGGCCCTACAACTATATATAGTCCCATTTTCCAAACTTCCATGCTCAATTATAGGAGCTCCGATCGTTTGTTTTCCGGTCCGTATTCAGCCACGGGATTAGGATCCCACCACCTACAAAATCACATTCCCTGGGTCCCCATCCACCCTCGGACCCCGGGGAGAATTTTTATCACACCACGCCTAGGTACGCATGATTATGTTCAAAATTATCGAATAACTGTTATATGTTCTTTAATTATATATATTGTTCACGTTGGGTATTCGATTTTCATGTGTGCAGGTACTTGGTCATCACACACCAACGCAGCCCTTGCAGGTATATGATCGACATTGGCATGTAGTCATTTCTATGAATATCAACTGCATCTCCCAGTCACACCCTTCGACATTTGCCTATAGGATCCTCACACCCGGCTCTGCAGTACTATCACCTCCGTTGCATGTTCAGTACTGTCACCCAGTAGCACTCCCCCCTACATGAGTTTTCCCATTCATAGTCCCCTTTTTGGCACTTTGACACTCATGTTGCTTTCAACCCCTAGGGATGGGAGTCCCAATAGTCTTAAGCATGTCTGAGAATCAATCTCATACTCCTTCTCCTTATTTTTGCTAGATTTCCCAATGGACTCCTAAGATATCTCCTCACGGCTATCATTTGAATGCGCGTCCGCAACATCATTATCCCCCCATTTCATCCTCATTCATTTTTCCCATTTGCATATTTCCCTCCATTCCTTTACCTCATATAGAAACCCCCCTATGGGCCCCCCACCCTCCACCAGTTTTCTCCGCAACTTGTGCCCTTACAAGCTAATCCATCTTACACTGGGGAACCCATTTCTGTATCTGCACACTTATCCCAAATTATTCATTATTTGTTTGGTAATTGTAAAAATCCTTTGTTCCCAACATTTACTTAGATTTTTGTTGTCACCTTTGACGACCTTCTTTTTTCGGCAAAAGCAACCCGTGTCACCCTTGGTTGGGGCATTCATTACCTTCTACTCTTGTTGACATCGTCCATAAACCTTGAGTATCCTACAGTCTGTGTACCGACAATCTCTCAGTTTTTCCACTTTTTCACGCCTCTGGCCCAATTTAGCCCATGTCTAGTCGTCCCCCTTATGCTAGTTTTAGTTTCAAGGTTGCTTCCACTCATGCTTAACATATATCCCCAACCAAGGGCAGTTTTGAGTCTCACCATGTCTTGACTTCGTCCATGTACCTCATCAGTTCCTGATCTTATCTAGTGTATTTTATGAATCCCTTTGCTTCTCAGAGTCACATCTCCCTTTCTGTTGACATCAACACAGTTTCTAGGAGGGCGACAATATATTGAATCTCATTCCCTTTACAATGAGGAGTCTCAGACGACATAGAGAAAAACACTATTATTCTCTGTTGTCATTGACCCCCATAACATTCGACTTCAACACAATCTCATGTTATGGTGGGTCTTACTTTGTGACTATTGTAGTTGTTTTATACTAGCCAAAGACCTCTGAAATTGTTTGGAGCTATCAATGCCCGCGACTTATAGACACTTCTTAGAGGTGTCGTCACCTCTTTTTAGAGTATTTTCACCATCATAATTGTCCTCTGCCATTATCAAACCGCCCTGGAGGGTACTACAGTTATCTACGTCAACATACCACTTCAGTGACTGTCTTCCACATTTTGAGTTACATGACACGAGCATGGGGCATGCCCGCCTCGTTTGTACACAGTTTTATTTTTACACACCTGGCGAAAGGTTTGGGTCCCATAGGTTCCCCTCTCCCTCCAATGGGTCGCTCTTGCAATCCCTCTCAACACTCTTTCTTACAATGGTACTCTCAGTAGAAGAAACATTGATGTATTTCGGTTATACATATGCTCTTAACCTCACACATCATGGGGCATCTGTTATCACTAAAAAAAAATTCGCAAATGGTTACAGGAATCCAACATCTCCAAACACCTATTAGTTTAGTCATGGCCCAAAAATGCATTTCCAAAGGGCACAAACTATACAACTAGTTATAAAATCATCATGCACTCAGAATATAAAGGAAGCGCACGCACGTGTGCTAGTCAGAAATGTAGGGAAAACACACATGCGCCCGATGCACGACTATGGATGCAAAAATCTGCGCACACCTCAGAACGACGCATTAATGATTCTGTTCATCCTCCCATGCACTTCTAGTTTAGCTCCCAAGTCGATTTGACCCCCAAATCTGAGCTAAAACTGAGTGGGGGGCTGGTCAAAGACTTAAAGGTTCCCTAAAGGGCCCCTTGATCACACTAAAGACTGGTTGGATAATGCCTCAAATCTTTGCTATAAAAAGAGGCCATCGGTGCACTATATTTCCAAGAATCTATTTGTATTGTTATGTTGCCTCTATTCTCGTGCAAGGAATCTCTTTCCTCATTGGAGCATACAAGCACCATTTCATTAGGCTATTCACATCACCTCTTGAGTGAATGAGCTTTGGATTTCTTCACCATTTCCTTTTAGTTTTCTATTTGTAAGAAGAGCTCTCTCATTGGGGCTTCAAGAGCCCTCCCTTGGAGGAAGAGGGGACCCATAAGTCTCCCTTTCTCTTTGGTGTTTACCCACTAATACAATCTATCCATTAGTGGCATGAATATTGGTCATTTGTTTGGTTAATTTTGGTTCTAATTCCCTTATGCACTTTAGTTTAGTTTCTTTAATTTTTGTTAGCTTAGTTGTTTGTTTATTTCTTGTGCTTGATATTTTTAACTCTTGCACTAACTTCTATCTTGTCTAGCTAACCCAATTGGAATTGCAAGTGTCCCTCTTTTGCTCATTCAGGTGACGAAAATGATACAACAGATGGCCCTATATTGGATTTGATTCCTAGATATATGCTTCCTTAGTTAAGGCCTCAAACAAAAATTTCATTCAAAAACTCAACGATTAACATGATTATGTAATTCATGCCAAGTTTTGCATTTTTTTGTATTCTTCATTTCATAACAAGAGAAAGAAATATTCATTGCCAAGAGTAATTTATATTTGGACTAGATTGAAAAAACACATCTTGAAACCATCTAGTGAGACCTAATGATAATGGGTAAGTAAATATCCCACTATGCTTCACATTTCCTACATATTGTCATGAGTCTTGGTCACATCTCTGTCTAAGACATGAGTGACCTACTTGTGTAGATTTGGTTTTTCCTTGAAATTCATCCGATCAACATTCACTGATTGAATTTCACTTTTTTCGGTCTCTAGAATAAACAAATTCAACAATCACTCTTGATATGGATTCTCTTCCAAACCATAGACTCTTATCATAGTAAACGGCTCAAAAAGGAATCAGTCTCCCACTTTGGTGGTCTTTTCCAATTGTAGTGACCATTTGACTAACGAAATAATTATAACAAATAATTCATTTTGGATAATAAAGTATAATTTATAGAAATAAAAGAGTCCTAGATGGGAACTAATTATTATAATCATTTATTACTTCACACATATTGACCAAATTTATTGAATGTTTATCTTATTGATGATATTTATATTCATATAATATAACTTCAAATTGACAACTTATTAATTAATTCATTAATAACCTAGACATTAGTAACTAATGTGTTTATCGAACCTTTAGTCTCCTTGCTTCTTTCCTCTCCTAGTAGCTCCTTGGTCAGGCTAGGCTCACTAACTCTTGGTTGTGTTGATGGACACCTTTGTAGTTGAGAAACATAACATTTCCATTCAATTCTTCCTCCCCTTTCCAAAGGCTTACCTTTGCTATATAGCTCTTGGAGGAGGCTTGGTAGAGGCTTCTAGATCTTCTAGAGGCCACTAGAGACTCAAATGATGTGAGTTCCTAGGCCTTTGACATGAAGATCCAACTCATCCTTCATATATCACCTCGTAACTACTCGATTCTAGAAGTATGATAGTGCCTCGCTTGATGAGCCACTAATGTCCAATAAGGGCCTTGCTTGTTTTCCACTAGGTGATCTGTGAGGGTGCCAATAAGGGCTCAAAAAGGGTTTAATCCTTAGGAAAAATATGTATTTGAGATTCTATAGTATGATGGCTTCCTCTTTGACCTATAGGGTGGAAATTAAAGCTATAACAACCATGTGGTGGTTGTTTCCACTGTTGGCAATTACCTTTCTTGAAGGTGGAAGACTATGTACAAATGTAAAGCAAGGAATATGGAGGAATTGGCTATATGGAAGTTTAGAGTGAGGGTAAGTGAGGAAAGTGCTCCACATGCCACACTCATCTCTCCTTTGCATTCATCTATTGTGAAAATCATAGGCTATGAGGAGGTGTGGAGCAAAAAGAAGTGAGGTGGATTCTCCACATGCCACACTCATATATCCTTTGTATTCATATGTTGAGTGGAGTGTATATCATGCAGATGCGTGGAATAGGAATTATGTAGACTCTTCCCTTATATTTCCACCACATTCAACACTAGTGTAGAGTGAAGGGCCATGTCCTTCCTCCACATTACAAACTTACCATTAAACTTGTAATATGAGAATGTACTAAGCCATTTAATAAACCATTTTATTTTTCATGATCCTTTTATATATCACACTTCCCCAATTTGGAATATTTTGGTCTCCAAAATATCATCGATGAAGGATATGGAAGCATAAGGCCTGCATTTTTCTGTGTTTTTCATTTCATAACAAGAGAAAGAAATATTCATTTCCAAGAGTCATTTATATTTGGATTAGATTGACAAAACACATCTTGAAACCCTCTAGTGAGACCTAATGATAATGGGTAAGTAAATATCCCCCTATGCTTCACATTTCCTACATATTGTCATGAGTCTTGGTCACATCTCTGTGTAAGACATGAGTGACCTACTTGTGTAGATTTGGTTTTTCCTTGAAATTCATCTGATCAACATTCACTGATTGAATTTCATTTTTTTCAGTCTCTAGAACAACCAAATTCAACACTCACTTTTGATATGGCTTATCTTCCAAACCATAGACTCTTATCATAGTAAACTACTCAAAAAGGAACCAGACTCCCACTTTGGTGGTCTTTTCCAAAGTCTCCCACTTTGGTGGTCTTTTACAATTGTAGTGACCCTTTAACTAAAGGAATAATTATAACAAATACTTCATTTTGGATAATAAAGTCTAATTTATAGAAATAAAAGAGTCTTAGATGGGAACTAATTATTATACTCATTTATTACTTCACACATATTGACCAAAGTTATTGAATGCTTATCTTATTGATGATATTTATATTCATATAATATAACTTCAAATTGACAACTTATTAATTAATTCATTAATAAACTAGAAATTAGTAACTAATGTGTTTATTGAACCATAATATTGTATTTGTGTTGGATATGTAGGCATAGCTAGCACACCATATCCCACACGTGGATGATAATAACAAGCGATGTTCCTTCTGCATATTTTTAAAATGTTCACAACTAATCATGCATACAAATAAATAAAGTAAATCAAACTTAAAATAATCCTCATTAAAGAAAGAATAATAATTCAACATTCATCCATATTTAAAATTGAATTATTATAATTTAAACATGTTAGGAACTATGTGAGGAAACAAGGAATCACATATTGAATCCCAAATGTGATCCTCAATTGACTTAGAATCACCCCTCCTTTTGAACCCTAAATTCCATCTCGCATCTCCCATCCCTTCCTTTGATGAAATATGTTGGAGTTTTGACTACATTGATATAACTCTGGATATAATCCAAATGTGAAAGCATCAAACCTTTCGACCTAACATCTCTAGTAGACAACTAGTATAACACCAAGTCAATTTGATTCAGGAAATTAAATTAAAGGCTAGTCACGTGATCAAATAAATAGTCAATTTGATGTTTGACTTTGCTTACTAGTGTGTTAAGTAGCCACGAGGGAGAATGATTATGTTACTTTATTGCTCATTAGTGATGATTATGGAAATGGTCTCCTAGATATCACTAAAATTGAGAAGATAACAATAGAGGATAATCATGTTTTCTAAAATTATGTCTTAAAATTTTCAAATTTGTAGCAAGATATTAATTACATGTGTGTGTGTGTGTGTGTGTGTTATGATACACATGTGATTTTTGTTGTATTCATGAGATAGAGTAATACACCTTCATAATGTTATGAGATAGAGAAATATACCTTCATAATGCTATGAGGGCCATGTGACCTAACACTAGTGATATATCCACTCATAGTAGACACATTTTCTAACGAAAATCCATATCATATGGGAGTTTTTATGATATAAATAACATTTTATCCCTACCTTCTAGTTAACAAAACTCTTCATAAGTATTGATAATTCATTGAATTTCGATTTAATAGTATTTTTAATGGTATATCAATGTTCTGTAGAGTGATCTCCTTCTCCATTCCCAAATTATTTAGCCAAGAATTGGCATCTTTATGCCAACCCCTATTAAGCCATAGGTGGCTTTGACTAGAGTTTGAAGAAATCATAGGTAGCATATTTTCTTTCATGTTATTAGTCTCTTGTGCCTATACATTAGGTACTGAGTTTTAGTCATTCTCTTAATGGGGAAATAACTAATTATATGAGGATAGGACATGTTGTATGATATTAATTTTAAGATTATAAATTATAAACACTTTTGAATTTTCTCAGTATTTCTCCATGATTATATAGAAATGCTACAACCCAAATATTCAAATCCATATATAATATAAGAATATTGATGAGTGTCTCAAAAGGGGTTTATTTTTTTCCCAGAGCCAAAATTCATACAATTTACAATTGTTTTCAAGGTCAAAATAGGTTTTCTATCCTTCATTGATCCTTTTCTCAATGCTATAATTTCAATTAAACTTATGATTAAGGTAAACTCCAAGAAATTTATATGAAGAAACTTCCTCTAAGTTTTTATTGGCGTGTATCCTAAAGGGTTAGCATATGTAGGTGTCAACTTCCATTATTTTTTTATTATATTTTACCTCCCTACGATAATGGTGTTAGCCATATGGGATAGAAAGGGATAAATACCCTTTTTCCAAGGATGCTTATGAAGCATAAAGAAGGAGTATTTGAAAAAGGTGGTAGGGAAGGTGATACAAGTGGAAGAAAATCAAGAGTGCGGGTTGGCTAGTTGGGAGGAGAAATAATTCTTGAAAATTGAAGAGGACTTAAAACTACTTTATTTGTTATTCACATATTACTTTGTTGTGTCCTAGATTGTCGTTGTTGTTTGTGAAACTTTAGACATGGAGGGATATGATGTTAGGTTTAATAATCAACAACAAACAAACTCAAAACTATATCAAGCAAGGGAGTTAGGGAGTTTATAGTTAATAAATCCCTTAGTGGAAATATGGTTCCTTTATGTAACAATTAGGTATAAATCCCTTAGTTTATAGTAAAATTAGTTTCCTTTATGTAACTTTAGGTGACCATAAAATATTTCATAGTTATGTATTTAGTTCAACTATATCCACAACTATCCAACAATTGGCCCTTAAATCTCTCAAGTGATCCAACTATATAATATAACATTTGCACAATTCATATGTTATATAATATAACATTTGCACAGTTCATATGTTATATAATATAACATTATCCAATCTATGATCAGATAAGAGTGCAACATTTAGTAAAGCAAGATTTATTATGTGCCAAGATTAAAGGTATAACAAGTTGTTGTATAGTAAACAATGAATCCCAACCAACCATCATATATTATACACTATAACAAGTAAACTATGGAAAATATATTGGAAAATATGGGAAATATATTGAATGATCGAATTTCAAAACAAAAAATCCTAGAATAGCATTTTCTAGATTACAAATATAATGTAAGAATATCACCTAAACTACTCCATTAGCATCATTGTAGACATTACCATTTGGAACCATTAATTTTGTGACAATTAAGACTCACTCAATTTCATCTTCTTCAAAATATATACACCATTGAAACTCACATTACTATTTGTAGAAATAGGCTTCATTACCACCATAAATTTTGTGACAATTAAGAATCACTCAATTGCATCTTTTTCAAAATATATATCCCATTAAAACTCACATTACTATGTTTACAATAGTTTATGATGCACTTACATTTGAAATATTGTCATGATTGCTCTGAATCAACGTAAATTTCCACCTTATATGACTATATTTTATCTAGCTTTATAACTCCAACTAAGCCTCACAAAAATTACATTTGCTCCACATCATCTTAATTTATATTAGGAATACGAACAACCCTCAAACCCATCCCATGTAACATGACAATAAATGAATCAATATAAAAAATCAATGACATTTAAACAATGCTAATGGGAATTTTAAAGCAATGGCATATAATCCATGTTCATGCAATACCTTCACCTCATCGTGATTAAAACATGTCGATTTTATTAGTGGGTGTCTGAGGTTATGAAGATTAAACTCTTTGTTTTGGGGATTCTAATGCATTGCATTATATGTGGTATTTGTGGATCCAACCATAGGGAAATTTTAAGGAATCTTAAAGAAATGTTCTAATACGTTTTTTTAGTGGATCCAACCATAGGGAACTTTTAATGAATCCCCTTGCTTGTTGTTTTTTTGAATTGATTTCCCTTGGGGAACCCAAATTCTGATTTTAATGACTTGAACTTGGGTACATCTCTTTATTTTTTAATTTCTTGAGCTTGGGTACATCTCTGCATTTTTATTAATAAACTCTGCATTGTGGATAGATATTGAGGAGATATGTTGACACAAGATTCTCCAAACATTCCTCGCAAATGCTCTAGGTTCTCCCAAGAAGGAAGAACAAGAACTCCTTCTTCAACTGAGACTCCGAGTGACCAACAACAATCTCGTCAGATGAGATTTCCAAACGAGTCCATGAATAGATCAACTGCAAAACCTGCTCAAGCAAGTGCTATGGATGAAACCTTCTTATATAGGTTGCGCATTTATACTCCTACACTTGATAATGTAGGGAATACCTCAGGACAAGAGAATATTTTTGGTAATTTTCTTTGATTTTGTTTATTTTTGTTGTATTTTTGTGTATTTAAATTTATGTGAAGTTAAATCTTGTAATTACTTTCAAATTTGTGTGTAGACAATGAGTTTAGAGCAAGGGATGACAATGAAAGAGAGAGTGGTTGTCACGAAAATTCAAATGTCGGTGCAGAGGGTGAAGGTGGATTTAGGAGGCTGCGTTATCAAGAAACATAATATTACACGCCTATATCCACCTATCCTTCAGATGTTGGTGATGAACTTCCCTGGGAAGAGATTACTGAAGCAATGACGCTTGAGCGATTCTCGGGTGTTAAAAGAAGGTTGGAAAATGATTTGGTGGTGTTGGAACTTCCTTAGTAGAGTAAACAAAGTTTGCAAATTGTTTTGAATTTATTGAAAAACTTTATGGATGCATATCAGAACATGGGGCCAACCAATGACAGTTTTGTCGATCTAATGAGGTGGCAGAAGTCAGAGGTGATCGGCCCTGATAAATGGGAGGCAGTAAAAAATAGAGTTTCAAAAGAAGACGACATTTCGATGTTCAATTTCAAAGAGGGCCTAAAGAAGAAGATGTTGAAGGTGCAATATTTTAAGCACCCTGACATTGCAGGACATCTATATAACAGATTTTTGGCGACATATGGGAAATTTCCCTGGAATGATAAGGTTCCACACTATTTTACAAGACACTTTTTTGCAGAGTTTTTATTGCACATGCGCTTTGATTATACTAGTCTACCGTCCAAATATTATGGGACTGGTAAAGGGTGAACATATGATCACAAAGGGGCATATCAAAATGTGACATTGTTGAGGCCTCCAAAACCTTTAGTACCTCTCCCAATAGGGGTATTTTCTTCACATTAAGAGTTGCAGGCTACATCATAGGTTGACAAAGAGGCCAGGAATGCAATCGAGGAAAATTTGGAAGCAAATTTTTATGGTGTTGATGTTGGCATGAACTGTCAGCGAGCGGAAGTCAATTCCCAGGCCACATTTGTTTATAAAATAGATGCGGAGTTAGATACCATGTCAACAAAAGATGTTTTGGAGTATGCAATTTTTTTCTGAGATGGTTAAAAGAAAGTCATTCAAAATGATGACCCGAACCACAGATTGGTATGTCTTCTAGTTAGTAATTTTTTGATGCATTTTATGATAGTTTACTTCTAATTCTAGATTTATATATCATGGTATCTATAGAAATAATCGAGTTGTTGTTTCCATTAATTACAGTTTGGAGATATGTTAAATGAATCTCTAGTAAGTAGGGGACTTGATTCCACAAGTTTAAATTTGGATGGCTTGAATCAGGTATGTGTTTTCTAATAGTTGTTCAATCTCCACTCTTTTGAATAAGAGATCAACAACATTTATAATTTTGTATAAATGTGAACACATTGAATCCTAGATTTAGTTCTTAGTTGTGTTGTTCACAGATCTGTATTCCATATCCTACTACTTGGGCAGGTTTGTTTCAATTATCATTGGGAGAGTTTGAAAAGGGTGGGAGTTCACATGTATCATTTAATGTTTTAAAATCATTTAAATTTAATGTGTTATAATCATTTAAATTTAAATTTTCAAATTTTCAAATTTGAAATTTGTTATATAGGCTAATGTGGAGAAGAGAGTACCTGAGAGTGTGCTTGGGAGGGAGATTGGGATTGAGGAGGAAGCAGAGGAAGCATCCATATTTGGGAAGGATGTGTCCATTCAGGATGATTCATAAATGTATATTTTCGAATTTTATCAAATATTTGTTTTTTCAAAGTTTTAGTTTAGCCTTTCCTATTCAACGCTTTGTTCAATTATTTTGAAATATATAGAACCCCTAGATAAATTTATCATTGTCTTAAATGGTGTACATTCAAACTTATTTAAGGTTAGATCATGATGAAGACCTAATTTTGAACTTGGACATTTGAATATTTGAGAAAAGAGTCTATCCCACATCAGAAAAGAGAAAGTTTCTAAATTTTGTTCAATTGCATTCCTTGCTTTCTTGTCCAAGAATGGCGTAGTATGGACATTTGTATTTTCTACATACAACAAAATGAATTCCTTCTTACCAGGGTATTGTCAAACTCTTAACTAAATTGGTTAGTAATCACAAAAATCAACATTCAATTAGATTTAGAAATAAGATCACACATATTGTATATGTGAGCTAGCTCACACATAATTTCAAAGAGAATTTAATTATATCTAATATGAATACATCCCATTTAAATGGTTTTTGAAGAATGACTTAATATACATGTGCGGATTTGTGTTTTCTTCATGTACATGCAAGATTATATGAGAACATCTATTCCACCGCAGAAAGAGGAGATAAATATTTTTTGGAAGAATGGTTTTTAAAATAGAGACTTGTGAACTTTTTTAGATAATAAGTAGTTTTTTGGAAGAATGGATTAATATGGATATTTATGAGCCCTTTAGTTTGAAAGGACATCATACAATTTGATTATATGACCATTGCAGAAGAAGAGAGAAGTATTTTACTGCTGAGGAGATTAATATTTTATTGATGTGTAAATATGATCAAGTAACATCACCTGGGATGATATTTTTTTAAGGATTTGAGACCTTATCCACAAAGATAATTTTACCTGAAGGATTTGAGACTTTATCCATAAGGATATAAGTATTTCATTGGAAGAATGACTTAATATGGAGATTTGTGAATTTTCTTCATACACAGTTCTATATTTATTTTCATATTATTATCTAACTCTAACTCACGATTTGTTTTACCAAGAACACAATAACATCACCTGGGATGAGAATTTCACCTGAAGGATTTGGGACCTTATCCACAAGGAGAATTTCACCTGAAGGATTTGGGACCTTATCCACAAGGAGAATTTCACCTGAAGGATTTTGGATTTTATCCACAAGGAGATAAGTATTTCATTGGAAGAATGACTTAATATGGAGATTTGTGAACTTTCTTCATACACAGTTCTATATTTATTTTCGGATTATTATATAACTCTAACTCACAATTTTTTTTACCAAGAACAAAATTTTTCTCTTTAATTTTTTTTAAGATTTTAAATAAGATTTACAAATTGTTTAAATCATGTATGTTTAATTGGAGAGTAACTATCTTAAATCTGTTTAAATGTGGCTGGGTATGTTATTATTTCTTATTGTTTATTTAATATTTAGTTACAGTATATATGCTAATATGTGTTATTTGTTTTTTTATTATTGTTTTTTATTGTTGTAGATGTCTAAATTATATTTGGTGAAAAATATGTTTACAATATATTTTGTGGGAAAGAGTATGTTGGAGGATGAGACTTAAGTCTTTTGGTATGTATGTCAATTTTGTTTTAACCACACTTTTTGAATTCTGCATTATTTCACATGTTTGAATTGTAAATTTTTAATTTTTGAATTCTGTTTTTTTTACAGGTATGAAGTGATCTATCTTAAAGCAATGGCTTAGAGTCGAGAATTTTGGAGTTAAATGTCTTAGTTTTTGTTATCATCCTAAAATGGATGTGGAACTTATGTATTTTACAGTGTAACTATTCAGACTTTGATT
>ML778325.1:593519-619746 GCA_009831015.1 Picea engelmannii | reverse complement strand
TTAAAAATATCAATTTATTGTCTCATATTTGATTTCTCAAAGTTCATGGAAAAAAAGTGGCAAAGTTAACTAGTAATGAACTAATGTTTTGTATATTTTCCTTTTTACAATGCATTAAATTAAACATCAAACTCTTAAATACTTTTCTGGTATGTATCAATTTCAATGTTTCATTTTATGTCCATTGTGGACTGTTAAAAATATGATTCTATTGACATATCATCAAATAATTTTGGCAGAATAATTTTAGCAGATTAATTTTATATTAAAAATATTTTTATTTTTCTATTTACTAATGACCCCATTGGTTACATAGATACACTTAACTAATAAAAAAAACTAAAGGAAAGATATGCATATGAGATCATAGCTACACTTAACTAATAAAAAAACTAAAGGAAAGATAGGCATATGAGATCTATTAAATAAATTGGTTACATAGATGAACTTAACTAATAAAAAAAACTAAAGGAAAGATAGGCATATGAGATCTGTTAAATAAATTGATTACGTAGATGCACTTAACTAATAAAAAAAACTAAATGAAAGATAGGTATATGAGATTTGTTAAATAAATTGGTTACATAGATGCACTTAACTAATAAAAAAAACTAAAGGAAAGATAAGCATATGAGATTTGTTAAATAAATTGGTTACATAAATGCACTTAACTAATAAAAAAAATCAAAGAAAAAACTAAATGAAAGATAGGCATATGAGATCTGCTAAATAAATGAAAAGAAAAAGTTAAAGTGAAATAATACAAGAATGTGTTTATTTATGTATTTAAGAATATGCAAAGTCAATAATACAAGAATGTGTTGTTGTTTATATATTTAAAAATATGCAAACTCAATAGATGGACAAGAAAAAAGTGAATTGCCAAACATACAAGATTGTATCATTGCATATCTATTTAAGTATATATGATAGTAGACAACATGTTAAACCATGCAAAACCTATTTGATAATATATGGTAGTAGAAAACACTTTAAACCATGCAAAGACTATCTATTTGAGAATATATGGTAGTAGAAAATACTTTAAACCATGCAAATCTTATGCTGGTATGAACTACACTAAAAGGAAGAAATTTTCATGATCTACCAATTTCCTTTCAGAAAACTTGTGTTTGATTTTGGAAGAAGGCAACCAATGTGGAATTCAAAGGAGGAGGTATGCATTCAAGCATTGTGTTTTAGACATGCCAAAGAACAATAGACACCCCTTGTACAACTCAGATAACATGTATGAAAGAGAATTACATTAGGAAAACGATTTGCAGGTGATGGTTTAGTAGTATTCACATAAACCCGCATTTTTGTAAGGGTCTTCACTTGACTTTAGGCAAGGTTGTATTAATTTCCTTAAATTTGTTAGAGAATAGATCTATTAATTACAATTTAATTCACTTGACTTTAGGCAAGGTTGTATTAATTTCCTTAACTTTGTTAGAGAAGAGATCTATTAATTACAATTTAATTCTAATGATTAACACTTCAATAAGTTTACATGAAAATTGACTTAATTATTAAAATGAAGATTCTAAATAATTTCAAATTTTAAATGTAAATCAACTTAATAATTAGAATGAAGATATTGGTATATATATGATATTATTAGTAAAGTATTATTACAACAAGTGGAATAGATGTTTGAATTGTTTTTAGTTGTTAGAATATTAATTTAAAAAATGAAAAAAAACATTACCACTTAAAGAAGTCAGTGCTCTCAAATCTAGGATAGAAGAGATGTTCAACTCTTCTTTGATTGGTGCAATAGTAATAGAAATAAAATTCTCAAGATAGAAAAGATATCCAAATTAATTATAGGTAATGTTTATACAATAAAATCTTGAGATAGAAGAGATGTTGAACTATTTTTTGGTTTGTGCACGATAGTGATAAAATAAAATGCTCAAAATGATGTGACAATAAAATAAAACCTTAAAATGGAAGAGATGATCAACTCTTCTTTACTTTGATCATCCAATCATTAAAAAAATGCTCAAAGCTAGAAGAGATATTCACTTCAAAGTTCATATACCCTTAATAAAATAAAATCTCAAAATGAAAGAGATGTTTTTATCTTTTCTTTAATTTTGAGAACAATAATTAAAAGAAAAATTCAAAATAAAAGAGATGTTAAATTCAACTTTAATTTATATAATGCTCGTAAAATAAAATAAAAATCGGAGTGAATTAAAATTTGAAACAAGATATTATTGCAATAGAAAATATAAAATATGTTTAACTTTTTAAAAAATTAATGCAATATTATTAAAATAAAATGGAAAAAAATACTATTGAAAAAAGTAAGTGTTCAATGGAAATGGTGTTTAACAATTTTTTAGTTTAAAATAAAATGCTCACAATAAAAAATGTATACAACTCAATTTTGATTGGTGTAATGCTCATAAAATAATTTTGATTGGTGTAATGGTTGAAAAACACAGATAAAATGTGGTTGAACCATATTTTATCTGTGTTTTTTAAGAATGATCTGGAGTTTTTTTATACATATCCTTTTTATAAATATCCTATTTCGAAATATGGTTGAAAATAATCAAAACAAGTCATCAAATTCTGGAATGTACTTTCAATGAAAAATAAAAAATTCTGGAATGTACATGTGGCACTTGTTTAAAAACATTGTAATGGTATTCCATATTCAATTATTCGTTCATGATCGACTTTGGACATTTTCCATTTTCTAACTTTTATTTTATTTTATTTATTGAACTTCTATTAACTTTATGCGCGTTGTACATACCAAATGACTATATTGACAACTTGTGACATCTCACTGGTAGTCTTGAAAGTGAACATGAGTATCGGTTTGATGGGTTTCTTGAAAAAAATATCCTTTAAATACAATGGATCCTATTTCATATATAAAACCGTTATCATCAAAATCTTCTAATAGCCTCATCTTTTGTTCTGTGCATCACATCAAATAATATTTCACGTTTTCAATGTTGTCTATAGGTGCAACCATGACAAAAACATCTCCTGCAAATAATTGGATATATTGGACAACAAATAGTTCATGTTAGATTATCACACAAGTACATCTACAAGTTATTTGAAAAAATTTAAACATAAAAATTACCTTCTCTAACAAGATCAAAAACTCTATCGCCATCAACTGACACTATAGTTTCATTTGATTCCATCTCCTTTGAGCTTGCAAGTGGAAATTTCCCTTTTACATTAAGTTCGGTATGTCTCCAATCTTTAACATATCCTTCATTTTCATTTTCACAAATATCTATGAATTATGTGTCCTCTATGCAAACTGAACAAAAACACGACTCATTTCTTCTATCAAATGCAAACACATTTTGAAAACGTTTTTTTTTTAACTGAATGTATTTTTCGTGTCCCAGGTATTGTACTGGCATCATATGAGATTGATATATTTACATCTTGGATTCCAACATACCAAAAAAACCTGCACAAGACAAGAACTTGTTAACTTGAAATCTCTCAAGAAAATGATTGAAGTTTGAATATAATTTTGAACACGTTCAAATAAAAATATCCGGTGTACATGTGTAACATTTATTTATAGACACACCTGCGCACATTCCTTAATGGATTATATTCATGGCTTAGTGCCATTTTGCACCATTCAACAACGTGTTCACGAGATTCAAATCGATCGGCATGAGGTTTCATATGATACCTTCGAAGTGCTCATTTTATACATACCCCTGCACCGTTGTTCTCTCCTTTTCCATGACCAATCTCAAAAAAATTCTAACAATCTGTAATGTTTAATTTTTTATGAAGACGACATAACCAATAGAATGATCGTGAAGATTTGAAATGACCCACACACCCATCTGACCATATCCAATGTCGATCGAATTTGATTTTGCATTCTTTCAATGAATCATAAAATTTATCAAAACAATGTTGTACATAATGTGTTTCGTGTGCTCGATCATCACTTATATAAAAGAGATATTCTTTAATAAAATGTTTATTGTCATTGGTTCTTTCTATGTTATCAAGACACCATTGAGAATGTCTATATAGAAAATGGACAAATATCGTGACTTGATCAAAATGATAATATTCACTCTGTATTTCTTTTTGTGCAGCGAATGTGTAATTCTCTGTAAAATCAACTATAGAAAAAATTGTCCCTGGTGGAAACACTTCATGGGATTGTTTGAATTGTAGATCTTTCCATCGAGCTCTATGTGAATGCTTGGTGTATTTATAAATTTCTTCCTCAAAATTCTTCAAAAAATCTATCTCACAGATTTTATTTACCTTCAAATCAATCCTTTTGGAAATAACATTTGAAGAATGTGGAGTTGTGTTGTTGATATATTCATATATCTTCCAACTGACTCTTATATTAGAAAATGATTGATCATTCATATCAATATGATACTTTGAATGAAACAAACTCATATTTCCACAACGATCACATTTATTTCCACCAACACATTTTTTTTTTGTAAAATAAATCATCATCTTCTCTTTCACTTAGAATTTCATATATAAAAACACGGAATGTGGAAGGAGGAGGTGAACCTAGCCATAATGTTTTACCAAAATCCAAAAAAGTGTTGTAATACAACTCAAATTCCACATGATAATGACAACAACAAGTGTCACGAACAGTGATGGGCCTAACAAACTATGGTTTTTGTTGCACAAATGTATTGATGAAAATTTTAACTTCTTTGTGCTCCTCTTTGAACTTATTGAACAATTCCATTTGTGTCATTGGCAATATATGTTTTGTATGTTCTTCATATTGTTTTCGCGCTATTCTTCGTTGCAACACATCCCCTGTATGTGGTGAAACATGAGATTCTTCCAACCAACAATTACAGGCCTATTCTTTAACATTTTCTACAAGTCTATCGTTGTAGGGTTGTCTAGAAATCACTGTCCAACAAGCGAGTTCATCATTTGCATCTGTTTGCAATCGAAATTTTCTATGTTTGTGCAATTTTTTTTTTGACGTTCCCATCATTTTTGCCATGTGTCTTGTCAAACGATCTTTTATATTGCTAGATGAAACAACTGCTATTTGTATCACTCTATGTGCAACACTGACATCTTTTTTTCGAGATTTTCCAAAAGCTTTTAATACACTAGTTAGATTGTCAAATACATTATGTTTCACCTTTGTATCCTTTGTTGACTTTTGAATACCCAATAATGATGTAGCTTCTTTCAAATTTCTTGACTTCATTAGACAAAGTAAAAGTTGAGCTTGTACTGTTACTAGTTCATCTTTGAAAAAAGTATTATACATATTCTTAGTTCAATATCTTATATAATGCTTATCTTTTTTCTTCCCAAATTTGTCAGTATCAACATTTTCTAATATTTCATCATCAATGTTGATAGATTCTCTTGCATATTTCAATTTAAAGTTTATATTAGAAAACATAACCCGAACACAAATTCACTAAACTATATATACTTGAGTGTTCATCTAGTATTATCTAAATTTATGTACATACCTATAGGTGATTCGTCTTCTGCTTCAATTTCGGTTTCAACGTCTTCTGCTTCAATTTCGGTTTCAACGCCTTCTTCAAAATTATGAGACAAACCTATTTATGTTTTTTGAAAAACATCAAATTGTAATTACAATCAATTATATTATTTACAATATTTTAAATTTGAATTCTATACTTTTTGAATACAGTCCCAATGTGGGTCACTTTCTCAATCATCATATGTGCATGCATACCTGGTTGAACTTCTTCTTGTTTAAAATCTCTATTTACATTATCATCGTTTTTTTCTTCAATATTTGCACGTTCTCATTTCTTTCTCCAATAATGGTCTTTCCTTTGTTCGTTTTGGTGAGTATCATCTCGAGTGCGATCAATTTTTCTCTTGCGCAAAATTTTGTTTCCCATGACTTTTATAGTTATTTGTAAAATATATGTTCAACAAAGACTCCACCTTGAAAAAATGTTCAACATTTATCTTTCAACATGTATAAATTTTTATTCAAATAAAAACTTGAACAAACATCAATTACCTTATTCAACAAAAACCAAAAAGATGATTCGAAACTTTGTTTAGGTTATCTAAAAAACCATTATGTATTGATATCAATCCTACGATTAAGCCTATGGAACATAGGGAAGAAATAAAGAAAGAAAAGAATACAACTGCAATCAGTAATAGAAATGCTTTGAAAACCCTATCCTTGAGCTCATATCTATCTGTCCATCCAATGAATTGTGTTAAATGTGTTTGGTCGAAAGTGTATTTATACGATTTGGCACGAAATGAAACGATACGAAATGTCTTTTCATTTTTTCCAACCGACGGAATTCACTCAACACGCTTTTGGCCGAAAGAAGGTTTTTTCGACCGAAAACCTTGGAAATCGTTCAGTTTTGACGATTTCTGTTAGAATTTAGTCTTTCGGCCGAAAATAATATTGTTTCGGCTGAAAGATTATTTCGGCCAAAAACATGAAATTGGGAATGAAAACAAAAACCAGAGAATTTCCCCAAGCTTACCTAAACTTCAGAGGTTGTGGACTCCTGCAAATACTGAAAATTTGGTTTCGAAAATGACACCAGCATTTCAAAAATTGAATCTACTTTCAATTCCTATAATTTGTTTTCATTTTCATTATTTTTATCTAATTTTGTTTAATTTTTTAAAAAAATCACTGCATACTATTTTCAATAGACATTATGATTCGGTGAAATGAAATATTGATATCTCTAAAAATATATAGTAAAAAATTTAGAAAAAATTATATTCATAATCCTTAAACTGTTCTTTTCAAAAGGGTATATTTAGATTTTACTCTTAAGTAAAAATTAAGATAGATACAAGGTGTAGAAAAACATGTGTTTAAAATCTGCAACGTTTTCAGCTTGGTCAACTTAAAAAAATTCTAGAAATTATAATATTCATCTGTTAGATTCAAAATTATAGTCATAATAAAATAAAGTCTCCGTAGATTGTTGCAGTATATTTCATTTCTTAAAAACATAAGTTTAATAATAGATACATTGTTGTGGGAAAAACTAACTCATTATCATTCCTTTGATGTTTAATGAACATACTTTTAAACAATTGTCAAATTGACATATCAAATCTTGATAAAAGAAATCTAACACAATTCTTCACGAGTTTTGTTTTTACTGTAAAGTGAAATTATAAATAAAAAAAATACTTTCGTATGCTGGAAGTCGGAGAACTTGTGAAAATACAGTTTTTTTTTTCTCATAAAACAAGCAAACGTGTAACCCATCTTCATGATTTCAGCCATATCCCTTACCAAGAATCGATGACTTATTTGACCAATTAAGGGGTGCTTCCATTTTATCAATGATTGACGTAAGGTCTGGATACCATCAAGTCCAAATCAAGGATGAATACATACACAAACTAACCTTCAGGACAAGATATGGTCACTATGAATTTATTGTGGTGCCATTTGGATTAACCAGTGCCCCCACCACTTTTTTTTGCTTGATGAATAATGTACTCAACAAATTCCTGAACATATTTGTATTGGTTTTTATTGATGATATCCTAATCTACTCCAAGAATAGAGAGGAGCATGAAGAACATATTAAATTAGTGCTTCAAGTACTAAGAGAGCATCATATCTATGCTAAGTTTAGCAAGTGTGAATTTTTCCAGAAGCAAGTCCATTACTTAGGCCATGTTATTTCTGAAGAAGGAGTGGCAATAGATGTTGACAATATCATATCTATCATGGAATTGCCTACCCCAAATGATTTATATGATATTAGGTCCTTTATGGGTTTATTAGGATACTATAGAAGGTTCATAAAAGGATTTTCCAAGATTGGTTGTCCAATCACTGCCCTTTAGAAAAAGGGGGTTAAATTCAATTGGACATCAGAATGTGAAGAAAGATTTCAAGAACTGAAATACCTTCTAACCCATGCACCTATGCTAAATATTGCAGACCTTGATAATGACTTCCTCATGTGTACAAATTCCTGTAAGGAAGGACTTGGAGGAGTCCTTATGCAAGGATGTGTAATTTTTTACGAATCCTGAAAATTGAATGAGCATGAAATCAATTACATGACCCATGATCTAGAGTTGGCTGCCATAGTGCATGCTTTAAAATTGTGGAGGCATTATCTCCTGGGTAGGAGTTTTGTACTTATGGAAAACCATTGTGGGTTGAGGCACATGTTTGATCAATAAAAACTCAATGCTAGACAAGCTAGGTGGATGGATCTCCTTAGTGAGTTTGATTTTGACATCAAACACATCAAAGGAAAGGAAAATAGGGTGGCTTATGACCTTATCAAAAGTGTGAAAATGATTCACCTAGCAGTGTTAAGCACCTGGGAAACAGATGTCAGGGAGAGAGTCAAGAATGCACAAGAAACATATGCATTTTTCAAGACTGTGACATCATACCTGAAGCAAGAGCCCACAGGGATAAAGTATGAAATCTATTAGATGCTTGATGAAGGTCTGCTGGCCTATAGAAAAAAATTGTACATTCCAAGTTATGACGACTTGAAGAGGTTCATAATGGATTAACTACACAAGAGACCATATACTGGTCACTCAGGTTATCAAAAAATGATCATGACCATTAGGAAACAATTATATTGGCATGTATTGAAAAATGACACAACTGACTATCTAGATAAGTGTATAGAATGCCAACAATTTAAGGAAGAACACCGGAACCCAAAAAGGTTGTTATATCCTCTACCAATTCCAGAATGGAAATGGGAAACCATCTTCATGGTTTTCATCACCGGATCACCAAAATAGGCCAAGCAAAATGATTCCATCATGGTAGTGGTGGAAAAATTGAGCAAGTCTTCTCACTTCATTCCTGTCAAGTCAACTTGAAAGACAATATATATTGCCAACATCTTCATGAAGGAGATATTTAGACTGCATGGCATGCCTAAGAAGATTATATCTGAGAGAGACAAAAAATTTACTTCAAGATTTTGGAAATCCTTAATGGCTAGTTTTGAGACTAAATTATTGTTTAGCACAACCTATCACCCTCAAACGGATGGACATACAGAAAGAGTGAACCAAGTATTAGAATACATGTTAAGGATGCATGTAATGCATCATCCTAAGAAGTGGGAAGACTACATGCCATTGGTATAGTTTTCCTACAACAACAACTATCAAGAGTCATTAAAGATGAAACATTTTGAAGCCCTCTATGGTAGACAATGCAAGATTCCAATCAACTGGAGTAATCTAGTGGATATACTTACAATCGAACCCAACATGCTGAAAGAAATGAAACAACAAGTAATTCAGATTAAGAAAAATCTGAAAATTGGTCAGGATAGATAGAGGATTTACACCGATAGAAAGAAAACTCCTAGAGAGTTCAATACAGGAGACCATGTCTATCTTAGAATTAGACCCAGGAAGAGCTCCTTGAGAACATGAGCTTGTGCCAAGATAGCACCCCAATATTGTGGACCCTTTGAAATATTATATAGAGTGGGACCTGTAGCCTATAGGCCAACACTCCCTCCCACAATGAAGGCATATAATTTTTTCCATGTTTCATTATTGAAGAAATATGTACATGATTCTAATCATATAATTAATTGGTTTGTGATTTAGGTGGAGATGGAGGGAGAATTCCTTCCAGAACCCCAATACATATTAGAAAGGAAGGAAACCTCACTCAGGAATAGAACCATTGCACAGGTCAAGGTGCAGTGGAAACACTTTGGTCCAGATGAGGCTACGTGGGAAATGGAGGATGCCATGAAACATGGATATCAATTTCTATTTACTTCTGTACATACTAAGCACATTGACAGATAGAACATTGAGGATGATGTTCCTTTAAGGGGGAGGGGATTGTAGCACTCATGTTTCCCCTAGTTTGTAAATATAACTATATTTTCCAAGAGACTATGGAAAACTCGATATGTGTGAATGTTTGATTTGATGAACCTTTGTATAAATGGTCAATGAATGTAATTTTTGTTACTAAGAGAAAATGGATAAGTGTTGCATAACTACTGAAAGAGGGGTTTTCCAAGATAGACCATGAATGCTATGAAAGAGATGGTGATGAGATCTGGGAATGGTTGAGATAATCCCCACCAAACCAGTACCTTACTGGATTTAATTTATCAGGACCATAACAGTCATCTGACCCGGGAATGAATTACAGTCAGGATGGTAGGTGGGAAGACCTCTTCAAGAGTTAATGAGGGGATGGGTAAGAGAACCCATATGTAAGTCTTTCAGACTTGACCATGGAATGATAATTTGGACCACACATAATATTTATCAGGAAAGAAAGGAAGGAAGGTGTGGTGGGAAGAAGAAGGAGTTGTGAAGAGAAGCAAAGAAGAGAGACTAAGATCTCAAGTTCGAGGAAGAAATGAGAAATGAATGTGTTGTGGTCACAGGATGTAGATAGAAGGGTTATGATACAAGCTGATAAATGAGGGTGCTGAGTGATTAAGGAAGTACTCAAGTAGGCCTCCTTTCTTGGTATATAGAGAACCCGCTGCCAAGATCCCATGGGAGGAGGAGAGTAACCTCCGTCCCTGACTGTTGCTGAGCCTAAAGAAAGAATTCTCTCTCAGAGAATTGTGGTTTAGCTCGGGGGTGGCCAGTGGTAAATACGTTAGGAGTGACTGATATTATGGTTGGGCGGAAACAGACCCCCCTTTCAACAGTTGCATCACGTCTTTTGGTTCTGATAAGTGTTTCTGTACTTTGTGTTTTGAAATGGAATAATGAATGAATGCATGTATTTATACATCTAAAAATGATCTTTGTATTGAATGATCAAGTTATTTGTATGCATTTATATTCTTGTGGACTTATTCTTTTGATTGATTATCCATATGCCCCAACTTATCCTTCGAGGTGTCGTAGGATGCAGACCTGTAGGATGACCGAGATATAAATTATTGCATCAATATGGCCTTGTCCATATAAAGAGGATATCTTCTTCAGAATCCTTCTTGTGTGACTGAGATATTATGCCCAATTCCTTAGATAGTTTACGATGAGGAATTTGTGCTTAAACTCACAAGAGTTCGAAGGACCCATGTGACCAAGATCTAGGAAACTTATGCTAAGCCTAAGGGAGACAAGTCCTTTTGGCTTAGGAGCTTTGGAAGTTTGGGACTTCTGAGTATTGTCAGTCCTAATAGACACAAACCAGCCAAAGGTGATCGAGAGTCACAGTCACCTGTAAGGTTGACCACCATTGGGATGGTTCCCTAGTGGATGGATGAACCTATATTACCAACTAGACCGAGATCCAACTCCCCGTCGCGAAGTAGTGCAAGATACTGATCGAGACTGTTCTAGGGTTCCCTCAACCATTGGATCTACACCGAGAAGACTTCGATGAAGTTCTACTTCGGGAAAATAGAGATGTTATAACATCAAAATCCTCGAACGTTGAAGTTACGAAGTAAAGGAGATCCATAGATTTTGGGGAGATCGTCAAGAGCCCCGCCTACCATCCAATCATTCAGGAGGAGGGACTCGCACATGGTACTTCGATGAAGTCTTGATTCGAGATAATGGAGTGGAAATAAAGCCAAAAAACCTCGAAGGATGGATTCATGAAGTTACCAGGACCGCAGATCTAGGGATAATTCAGATTCTTTCGTAGTTGTTGGATTTACGGTGTAGTCAACTCGACGTTGGCCACTTTGGGAGGACAAGGGTGTTGTAATGCCAAAACCCCCAAAGTCTGGAGTCGCGAAGTAATGTGGACCATGGATCTAAGGATCCTTTGGAATCCCTCTCAACCGTCAATATATAGGGGACACATGGCACTAGATCCTTTAGTCCAGAGACTGAGCACTCCAGGGAACTTGAGGTGTGGTGTGTCGATAAGCTCCGAAGCCCAAAGTAGCAAGAGCCATCGACTTGAGGACTCTTTTGGACTTTTCCCAACCGTCATATATGGGTTGTGGTTATCCTAACACTAACCAACTTTGGGAGAAAAGAGGAGTTTTCATTGCAAAACTCTCGAAGGCCACAGTCGCGAAGTAAGGTTAGTCGTGGATCTATGGATCCACGTGGCCAGATATCAACTGTGAGATTTGAGGGATGTTAGAAGGTTGTCAATATGGTGTGACGTGGCAAGTCGATATCACCAGGGTGAAGTGGACCCATGATTGATGTGCCACGAGTCATCTCGATCTTTTCTTTTCGTATATTATATATTTTTATTGGAGCATGACACCTATCACCCTTGGCCTTTCTACGTGTCAGCCCCAGGTTCGTGCCCACCTAGCCAAAGTGGTTGGTGAAGTGAACAGAACTTCGGGAGTCCAGGACTTCGGGACTCCAGAGGATTTAGGGCATATTGTAATATAGGGACCCAAAAGGCCTGAAGGTCAGAACCACGTGGAAAGCTTATAGGACTTCGAGAGTTGAAGCACCGAAGCACCAAAGTGTCAAATTTCCTGTTGGTCTGCGTGTTAGATGCTTGTGTTTTAGACATCCGCATGTTATATGCTTGTGTGTTAGATGAATATTGAGTCTAGTTGTGGGATCAAATGATGGATGAACTTCCACCGTGGATGAAGGAACTTGGAGATAATACGTGTGAGGTGGATTCACATGGATGTCACGTGGCCCTCAACCAATGAACGCCCAAATAAATTTGGGAAGCCATAAATTGCAACCAAAATCTTGGATTTGAGCTTGGTAGCAGTGATTATAATTCTACGGGTGAGTGGAAGAGGGTAAATACCTTAGACAGAGGATTTGAGACGTTAAGGAGAGCAAAATTTTGATGCCCCATCCCTAGGAAATACACACAGGGGTCATATATGTTAACAATGAGAAGAGGATTTTTTGGAAGTAGCTAAAGAAATATTTCCAGTAGTAATACTTGTTAGAGCGATATTATGATAAGAATATGAAAGAGTTCTTTGAAATCAATCTTGTAAGCATGACCATGGAAGAGTATGATAGGATATTTTTGGAGATTATGAGGCATGTGAATTTCATCAAGGATGAAAAGGTTAAGATTCATAAGTAGTTGAGAGGGATAACATCATTATATAAGGACACAATTTAGTATGATGATCCTAGGAATTTAGAGGAATCCATAAGGAGGGCTAAGTGTTTGTATGAGCAAAGTAAAGAAAGGCCAACGTTCCAAAAGGCCTAGGATGATAAGAAAAAAGGTAAGATGGATCAAAGGAAGAAAGGATTCAAGCCACCTTTTGTCAAGAGTAGCTCTCAAAAATATCAACAAAGGAAGCCAACTCAAAGTGAATTTAAAGAGACTGATGCATTGGGAAAAAAACCAAGCAACATCCCATGAGGGGTTGGGGATGTGATGGTGACCACATGTACAAGGATTTTCCTCACAAAGGAGATAAGATGATGAATGTGCACAACATTGAGGAAGTCAATACAATGGATGATGTGGGTAGGAACATGCCAAGGATTTATGTATCCTTGGATAGAAAACAAACATACTACTACTTCCACATGAATGATATATAAGGTATGATTGACAATCGACCCATAGTTATTTTGATTGATTATGGAGCTAGTCATAGATATTGAGATCCCAAGTTGGTTGAAAGAACTAAATTGAAGAAATGTAAACATGAAAAATATTGGTTAGTTCAGTTAGCTACTAAAACCAAGAGAAGAATCATTGAGCTTGTCAAAGAATGTTGTGTGACCCTAAATGGAGTCAACACTAAATCAACCCATAGTTATTTTGATTGATTCTGGATCTAATCATAGCTATTGAGATCCCAAGTTGGTTGAAAGAACTAAATTGAAGAAATGTAAGCATGGAAAATATTGGTTAGTTCAGTTAGCTACTAAAACCAAGAGGAGAATCATTAAGCTTGTTAAATAATTCCTTGTGACCCTAATGGAGTCAACACTAAGGAATATTTGAACATCACACCACCTGGGTCCTATGATTTCCTGATTTGTATGGCTTGGATGGAAAATCATCCGGTTTTCCTAGACTGTTACAATAAGGCTCTCACATATCTTGATGAGGAAGCCAAATCAAGGATAGTTCAAGGTATTCCAAGACCCATAACTGTTAGAGAAATTTTAGCACTACAGTTGAAGAGAAGCTTCAGGAAAGGGTATCAAGTTTATGCATTTATATGGAATAATTGACTAAGGAGACCCAAGTATTGAGGACTATCTATTTTTGAAGGAATATGAATATTTTTTTGGGGATCTTCCAGGTTTACTACCAAAGAGGGACATTGAATTATCTATTGAATTAATGCCCAGGTCTTCCCTAGTGTCCAAATATCCCTACATAATGACCACCCCATAATTAAAAGAGTTGCAGGTGCAACTAGAGGAATTGTTGAAGAGGGGGTACATACGCCCAAGTGTTTCTCCTTGGGGTTCCATAGTACTTTTTGTGAAGAATAAGGACAATATTCTAAGTTTATGCATAAACTTCAGACAATTGAAAAAAGTTACATTGAAGAATAAGTATACCTTGCCAAAAATTAATGATATTTTTGATCAATTGAAGGGGGAAATAATATTTTCAAAGATCGACTTGACGTCGGTTTACCATCAAGTAAGGATTAAAGTGGAAGACACTAGAAAGAAAACGTTTTGGACAATATATGGGAACCATGAATTTGTAGTGGTGACTTTTGGATTAACAAATGTGCCGACTACATTTATGCGTTTAATGAATGGAGTGTTCAGGGATTACTTGGACAAGTTTTTTACTGTCTTATTAAATGATATTCTCATCTACTCTAAAACATATGAGGATCATGAACACCATTTGAGAATGGTGCTTCAAGTTTTAATAGGGAATCATTTATGTGCCAAGTTTATTTTTCTCTTGAGGATCCCATCGTGACTTCCAACCCAATGTAGTGGCACACTCTTCCTCCATTCTTAACCCAAATACCATTCTTCTATCCACCACTAGGAGTAACACCATATTAGGTAGAAACCACTCTTACCCTTCCCAACATGGTAATAATGATCCTTGTTTGGTATCTTGACCCACCATCTATGATACTATTATCAATACCATCCCTTCCAACTCAAACAACTGCATTGCCCACACAAACTTTGGGTCAAACACCCCTGCATCAACTAGCTATGGAAAAGGATTCCACCATCGAGGAAAATAAGAGGAAATTTGGGGGAAATAATCAAGCCACCCCTTGACTCCAACCCCCAATTTCTCTCTATGAAGCACCATGCCACCGCACAAAATTATTTCCATATCCCCTCTAAATAACCTTTGTTTCCCACCCCAGTAGCCACATCCACCACACCTACTGAAGAATCAACCCCCACATGTAATAAAACCTTGCTTACCAACTTTTTGTGTGCCATATTCTCACAATATGAACATTACACGCACCATTGTCCCACTCTACCATTATTCCAGGAAACCTTGTCCACGACACGAAACACATCCTTTCATGAACCCATTCTAGTAGTATTAAAACTAGTTGTACTCAACTAGGTCAATTCTACCAACATCTACTATGTGTCCACCTCGATCAATGAAGGTCAGATGTGCCCATGTAGGATCTACAATCAAATGGACCATTTCACTTATAGGTATCCATTAATCATTGCACAATGCACTTGAATAATGAATTCCATTAACAATTCTAGGGAAGACCCCCATACAACAAGGACCCTAAGCATTACCACCACCCGTCAAGACATACCTCACCCACCCATTCTCCCTCCTCCTGGAAACCCAAATACACACACATACATGCATATCTGTTACCATTATTTTAGTGAAGGACCACTCCCTTTGGTTGAACCAACCATTCCTGTTGACGATAATACCATTATCCCACAAGCCTAATCCACTTGCACACATTCAAGAATTTTCTATTCTTAGACTCCTACCATTATGCCCAACTCAGGTGACACATCTAGCATAATTACACTAGAATCACCTGATCATAACACCCCAGATTCATTTTTTTCCACCGTCTTCCATCCCAATGAACACATCCTCGAGGCCAAGATGACACCCAACTACCCATGCTATGCACTAAGAGTTGTGTTGGTTGGTGTGACTGTCCTTCTAATAGACACATTGATCCCCATAGGGTACAAACTAACAATCATGCCAACTTTGGTGCGACTGTGAATCCATCTCCTAAGTTGTACAATGTGGAAAATCTAATTATACTCACACTAATCAATGCAAGAATATCTTGATCTCTCATTCTATTCTCCCCCTTTTCATAGAAAGGGTGTCATACAACCATCCATATAGCCCTAATAAAAAAATTAAAAATTTGAAAAAAATTAGGAGGTCAGGACCCCTTACCTAGCTCTCTCGCAATAGAAATATGGTATCCCACGACCATGCAATAATGCTTAATCTCTCACCATTCAGTCAGAGAGATGTCAACGCACATCAAAAGAAGTAAAAATGAGGTGGAACTCCATTTTTCAAATCATTCATATGATCATGATCCCCATTCTCCATCATACACAATGGTATGGTGTTGTTCACATTTCACACATCTTCCTCGGGGCCTCATCATGGAGCCCCAGAGAACAGGTACACTTTATCACTATACATTTTATCAAATTCATGCAATGCGTTATTTTTTATTAGATATTTTTCACTTCAGGTATTTGATTTTTGTGTACAGGTACTCATTGACAAGATTATAGCATGCACCATATGGCCATGCTATGGTCCCTTCAAGTATATGTTCAAAACTGGCATGCATGCACTCCCTCTGAGAACAATTTGATTTAGTAATATCACCCTATGAAATATTCCTTTAGGTTTACAACACCTGGTAATACAACACCTTCACTTAGTCCCATTTTCATTTAGGTGTTGGCTTTGCCTATAGTTTCCCGTGTCACCCACATGAGTGGTGTCACATCTTTTTTAAGCCCACGTGAACTATGACACTCATTCTATTTTATCCCATATATATTTAGAGTCAAAATGGTTCTCATTTACAAGAATACACCTCATCTTCTCATCATATTTCTAGCCTATTCACCCATGGAATCCCGCATTTTTACAAGTTTTGGATTGATGTTGTTGAATGCACCTTCACATTTTCATCGGCTCCTCATCTTCTCCAAGATCAGTTGACCATATGTAGATCAATCCCTCATCCATTCACCTAACATAGAATCCCACCCATGGCCCCCCTACCCTTCATTTGTTTATCAAGAACTTGTGCCCCCATAAGGCCAAGCCATCTTTTCACTTGGGCACCCGTTTCTGTGCATGCACATTCAATCCAAGCTATTTAATTTATTTTTTGGATTATATAAAATGCCTTTTTATTTTTAGCATGCATATATACTTAGGCTATCATATCGAATGGCACCATTTTTTCACCTGGTGGTAGCCCTTGTCGCCCTTGGTTGGGGAATTCATACTAAACAAACTTTGTCTGCAAATATCCATCTTATTGGCCAAAACTTGAGTATCCGAGAATCCTCTATCAATATTGTTGAGCTCTTACCACACCAACACCCATATTTGCATCCTTGTCATATTCAGTCCCAATTTGAAAATACATAGCCATATCATAGGGAAAATATGACCATCCCCCTAAACTCATATCATTTTTAATCCCATTAAATATTTGAATGCCACCACTATTATCTGTCACCTATTCTCCAACCAAGGGAAGTATATAGTCCCATCTCCCATAGAATGTTTCTACCTTTACCATACAATCATCACCCTTACAAATTAGTACATGATACCATATTCATCCATGTATTTCAAGGATCACTTCACCCCTTCCAATCATGGCTCCATTCATGTTGACCTCGACATCAGTTTCTACGAATATTGAAATATATTGGCTCTCTTTCCCATTCAAACGATGAGTCTCAAATGGGATAGAGAGAGTCATCATTTCTCTCTACTTTTGTTGACCCCCTAATATCAAAGTATAGTATGCCTCAATGAAGTTTAGGTATTTATGTAGGGAAGCATGGATCAAAGAGGGAATTGACAATGTTAAGAGAAAGAATAGGTCTATTGTTGAGACTGCTAAGTCTCTAATTCATGACATGGATTTTCCCATGTGTTTTTGGGCTAAGGATTGTAATAAAACTGTGTATATTTTGAATATGTGTCATCATAAGGTCTTGAAGGACATGACACTAGAGAATGCATTTATGGGTGTGACACCAGAGGATGATGTTTGTACATTTGGTTGTCCAATTTATATTTATGTGCATGAGGACAAAAGGACAAAGTTGGAACCCTCAAGTATCAAGGGTACATTTGTTAGATATAGTGAAACTTTCAATGCTTACAATATTTATATTCCATCATAATGGAAGATAGTGGTAAGTAAGGATGTGAATTTTGATGAATACATGAAGTCATCGAGTTCTCAACATTTTACCCCAATTATTGAGGGAGAATGAGGAGATTCGTGTTCCAAATATTGATTTAGAGACTCATGGTGAGTTATATTTAGGGGTGGATGAGGTGATATTAGATTTGGATATGCCCTCACCTCTTACTCCAACATGTAAGAGACAAATATGGCTCACCTAGACATTGCAGGAAGCTCAAGATCATGTAGGAGAACCCAGATATTTAGTGAGGGGAAGTATATCTTCTAGGAGATATGCTATTAATATTTCACTGGTTTCTTCCATTTGTTAGCCTTCTGATTGTATTGAGGAGGATAGGTGTGATACCATGATAGAGGATGATGTTGGGGTTGATTCCATGTTTGTAGTTGATGGGAGTGTTGTGGAGTTAAAGGGAAAGGCTATTGGATTTTATTAAATAAAGAGAGTTAGTCATGATGATACTCTTGCTTTAGGATTCTCTTGAAAATATAAAGTGGACCTAGTTCAAGTTGTTTCATTTTCCAAATTTTTTGAGGTGCACAAGAGGGATTATCATGTCCACAAATTTTTAATAGGCCTACATGGGTTGTTACTTATACCACAAGCTTGGTATTTCAGGATGGATGTTACTAATGCATATTTCTATCTTTTTGTAACCTTGATAGATGTGATTCACTTGTCTTGGTATTATATAGAGGTATGATATTTTTATAGGATTTCCTAACTAACTCAGCTCATGATGTGGTGTCCAATAATTTTATCTCATCATGTCAACTTGAGGGATTTTTGGTACCTAAAGTTTTGGGTTCAGTTTTGCGTGCACACACATGAAGTTGTGTGTGATCATTCCATAGTTTTGCGTGAACCAAAGGAAATGCATGAGGAATGACATAGAGTGCACATCAAACCGATGTTTTTTAGTTGCACGACACTCTTAAAGAATACCAAATATGTATCAGTTTGAGTTTTGTCAGTTGCACCAAAAAATGAGAAGATTTTCACTGGAAGAAATAAATGAATCATTGGGAAATCTCCCCGAATGATTACTTCCAGTAGCATAGAAAGACGTAGGACAAACATAGAATGAGCTAGCTAGACTTTTAATATTTCCCTTGATGTAATAAGTCTATGTAGAGTTCTGGTAGACACCAAAAGCATGTGAGGAAGTTTTATCAAACAAACAAGTGGAGCAGAGAAGAAAGAGACAAGACTCCCCAACAATGAAAGATATAAAAGGAATCTCTAACATCAGAGGTAGAGCTATCTAGTCTGAGGTCTTAGTGATTCTATTGAGTCTCCAGTATTGAGCTTACCCTGATCCTATTGTAATATTGTAATTCATTGAATATAATCCTATGTCTATGATATGCCTGAGATTTTAGTCAATGCACATGGTGCAACACTTTGCATCTATGAGGTTTTATATATAGTAAAGATATGAATTTATATGGATGGAATATGTGTCTGTCCTTTGAAATTCATATATATGATATGATGGAATGCTTCCAGTAATAAATATACGATAGTTCCAATTCATTTTGTGTATACTATGTATGAGTTAAACATGTGTGTATTGTTTTAATTCTTAGTCCTAATAGTCTATCAAACATGAGTTACATGGATGCCAATTGTAGTGAATTTTCGTGTGTTTAAGACTTCATCCTTGTCACAAGACTTTACATTCTTTGTGACCCTCTTTGCATCTTGGGTGATACCTTCCTTGACCTTGTCCTAGGATTGATATGTCGATGCTTTGGGGTTTTTGTTGGACAACACTAGATGGAACCCGATTATAAAACTCCCCAGCGTTAAGAAAGATGGGACGCGTGCAAGCGTGGACCAAAAATGTCCAACAAATGGTCTCGTTGTTGGGACCTGAAGTCTTCTCGAGATCGATGAAGGAAAAGAAAAATGAGCTAGCATCCTTCTAAGGAGGATATTCAACACTAGATAGAAGAGAAAGAAGATGAGTTTTCCTTGCAAGGGACATAAGGATTGAGGGTGAATGCTAAATAATGGAAAGGAAAATATATTTACTTGTATATGCATGAGCTCTTCTTCGTGAAATTTCCTTGTCTTTTTCATGAATGGCTAAAGAGGCAAGTTGCTATGAATTTTCCTGCATTTCCATTGGAGCTAATAGTTTGGGATCAAGCCATGCTTGATATATCGAAGGTGTTAGATAACAAGTGGAATCGAGCTATTGATTTTTGGTTCATTCGAGTAAATGAAGGATACATTATTGATTTTTCTATAGAATAAATAAAGTTTGAATAAGGTCTATTGTAGGGGCTAGTCAACCCTGTCGACTGGACCCGATGGTCGACTTAGAATCTGTTGATTGACCGACATAGTTAGAAGTAGAAGTCAGTTGGACTCTCTATTAACTGACTGACCCAGGAATTTAAGTAGTTACAACTTCCTGATAGAGGTATAAATATATAATCACATGAAGGCTAAGATAGCTTCATGTGAGAGGTATATGTAATTGTTTTGTATTGTCTATAATATAATAAAAGTATTTTTCTTTGGTCTCTCATTACTTGTGTATGTCTCTATATATGTGTTGGAAGCCAATTCAATTTTTTCAATTGCCCTAAAAGCTGCCTACACCTATGACTTCTGAATTTCAAATTACCATCGCCTTTTGCAAATAGACGATGGTTTCATTTTTTGCGACTCTTGCAAATTGATTTCGATTTAGTTTTCACGACTGAAAGCGTGAAAACTCCTCCATCATTATTTGAATTGTCATAGTCTTTTACTGATATTCTGAAAGGCACTTCACCATTGGTTTATCATGTGGCTGAAATGATTTTTCGAACTATGTCCATTCGCCTATTCTTGCTTCGATTGCGCAACTTGACTTTTTGACAAGGCATTGAGCATGTTAATTCATGAATTATACTTGATTATATAGGGGTCATGATTGATTTTGATTTTTATATGATGTGATCTTTACTATCAAAAGCTCTTGGCTTATTGATTTTATGAAATCTCTTGTCACATTGTTTTATAAACTTTGATTACACATAATGCAACAAGCGCATGGGTAACATATGAGTCTGATTTCATATTGAATGGAAATGTTTGATTATTGAAGGGAACGTTGGTTAAACATTTGGATTTTTGATTTAACGTTGGTTTGATTATACACATGACACATTGATATAATTTATGGTTTTGGTTTTACATTGATTAATGGCATGTTGATATAATTATCCACCATTTAATCCTTGGGTTGGCCGATTAATATGGTTTGAGTGATGTCATAATTGATTAAACAGTGTTGTACTGTGCCATTACTATGCGGCATGGCGGTGATAATCCCACCACCCTCGCATGCGCAAATTAATTTGCCTCCCCTTTGAGCGCTCATAGCTGTTAACCCCAAACGACTTTGCTCCTGTGTTGATTGTGTTCAATCCAAACCCTACCATGAGCCCGCACCATGGCTCTAGTCATAAGGGTTGAACCCAATGGTTGCCAAGCTTTGTTGATGTTCGATGGTGCTTACAATGACCTTGAGGAATTCGAATGGCTCCCGTTCATACGAAATTTTGATGGCTATAACCCTAGCGTGGCTCGACAATTTGCATTAACCTTTGATGGCTGCCGAGCCAAGGTTGGGGATGTACAATTAGAAATTGATGAGCAATTTCTCAGTTTAGCTACCGGTCTGCCTGCTGTCGGACAGAGATGGTCAAAAAATTGTAAAGTGGAAGATGTCCCGTGGACATTGCTCTTCCAGTCACGAAGAGTGAGCTCCTGTGACAAAGGTTTGCCCACAAATATGTTAAAGCAACGATGGCACGACTTGCTTATGGTAACCAAGCAATTTATCACTTGCGAGGGCCGGTATGGTTTCGTTTTCCTGTACCATCTTTGGCTACTCATGGTTTTCATGGGCTATGAGATTAATATGCCTTACTACTTGCACAGGAGTCTGTTTAAAATGTCTAAAAGGTACAAACGGAACCAGGCCGATAACAGCCTTTTTCATTTTGGGTTAATTAAAATGCTTGTGGTTTGTCATTTGGGGTTACGTCGGGACTGTTGGAATGATTTTCTTAAACGCAATAATTTTGATGATTCAAGCCCACCACAGGTTGACAAACCTGTGGTGAGCGAGAGTAAGTCAGTACCCCCTGTGCCTTATAGTGCTCTGTTACCTAAACCCCTACCCGAACCACCTATTGACCTACCCGGTTCTGTGACCACAGATGTGGAAATTGTTAAACCTGTGGCTAAAAGGCCTAAGGCCAAACCTAATGTGAATTCTAAAGGTAAGAAGAACGCCCGATTAATCTCTCGCATGGCAAGAAATAAACCAAAAATTCCTGTCAACCCTGACCCTATCATGGTGAGTGAAGATTCTGACTCAGAGATTGAACGCTACCTAGCAAGTGAGTATCCCTATTCAGAAGGTCTGTGTGATAAACCTGCATATGATTTCGTGAATAACCTACCACCTTGTTTGTAAAATGATCCTAATTATCCAGGCATCAAAATGCCTTGTGAAACCCCTGGTGACTCGTCGAAGCCCCTTCCTGCTCTATCTCAACCAGCTGCTCCACCATGTGATCAGTGTGGCTCATGGTTAGAAAGGTATTACCTCGATGTGTCAATGCTGCAGTCCAGAATTCATGCTCTGGAGGATCAAGTTGCAAAGCTCACCAGTCAAAAAGCGAAGATGCCATCCACTGATAAGAAACATCGAACAACTGGTTCGATTTTGTTTAAGAATGTGGAGTCGGCAACAACATTCATCAATTCAAAATTGGCGTAGCTCGAACAACCTCACTGGTATGATTATCACATGTTTATATGACAAACTCATAAACTCTGTTTACAGTGTGGGTTTTCTTTGACACATAAGCATGCATTTTTGTATATAATTTTGTTTTGATAAATCTAATTTCGTTATCGTTTTAAATTTTGATTGGATTTGGCTTTGATTCGATTGATCATGGGATTAGATTTGATTGTTTTAATTTAACTTTAATTAAATGCTTGGTTGCTTATTGAAGTTGTTAATATTTATCTGAACATAGGTCGTTTCTTGTATTTCAATTCCAAATACAGTCAATGTTCGATTTGAAATTGGTTATATTCTATATGATATGGTTGGCATAACTGTTATAATGTTATATTCCGTGTCTGATTTGACCAATTCGAATATCATTTTGTTAATGCATAACCAAAATTGCAACTGTTCGATTCGCATCGTTTGACCGTGTTATCATCTCGGTTTATATTGCAACAAATATATTGTTTTAATTTGATTTGGGAACGAAAATAATTATGCCCAACATTGCGATTTGTTTCTATATTTGACTCAGTCACAATTCGATTTGATTGTCACCCAGTTTATGGTTATCATCGCTGTTGGTGGTTACGATTATTACGTGATCCTGTTTATTGATTGTGTAAACGCTCAACGATTCAAATCTATGGCAAAGTTTGATGAATGCTTATTTGGAAATAATCGTAACAGTCTTTCCATATTGGTATCTGATTGAAACAACATGAATCGTGTGCACACTGTTACAGCCGTAACAAATCAATTTTGATTATGTTCAATTATGATTGTATCGATTATGATTATGTTGAATTAAATAGTATCTTATTCCATGTGATTCACCATCGATTTAATTCGATAGGAAACAGTTCGGTTACTATTTGACCTGATTTTATGGCAACTGAAAAAACAGAGCATTCTTACCCTGTCCCGATTGCATCCTTTCGATTTTGTTAATTTGAATGATAAACTCATTTGAATCATAGTGATTCGTTTTGGATATTTATTAAAAGAAAATCAAGTTGGATTTGATTCTGTTGAAAAGTTTTCATTTGATTGCTATCTGGTCCTATGTGCTATTTTAGACTAGCTACAGAATCAGATGATTCTGTAGCTAAGTCTGTAGGATCAATTTTTTAGTGTTTTGTTATTGAAATATCTTTCTAATTTGATATTTGTGTTCTATTGCAGGTAAATTCGAAATTGCAATTGAGTTGATGTGCATATTAGGAGATATTTCAAAGATTTCTCTTGCATTTTGATTTCTTAGTTTAGGTGATCTTGGGATATTTCCCAGATTATGTAAAACAATTCGATATTATCCACAAGGAAGTTTTACCCTGTGGAGAGACCTATATATACTTATGATTTTTGTAATAAGATTCATCCTCATTCATGGGAGAACAAGGATATGAAGTTATAATACAGACTGAAGCAAAATTGATGTTTTGTCACAGCTTTAGCTTCTCAATATATCAACATTTTGTTTCATGTTGTGTATATCAATTTGTATATGGTTTATGACTACTTTAGCTATCTAGATCATGTGCAAATGATATAATTTAATCACAGTAATTCATATCTGGTTTCTTCCAAATATATAAAAGACATGACAATTGTTAATTCAGTCTGTGAATGACAGGTTTATCTTCTTCATTGATTGAATTATCAAATATAAGTTTCTTGCATAACAGGTTTCCCTTATTGCGAAGATTTATAGTCATAAGATTGTTATGATCTTTTATGTCTTGTTTGTCTTGTTAACAACTCAAAGAGCAGCACAACAGATTGTTTACGAGAAGCTTTTGGACCAATCTGGTGCGAGTTTACTTCCGCCGAACAGCTTCAGAGTCATCACACACAGGATAAATTAGGAGCGCTTCCAGGTCAGTTAGTCTTTTCCTTGTTGTTTTCATTAAGTAGTTTAGTTTAGAAATAATTTTAATTAGATTTATATTAGATCGTTTAATTTCAGTAGTTTTATTTCTTTTCATAAAATATAAAAATCAAAAAACATATCTTGCTGTCTTAGGGCAGAAAACACATGAGTTTTGCAGGTTTTAATTAAATCTGTAGGCTGTTTATAGTACATTTGTGAATAAGTAATATTGCAACTGGTAATTAGATAGTCGATTTGAGTTATTATAATAGTAATTAGTATATTGTGTATAATAGTTAGAATAGTTATATTTAGTTCTAGTTTATTTAGTAGTTTGTTTTAATTAGATTAGTGTAATAGTTAGTTTGTTTGTTTTTAGTTAATTTGTTTATGGTTAGTTAGTTTAGTTTCTTTTATTTAGTTTTAGTTAGATTGTTTTAGTTTGTTTTAATTATATTAGTATATTAGTTAGTTTTAGTTAGTTTAGTTTAGTTTATTGTATTTAGTTTTAGTTAGTTTAGTTTGTTTTATTAGTTTTAGATAGATCATTTAGTTTAGGTTAGTTTTTCTCTTTGGTTTTTCTTCTTAAGACCTTAGAGCGGCCAACGGAGCCGTTAAACTCGTCAGGGTGGTTCATTCCAAACGGCTTGGGTTATTTAGACAACCCCGGACCGGTTCCACTCTCTCAATTGACGGACAGACTATTTCGCCCGCCAACAAATGGCGCTAGAAGGAGGGCCTGGACCTGGCACGAGGCGGTCGCAAGACTCCTCCTCCACCTAATCGCACACCTATAGTGACTAGAAGCCGTTCACAAGATAATATCCCCCCTCAAGCAACAACTACTTCAACCGAGGATCCACAGATCGCAGTTGAGCCAGCAACCCCTAATCCTATAGGTGGTGATATCCAAGAGATCGTTCGTCAATATCTTATTAAAACACACAGTGCCTTAGCTAGTTTAAGGCGACCAAACCGCCCGTGGGGTCAACCTTTAGACTTCTCTGATATCATAGAACAATTAGGTGATATAGACCTCACTGTGAATCCTACAGATCCAAACACAAATCCTATTGCAGGAGGATCTGGGATACCTCCTTCACCACCTCCCTCATCTCCTTCCTCTTCAGGGGGAGATTCCTCTTCTGACGAAGGCAATCCACCTTCTCAGCCTCCCACACCCACTACCCCAATGGAAAATCAGAACAACCCTGCTA
>ML778325.1:575457-593055 GCA_009831015.1 Picea engelmannii | reverse complement strand
AACTGAGACTGTTTCCTCTTCCAAAAAGAAGATTGAAATTCTCCCCAGACCTACACAGAACAAAACACAACCCGAAAACTCTGATTTGGAAAATTTAACCAAAGTTGTACAAAAATTGTCTAATCAAGTTATAGATTTAAAAAAGGTCAACTAAAGAAGCCTCTTCGAGTAAAGGACCATACAAACCCCCTTTCCGAAAGCCTTTTCAAACCAACCGGCCTAATCCTAACCCTGAAGGCTTGAACCTAGAAAGTTTGCAATGTGCTCTCCAGACAATTCTAGGAGCCCAGGATGACTTGATGCCTCCTGAAATCCCTCAAGAGGAAGTCGAGCAGGAAACATTTCAAGAAGAAGAGTCTTCTCCAAACATCTTTGGACATTTCTCGGATAGTATCTTCCAAGCCAACTTCGAGACTGTTCACCCTTACAACACTAGGAGTAAGACAACAAATAAACCTCCTGCCGAAAACATTACAACTTCACCTCCAAAGCCATCTAAATCAGTGGAAATTAAACAAAGTAATGCCGGCCCCAAATTAGATTATGATGTTGTTGAAGATCTTAAAAAATTACGGGCTAACATTTCTATTTATGAGTTGTTAAAGTTCCCATTCTTGTTACAGAAGATGTTGCAAAATATTTCAGATAATGGCAAGAATGGTAATGCAAATAGTAACAAGGTTGGGCAAAGCAAAGTTCCACAGAAGACTTCCACCAAAAATAATTATGATATTCAAGATAAAGGAAGCCTTCCTGCAACCCCCGTAAATAATGTAGATAATGTAAATAATTCAGATAAAGTAGTCTTAGAATCTGCGAGTAAGAAACCACAAGTTACTACTCTAAATACTCGCAAGAATGTTCCTCCTTTTCTTTTAACTTTCGAAATCTTCAACAGAAATGTGCATAATTGTATGGTTGACTCAGGGGCATCATCCAATGTGATGCCTTGGTCTGTCTGCCAAAAGATCAACGCTGAAGTAGAACCATCTTCTTTGAAAATCATACAACTTGATCGAACAGATATAAAAGTTATAGGCGAACTAAAAAATGTATTGATTAGATTATCGTCTAACCCAAAAGTTCATCAGGTTATTGATATAATTGTGGTAGATATTACAGAAGTGTATGGCATGTTTTTGAGTAGGGACTGGTCGAAGCAACTACATGGTTACTTCGCAATGGACTGGTCTCACTTATGGATTCCAGAGAACGGTAAGCCCAACAAGATTAGAGTGAATCGTGAACGTTACCTTAAGTTCATGGTCACAGATCTGAATGACCCTAATGAACCATACACGCCCCCTGCTGATTCACCCGAAGTCCAAGGGATGGACACCTTCTTCGGAAATTTCATGGCTGAAGTTTCACCTATCAAAAATCCAGAACAACAGTCTGAGATCATAGCATATGTGCAACCAACAGCTTCTATGCAACAGTCCCATGAACCTGATGGAAATCAAATTTGGTCTCTATATTTTGACGGTTCCAAGTCTAAAGAAGGAGCTGGTGCAGGCTGTATCATCATTGATCCAGCAGGTAACAAAACATTATTGGCTTGTAGACTAGAATTTGAATGCACTAACAATACTGCAGAATATGAGGCTTTACTGCAAGGTCTCAGAAAAGCTTTGGATATGAACATTCAAAATCTAGTTGTATTCGGCGACTCTGAGATAGTGGTTAGGCAGGTAAGGGATTCTATACACTGTCTTACCCCGCATCTCAAATGTTACCAGTCTAAGGTATGGAGTTTAATGAACAAATTTTCTGCTTTTAATATAAACTCCATTCCTAGATTAAATAATGCTGAAGTAGATGTACTAGCTAATGTTGCCTCTAAACTTCTTCCTGCAGAAGGCTTATCCCCAAATGCAATCTCCGTGGAGCTATTGTTTCGACCATCTGTTCTAGACAATATCACAAACTGGAGAGTATTTGATGATGATCAGCAGATCATTAACTTTCTTCACATGGAAGAAACCTTTAAAGGAGCAGTGATAGATGAACAGACGCACGACGACAATTTTCACGACTTTACGATAATACCTAACCCGAAATCTCATGAAGCTCTATCGGACATGGTAAACTTCATACCCAAATCTGTTGTTAGACTAGAAAAGTTTTGTGATTTTGAAGATAAATTTAAAAAGACGGTCAATTGCAAAACCAACAGTTCCTCATTGTCTTATGAAAAAGTCAATCTAGGAACTAGTGAAAATCCTCAGTGTATCAACTTAGGCTTGGGATATTCTAGACAAGAAAAAGCTGCTTTTGTTAAATTATTTAAAGAATTCAAGGATGTCTTTGCATGGACTTATGATGATCTTAAAATGTTTGATCCTAATATTATACAGCATGTCATCCCGATGAAGCCCCAAACCTTGCCCTTCCAACAGAAGCTGAGGAAAATGCATCCTAAATTAGAACCGACCATACAAAAAGAATTGAATAAACTCCTAAGTGCTAAAATAATTTTTCCTGTTAGACATACTCAATTGGTATCCAAACTCGTCCCAGTGCGGAAGAAAAATGGGGAAATTCAACTTTGTGTCGATTTCCGGAACCTCAACAAAGCATCTGACAAAGATAATTATCCTGTCCCTCCCATGGAACAGATTCTTCAACAAGTATCTGGTTTCGAGAGGCTATCCTTTTTTTTTTTTTAAGTAAAAAGGGGTAGGACCTATTATATTATAATATCAGAAAATAGCTTACATCTGTCACATAGGAGCCAGCTGTCCTGCCTACATAGGAAACCAGGACAACTGGCCTACCCACTGTAGCATGCAATAGAAACAGATGACTGCACCACCCTGCCCGAAGGAAACCAGGGTGGCCATGCAAAACGGACATCATTCTAGAAGTTCTAAAACTTATTGTTCTAGTACTAACTACGCTAACAGTTATAGAGCAACAACCCTGGTAAACAACTACAAAAGTATAACTGGAAGCCATGCGAAATAGAAGAGAACCTAAACCCCAGTGTCCTTGTGTGCTTCCTGCGTTTTTCCACTGCTGGCTGGGATGGTGAATGGTTGAGAGTAGGTTGGGAATTGCTGCCAAGGAGTGGCGTTGGAGTAGGCCGCATAGAGCATATCTAGGCGCTGGCTGACGCAAACCGCTCTGAAGAGCTGGTCATCGACCAGGCTACAAACCTCAAAGATCAGCTGCAGAATCTCCGGGTGCAAAGGTGATGGCGAGGCTGGTGCCTCCAGTTCCTTGCTTGTTTCCTTCACCTCCTTGTGTGCTTCCTTTACCTTCGGCCTCTCCACGCTCGCCTGCAAACCTATGTAACTGCTCGTTGGTTCCTCCTCGACCATGCAGGTGGTATACTCATCGTTCGACGCTGCAGAAGAACCTGGGAGTTTTGTGGGGCGGGACAGTGCTGCTGGTGCACCAAAACTGGACGGGGGATCCCAATTATCAGGTACTGTGAACATCTTACTCTCCGAGAAGTCTGAGGGGAGGGCCAGGTCTGGATCTTCTTCCACGCGAGTGCCTGCGGGCGAGCTAGCTGCTGTGGTCATTCGACGCCGTTTCTGCCTGGACAAACGCACAGCTCGTTTAAAATTTCCATGTCGCTTCCTTCTGGAGTCGGCAGCATGCCAGCCGGCTCCTCTACGGGGCTTCCCTCGCAGCCTCGGCATGGTAGGAGCGAGGAGCAAGGCCATAACACCGTAACCTCCACTGCTAAACCACTGCACACCAAACTTCAAATTTGCTTTGTGAATTTTGCAATTGCAACAGGACGGGTGAATTATAATAGCAGACATGATATCCATGAGCTTAATGCTCTGGCTATCCGTCCTACAAGAACTCGTGTGAAGACCCATCAAACTAGCGAAGGTAGATAGAGGTGATGCCATTCATAAATGGCTATAAGTGCGGTGAGGGCCATTATAAATGGCTTCCCCCATGCCTCCTCCACATGGTTCAACCTGTACGCGTGGCACCCCATCCGGGGCTGGATAATCTTTGTTGGCCAGGGAGTGGCACTGATTGTAGAGGACCGAGGGAACAACGCTTCTGGCATCCCAGAGTATTTGTTCTGTTTCCCGTCGTACTCCTTCATTTGCTAGGTGGTCAGCCACCCCATTCGCCTCCCTTTTGACATGGGAGGGAATGATACTAATGTTATGCTTCAGCATGCTATTGAAGTCGTCAAGCAGTCCTGCAAGGCGCCAACTGGGGGATATTTTTTGTGGATTCCTTCCATGCAGGATTTTGGTGATTAGCTGGATGACAATTTGTGAATCCCCTTCTAGGATGATTGTGTGGCTGGCCAAAGTTACTGCCTACCAAAGGCCCTGTAGTAGGCCTGTCAATTCTACCACGTTGTTTGTGGTTTCTCCCAAATATCCAGCAGTCAGTATTAAAATTTCCCCTTCGGAGTTCCTAATCACAGTTCCATATCCGGCTAGTCCAGGATTGCCCTTTGAGGCTCCGTTGAAATTTATTTTTATGAAGCCAGTGGGAGGGGGTGTCCAGGTGACTGGACTAGGGAATCGGTTCTTGGGAGGATTGGTTGCCACTGAGTCTTTTAAGTTGAGTTGCCAGCTTTGAAGGGTTAGTGACTCCTCCTGATTACTATTTGTGTCCTGGGGTTGCCAGTGCTTGCTTCTGATTGTTTCTTTGATAAGTGTGGTAGCCTTGATCCAGGTTGACTCTGCCATTGAGCTCTTGGAATGGAAGATGCGTCTGTTCCGCTCCTTCCAGATCTGCCAGAGAATGAAGCCTGGGAGGAGTTACCATATGTGATTTAAAATGAGATTGTTGTAGGTAATTGAGTCCCAGTGTTCGATGGTGTCCCTGATGCTACTTCTATTCTGATTTGATCTGTGCATAATTTGCGCAACCTCGTCCCAGACGGTTTGACTGTAGCGGCAGGCATTGAAAATATGCTCCTTGGTTTCCTCTTGGGATTGACATAGAATGCACATGGATGGCCCAGTGAATCCCCTCTTCCTGAGGTTATCCCAAGTAAGGATTCTGTTATGGATTATTAACCAGAGGAAGGTAGAGACCTTAGGCCAGAGTGCACTGCTCCAGATCATACCCCAGATGGTGTCTGCCTCCTGATTGCATTGGTTGCAGTGTATGCGATAGGCTTATTTGACCGAGAAGTTTCCTGTAGCTTGATGTCCCCATCTGAGAATATCGGGTCCCTCCTTTCTTGGAATTTTCCGGTGTCCAGCCTCTTGAATCCAGGCGGACAGATTTAGGTCAGGTGGGGTCCCAAGCTTGTGGGTGGAAGTCTTCCATTGCCGCCAGGTCTACTCTGCCTCAGTGGGTATCCAGAGGTCTTTTACCTTTAGCGAAGGGGAAGGATTGAGGGCCAGATGAAGGGGTGTGAGCTCTGGTAGGTCCTTCAGTGGTTTGAGTTGTTGCCACGAGTCCTGCCAAAACTTTGCACTATCTCCATTGCGTATCTCCCAAAAGGCATGTTTCTGTATTATGTCCTTATTTTTCCAAGTGGTGTTCCAGATGTTTGAGCCCTGGATTTTGACATTGTGTCTGATTAGTTAGTCCAGCTACATGAAGGGAGTGTACTTATTCTTCCAGAGTTGTGCCCATAACGCATCTGGCGTTTTCATCCACCTCCACCAAATCTTGGCCCCCATTATTTGATTGAGCCTCCCTAGATCCTGTAGACCAAGGCCTCCCCTGCTTTTTGGCAAGCAGACCTTATCCCAGCTCACCAGTGCCCATTTTTTGTTGGGCTTCAGACCCTTCCAGAGGAAGTTTCTTTGAATGTTTCTGATCGCTCTGATGATGTGTTTTGGAGCAACTAGGGCGGTGAAGAGGTAAGTGGGTAGGGTTTGAAGGATTGACTTCAGTAGCACTAGTCTAGCTGCGATGTTTAAAGGCCTGAAGGTCCAGTTGGCCAGTCTATTGGACATAGAGATGAGGAGGTTGTCCCAGGAAATGGACTTAGCTGGCGCTCCAGTGAGCGGGATTCCCAGGTAATTGGACGGAAGGGAGCTCCTAGTGATGCCCAGGATTTTGGAGATGTGTAAATGAACTGCCACCGGAGTGTTGAAGAAGAAGAGCTTGGATTTGTCAAGGTTCAATGTCATGCCCAAAGCTTCGGTGAAGTCAGAGAGGATGGATTTGAGTTTGACTGCTTCATGCGCTGTGGGAGAGTTCATGAGTAAGGTGTCATCGACGAATTGGCTATGTGAAGGAGCAGGTCTGAGATTGTGTAGGGGTAGGCCTTTGAGAGCGCCTTCTAGTACAACGGACTTGATGTAGCGTCCCAGGCCTTCTGCCATTAGAACAAAGAGAAAGGGTGAGAGCGGATCCCCTTACCTAATGCCTCTAGACGTTGAGAAGGGGTGTGAGGGGACTCCATTGACAAGGATTGAGAAAAAAGCCGAAGAGGTGAGGTTCAAAATCCAGTCTACCCAATCGCGATCAAAGCCAAAGGAATTGAGGATGGCTCTGAGATACTGCCAGCTGGCCTTATCAAAAGCTTTTGAGAGATCAAGTTTGATTAACATACCTGGGGTTTTTGTTGATTTGAGAGAGTTGACAACCTCATTTTCCAGGATGACGCTATCCATAATCTGTCTGCCTTCGACATATCCCGCTTGCTCCTTGGAGATGACAAATGGCAAGATTGGCTTGAGTCTATTCGCAATCACCTTGGTGATGATTTTATAGATGACGTTACATAGAGCGATAGGCCTGAAATGTTTGGGGTTGGTGACTCTTTCTTCCTTAGGGATGAGTGTGAGGAAAGTGGCATTGAAGGCTTGGAGAACTTGCCCCGACGATCTGGATTCTTCAACGACTTCCTAAACATCGTTTCCTATGATGTCCCAGTAGTGATGAAAAAAATATGTAGTGAAACCATCAGGGCCTGGGGATTTTCTGGGAGGCATATCTTTTACTGCCTGGTCTACCTCTTCTTTATATATTGGCCTTTTAAGGGCAGCATTCTATTTTGGTGTGACTAGCTTGGGGATGTGGCTAGTGACCCGGGTGATTGCTTCACCTCTGTCCGCTGTACTTTCCGTGAGGAGGGTTTGGTAGTAATGGTTGAGCTCCTCTTCAATGCGTGTGTGCTCTTTTATCAGCTGGCCCTGATCATCTTCTAGGTGCATTATTCTGTTGATGTGTCTCCTGTGTATCATTGTTCTATGGAAGAATTTGGTATTCTTTTCTCCTTCCTTGAGCCACTGTATCGGGGATTTCTGTCTCCAAAGGATCTCCTCTTGCTTCCTTCGTTGCTCCAATTAGATCTGTAGCTTCTCTTCTTCCTCCATAAGTTCAGCAGTATGAGCTCCTGATATAAAGATTTTTTGTATCTCGGCCAGTCTGTGCTTCGCATCTCTGATACCTTGGAAGATGTTGCCGAAGGTGTTTTTGTTCCAGTGTTTGAGCCTTTGCTTGAAATTTTTGAGTCTCTGCTGGAATTTGTACATCTTGGTGCCCTGCTTGATCTCACCCTGATTCCACCATGTTTGCGCCAGCTGTTGGAAATCTGGGTGAGTGAGCCAAAAAATTTCAAATCTGAAGGGTTTGAATTTCGGTGTTGCCTCTATAGCTACTTGGAGGGCGATTGGCTAGTGATCGGATCCTGTGTGGGGAAGGATGGAACTTTCTATGCAAAGGTCTCTTTCCAGCAAGTGTTCTGTTACTAGAAAGCGATCAAGTCTACATGCTACATGCTGACTTCCGGATCTGCGATTGGACCAGGTGAAAATACCATTGTTGGTCTCTATGTCTACAAGCTTTAATTGTTCAAGGAGGATTTTGAACTTACCACTGTCTTGCTCCAGTTGTTTGCTTCCACCTGTTTTCTCCTCCAGCGACATAATCATATTGAAGTCACCTCCCAGGATCCAGTTGGGCGAGTTCACTAGCGCTCTGACCTTGGTTATCTTCTCCAAGAATTTACTTTTCTCCTGTTGCCCTTGTGGGCCGTAAACGTTGGTAATGGTCCCCTCCTGGTTCGAACCTATGATTTCAAAATGGGCTGATAGGGAACCTGCTGTGGAGAAAGGTCCATTGAGGGTGGCTTGAGTGGGATTCCATAGTATTGCCAGACCTCCCGAGGCTCCCACATAATCTACATAGACATAATTACAACCTCTCCATATGCGCTGGAATATGGTTTCCGCTTCCTTTCCCACACATTTGGTTTCCTATAACATTAGAATGTCTGGGCTTTCCTCCTTGACACATTCTCTGAGGATCCTTTGCTTGGATCGTCCGTTGAGCCCTCTAATGTTCCAAGTAACAATCTTCATCATTGAGAGGTGGGGTGTAAGTGGAGGTATACCTCCGAGAGTTTCTGTATCTGTCCTGAGTTGATCATCAGGTGTCCGGCTTCCTTAATAAATTGATGTACTGATTTCATTCCTCTTCTCTTATTTTCACGTGGTGTTTTTTTGGAGCCAGAACTTGTTTCTGTAGCTATGCCAAGGCACACTGTGTATCCTGCTGAGGAGTTAAGGAAGACCTTGTGGAATTTTCTGAGTTGTTCCTCTGGGAGACCCTGCAGGTCCCTTTGATCTAGTGCTTCCTCCAGTTTTTCCAGATCGATGCCCGCCAGGTCTTGAGGATCCATTTGCATTGGAGTGTCTCCGTCAGTGTACCCTTTCTCCTCTGCGTTGATTTCCTTGTTTTGGTCTAGTGAAGGGGGTTTAGGGTTTTGAGCTACGCCTTTCTGTGCCTCAGCATGCGGATCTTGAACTTCCTCCTCCTCAGGTAACTGGCTTAGAATGTCATAGGCATTCCTGGTCTGGATTTTTGGTCTAGGATCAGCTGCTTGTCTCCAAGTGGGATTTCTTCTCCTTGTCTGGACCGTGGTGAAGCCATCTTTCTGCGAGTTTTGACTGGTCTTAGGGGCTGGCTGGTTTAGGGGGCAGTCCCGAAACAAATGACCGTGTTCGTGACATTTTCTACATCTGAATGGAATGTGCTCGTAGTCAAGGGTCTGCGACCATTCTTCATCCTGGTGTTCCAGTATGACTGTTCCTGGTAGGGCTTGTGCGATGTTCATATAGACACAAATACGAGCATAGGAGGTGTACTTACGTTGCTTTGTGGCTTCATAGGCTTTCACAAATTGACCGATGGTGTTTCCTATTCCCATGAGGATCTCCTCCAGCCAGAACTCCTGCGGGAGGGAGTAGAGATGGATCCAGACTGGAGCCATTGTAAAGTCTTCCTTGTCCGGGCTGAAGCACTCTGTCCAGTATTTTAGGAAAAGCCCTGCTGAGTTGAAGAAATATGGGCCATTTTCAAAAATGCGATCTTTGTCTTCTAGGTTGTATAGTATAATGGTGAAGAAGCCCTTTGAGTTGAGTTGTACCTCGTATTCTCCTTTGGGATTCCACCAGTGTTTAATCCATTTAATCAGATCTCTTTCGGATGGCCAGAGTCCTAAGAATTTGCCTATGAGGGCGTGTTCTTGCAGGAACTATGTGTGCTCGCCCACTCTGGTTGAGCTTATGTGATATCTGGGTGCTTTTTCCATTTGCGGGATGCATTTCCCGGGTATCCAACTGTGTGGTGCTCTGGTTTGAGATGTGCTAGCCTCCGTGTCCATTTCCTGTCGAAGGCCCTGTTCCTTGGCGAGTATCTGCTCCCGGATTTGCTGCGGCGGCTTGAAAGCCGGTCTCTTTTCCGTTGTCCCAGATCTATCATTGGCCGTTACGTTGCTATATGAGGGGGGTTTCCCCCCCTCCTCTGCGCCCATGGCTGCGGATCAAGGCCTGTGCGAGTGCACGCAACAGTTGCAGGGTTTCGTGATTGCGACGAGTACTTTGGTGTTCAGTCGGCGGCTCTCATGGCCGAGTGCTAGGGTTTTCTCCTCTATTTTCTCCGAGAGGCTATCCTTACTGGATGGTTTCTCTGGATACAACCAAGTCTTGATGTCTCCGCCGGACCAATTAAAAACTACCTTCCGTACCCCGTGGGGCACTTATGCTTATCGCAAAATGCCCTTTGGATTGATTAATGCTGGTGCTACCTTTCAGAGAGCGATGGATATTTCTTTTAGAGGATTAATCAATCACTCCATAGTAGTTTACTTAGATGATGTGACTGTTTATTCTAAAAACAAAGACGATCATCTAGCTCACTTACGAGCCATTTTGCTACGATGTCATAAATACGACATCTCCCTGAACCCCAAGAAATCCATCTTTGCAGTAGAACAGGGTAAATTACTAGGATTCATTGTGTCTAGTGATGGAATGATTATTGACCCCGAGAGGACACAAGTCATCGCTAAACTTCTCCCACCTACCTCCAAAAAATCCATGCAGTCTTTCCTAGGCCAGATTAATTTTGTGAGAAGATTTATCCCCAGTTTCTCCAAAATGGTCAGGCCTCTTCAGAATCTGATTAAGAAAGACACCCAATATCACTGGGGACCCACAAAAAACCAAGCTTTCAATGCTATAAAGAAGGCCATAATTGATGCTCCGTCTCTCATGAGTCCTGATTTCTCTCAAGATTTTACACTCTATACTTTTTCCTCTGATCGTTCCTATGCTGTGGTCCTAACTCAGAAGAACTCCGAGAATAATGAAGTACCCATCGCCTTTATGAGATCTACTTTCAAAGGTTCTGAACTTAACTACCTAGCGGTCGATCGACAAGCCTACGTTGTTTTCAAAGCAGTTAAGCATTTTTGGTCCTATCTTCTGAAGTCAAGGACAAAGGTCATTGTCCCCTACCCTGTCGTAAGGAACTTGTTAGTGCAAAAGGAGTTAGGAGAGAAAAGATCCAACTGGGTCACCTCCTTGCAGGAGTATGAATTAGATATTACCCCAGCACAGATCTTGAGAGGCCAAGGGTTGTGTAAGTTGGTAGTTGATTCAGAAAACGAACAGAGAGAAGATAATGATACGTCAAACCTAGAACAATGTGATCAAAGTTTAATTTGTTGCACACAAAACCTCGTAAGTCCTTGGTACGACGATATTAGATTTTGTCTTGAACATGGATCAGCACCCCGTCACCTTGACCCTGCCAAAAGAAGAGCATTGAGACTAAAGTCCGCCTCTTTTCATCTAGTTAACGGTATACTGTTTCGTCAGAATTTTGACGGCGTACTGATGCGTTGTCTTGAAAAGGACGAAGCAGAAAGAGTCTTGCTTGAGTTGCATGCAGGCGAAGCTGGTGGTCACTTCGGTGGTGACACCACTGCTCATAAGGTTTTAAGAGCCAGTTATTACTGTCTGACGCTTTTTAGAGATGCCCATGCCTTGTGCCGTAAATGTATCATTTGTCAAAAAGCATCAGGGCGATTGCAAAAGCCAACTTTCCCCTTGCAACCCGTTTTAGTCGATTCTCCTTTCCAGCAATGGGGCCTTGATATCATTGGTCCTATTAACCCTCCATCCTCACAACAGCACAAGTATATTGTGACAACCACTGATTACTTTACTCGTTGGTATGAAGCCGCCGCGCTAAGAACTGTTAATAAAAGTCAGGTGATTGCTTTTTTAAACTCGAATATCATCACTCGTTTTAGTACCCCTGATTGTCTAGTCTTTGATAATGCTTCATTATTTTCTTCTCTTGAGATGAGTGAGTTCGCCTTAGAGAAAGGAATAAAATTGAAGTATTCTACTAGTTACTACCCCCAGGGAAATGGCTTAGCAGAATCGACAAACAAGAACTTGATCAAATTTATCAAAAGAACCGTGGCTGAAAATCACAAGAACTAGCACAATGCACTGCTTAATGCACTGTGGGATGATAGGGTAACACCCAAAACCGCTATAGGTAACTCTTCCTTTTTCCTTGTTTATGGCAGAGAATCCATTCTTCCACCTCACATTATTCTTCCTTCGCTTCAATTATCACAAAAAGTTCAAGAAGAAGATTTCCCCCCTTTAGAAAGCCGTATTAACGCTTTGATGAAGTTAGAAGAAGTAAGAACCCAAGCCAAGTGCAAACTAGATCAACATCAACAACTGATTAAAAGATGGTTCGATTCTAATTCTGCTTCTGGTAGGAATTTTGAAGTAGGCGATCTCGTCTTAAAGTGGTACAAACCACACGAAAGAAAGGGTGAGCACACCAAGTTTCAAAATTTGTGGCTTGGGCCATTTTTGATTGCTGAAAAGTTGGGTCCTAGTTCCTTTCGATTGCAGAATCTTGAAGGGAAGCTTGACACCTATACGGTGAATGGCCAAGCCCTGAAAAGATACTTCGCATGATTACTACCTTGTATATTATGTAAATATTTCCTTTTGTTTTTATTTTGCCTTTGTTTTCGTTTTTGATTTGGATTGATCAGTTTTTTATGTTCTTGAAACATTTGCATGCTTGTGTGCTGAGCTATTCGGACAAAGACCGTAGAAAAATTTCTTCGCTAAAATAACTTCTGAAAAGTTGTACGAACATCAATGATATATTTCTAAAAACTGATATTTATGTTGGAAAATTTTGTTGTTTAAAAGAAGTTACTAATTTCAATCTCTGAGCAAAGTTTGTCATGATCATCTATTATTTTTTTACGCTGTCCCTTTTCCGTAAATGAATGACTCAAAAGGATGTCTCCCTGTCATAGCAAGTTGTTTTGTAAACAAAACATTTCTGGAGCTGAATAAAGGGCAGTGTCAAAAAATTCTGATGAGGTCTGAAAAAAATATGATAAAATACCAAGATTTTTCAGTGTCACCCCGCTCAGCTTTCCATAAAAAAAAAATATGAAAAAAAAAAAATAAGAGCTGTGGGAAGTGTTTGTAAACCTGCCAGGATACTGAACAGGTCCGCTGGTAGCGGGTAAATGCAAGCATGGTGCCAAGACAACTTCGCCGGGGTACTGAACAGACCCGCTGGCAGCGAAGCAATGTCGGGTACACAAAAATCTATAGAAAATTATAAGAAACCTCTTTTAAAGTCCTTTATTCTGATCGAGAACTTCTTGACAGGATACCGACGTCCGAGTGGGTTAAATGGAAACCCTGTCGAGGCTATAGACGCATGTTGGCAGCAGTGGCCATGCCAACAATATTGAATATTTTATCATAAAAACCGTGACTTGCTTATTTTAAGACTGTTATTAGTTTGCATCTTTTAAAACATCGCTGGAAAAGATAGTAAATGATGATGTTTGTACGATTTTCTGGTTGTTGTTTTTGAGTTGAATTTTTCTCTGCTGTCCTAATCTGAATTCATTTCTATTGACAGAGATAACTGCTTCTCCCAGTGTTTCGCCATTGTTGGCAGCCAATTCAATTTTTTCAATTGCCCTAAAAGCTGCCTACACCTATGACTTCTGAATTTCAAATTACCGTCGCCTTTTGCAAATAGACGACTGTTTCATTTTTTGCGACTCTTGCAAATTGATTTCAATTTAGTTTTCATGACTGAAAGCATGAAAACTCCTCCATCGTTATTTGAATCGTCATAGTCTTTTACTGATATTCTGAAAGGCACTTCACCATTGGTTTATCATGTGGCTGAAATGATTTTTTGAACTATGTCCATTCACCTATTCTTGCTTTGATTGCGCAACTTGACTTTTTGACAAGGCATTGAGCATGTTAATTCATGAATTATACTTGATTATATAGGGGTCATGATTGATTTTGATTTTTATATGATGTGATCTTTACTATCAAAATCTCTTGGCTTATCGATTTTATGAAATCTCTTATCACATTGTTTTATAAACTTTGATTACACATAATGCAACAAGTGCATGGGTAACATATGAGTCTGATTTCATATTGAATGGCAATGTTTGATTATTGAAGGGCGCGTTGGTTAAACATTTGGATTTTTGATTTAATATTGGTTTGATTATACACATGGTGCATTGATATAATTTATGGTTTTGGTTTTACATTGATTAATGGCATGTTGATATAATTATCCACTGTTTAATCCTTGGGTTGGCCGATTAATATGGTTTGAGTGATGTCATAATTGATTAAACAGTGTTGTACTGTGCCATTACTATGCGGCATGGCAGTGATAATCCCACCACCCTCGCATGCGCAAATTAATTTGCCTCCCCTTTGAGCACTCATAGCTGTTAACCCCAAACGACTTTGCTCCTGTGTTGATTGTGTTCAATCCAAACCCTACCATGAGCCCGCACCATGGCTCCAGTCGTAAGGGATGAACCCAATGGTTGCCAAGATTTGTTGATATTCGATGGTGCTTACAGTGAACTTGAGGAATTCGGATGGCTCCCGTTCATACGAAAGTTTGATGGCTATAACCCTAGCGTGGCTCGGCAATTTGCATTAACCTTTGATGGCTGCCGAGCCAAGGTTGGGGATGTGCAATTAGAAATTGATGAGCAATTTCTCAGTTTATCTACCGATCTGCCTGTTGTTGGACAGAGATGGTCAAAAAATTGTAAAGTGGAAGATGTCACGTGGACATTGCTCTTCCAGTCACAAAGAGTGAGCTCCTGTGACAAAGGTTTGCCCGCGAATATGTTAAAGCAACGATGGCATGACTTGCTGATGGTAACCAAGCACTTTATCACTTGCGAGGGCCGGTATGGTTTCGTTTTCCTGTACCATCTTCGGCTACTCATGGTTTTCATGGGCTATGAGCTTAATATGCCTTACTACTTGCACAGGAGTCTGTTTAAAATGTCTAAAAGATACAAATGGAACCAGACCGATAACAACCTTTTTCATTTTGGGTTAATTAAAATGCTTGTGGTTTGTCATTTGGGGTTACATCGGGACCGTTGGAATGATTTTATTAAACACAATAATTTTGATGATTCAAGCCCACCATAGGTTGACAAACCTGTGGTGAGCAAGAGTAAGTCAGTACCCCCTGTGCCTTATAGTGCTCTGTTACCTAAACCCCTACCCGAACCACATATTGACCTACCCGGTTCTGTGACCACAGATGTGGAAATTGTTAAACCCGTGGCTAAAAGGCCTAAGGAAAAACCTAATGTGAATTCTAAAGGTAAGAAGAATTCCCGATTAATCTCTCTCATGGAAAGAAACAAACCGAAAATTCCTGTCAACCCTGACCCTATCATGGTGAGTGAAGATTATGACTCAGAGATTGAACGCTACCTGGAAAGTGAGTATCCCTATTCAGAAGGTCTGTGTGATAAACCCGCATATGATTTCGTGAAGAACCTACCACCTTGTTTGCAAAATGATCCTAATTATCCAGGCATCAAAATGCCTTGTGAAACCCCTGGTGACTCGTCGAAGCCCCTTCCTGCTCTATCTCAACCAGCTGCTCCACCATGTGATCAGTGTGGCTCATGGTTAGAAAGGTATTACCTCGATGTGCCAATGCTGCAGTCCAGAATTCATGCTCTGGAGGATCAAGTTGCAAATCTCACCAGTCAAAAAGCGAAGATGCCATCCACTGATAAGAAACAACGAACAACTGGTTCGATTTTGTTTAAGAACATGGATTTGGCAACAACATTCATCAATTCAAAATTGGCATAGCTCGAACAACCTCACTGGTATGATTATCACCTGTTTATATGACAAACTCATAAACTTTGTTTACAGCGTGGGTTTGCTTTGACACATAAGCATGCATTTTTGTATATAATTTTGTTTTGATAAATCTAATTCCGTTATCGTTTTAAATTTCGATTGGATTTGTCTTTGATTCGATTGATCATGGGATTAGATTTGATTGTTTTAATTTAACTTTAATTAAATGCTCTGTTGCTTATTGAAGTTGTTAATATTTATCTGAACACAGGTCGTTTCTTGTATTTCAATTCCAAATACAGTCAATGTTCGATTCGAAATTGGTTATATTCTATACGATATGGTTGGCATAACTGTTATAATGTTATATTCCGTGTCTAATTTGACCAATTCGAATATCATTTTGTTAATGCATAACCAAAATTGCAACTGTTCGATTCGCATCATTTGACCGTGGTATCAGCTCGGTTTATATTGCAACAAATATATTGTTTTAATTTGATTTGGGAACGAAAATAATTATGCCCAACATTGCGATTTGTTTCTATATTTGACTCAGTCACAATTCGATTTGATTGCCGCCCAGTTTATGGTTATCATCGTTGTTGGTGGTTATGATTATTACGTGATCCTGTATATTGATTGTGTAAACGCTCAATGATTCAAATCTATGGCAAAGTTTGATGAATTCTTATTTGGCAATAATCGTAACAGTCTTTCCATATTGGTATCTGATTGAAACAACATGAATCGTGTGCACACTGTTATAGCTGTAACAAATCAATTTTGATTATGTTCAATTATGATTGTATCGATTATTATTATGTTTAATTAAATCATATCTTATTCCATGTGATTCACCATCGATTTAATTTGATAGGAAACAGTTCGGTTACTATTTGACCTGATTTTATGGCAACTAAAAAAACAGAGCATTCTTACCCTGTCCCGATTGCATCCTTTCGATTTTGTTAATTTGAATGATAAACTCATTTGAATCATAGCGATTCGTTTTGGATATTTATTAAAAGAAAATCAAGTTGGATTTGATTATGTTGAAAAGTTTTCATTTGATTGCTATCTGGTCTTGTGTGCTGTTTTAGAATGGCTACAAAATCAGATGATTCTGTAGCTAAGTCTGTAGGATCAATTTTTTAGTGTTTTGTTATTGAAATATCTTTCTAATTTGATATTTGTGTTCTATTGCAGGTAAATTCGAAATTGCAATTGAGTTGATGTGCAGATTAGGAGATATTTCAAAGATTTCTCTTGCATTTTGATTTCTTAGTTTAGGTGATCTTGGGATATTTCCCAGATTATGTAAAACAATTCGATATTATCCATAAGGAAGTTTTACCCTGTGGAGAGACCTATATATACTTATGATTTTTGTAATAAGATTCATCCTCATTCGTGGGAGAACAAGGATATGAAGTTATAATACAGACTGAAGCAGAATTAATGTTTTGTCACAGCTTTAGCTTCTCAATATATCAACATTTTGTTTCATGTTGTGTATATCAATTTGTATATGGTTTATGACTACTTTAGCTATCTAGATCATGTGCAAATGATATAATTTAATCACAGTAATTCATATCTAGTTTCTTCCAAATATATAAAAGACATGACAATTGTTAATTCAGTTTGTGAATGACAGGTTTATCTTCTTCATTGATTGAATTATCAAATATAAGTTTCTTGTATAACATGTTTCCCTTATTGCGAAGATTTATAGTCATAAGATTGTTATGATATTTTATGTCTTGTTTGTCCTGTTAACAACTCAAAGAGCAGCGCAGCAGATCGTTTACGAGAAGCTTTTGGACCAATCCGGTGCGATTTTACTTTCGTCGAACAACTTCAGAGTCATCACACACAGGATAAATTAGGAGCGCTTCCAGGTCAGTTAGTCTTTTCCTTGTTGTTTTCATTAAGTAGTTTAGTTTAGAAATAATTTTAACTAGATTTATATTAGATCGTTTAATTTCAGTAGTTTTATTTCTTTTCATAAAATATAAAAATCAAAAAACATATCTTGCTGTCTTAGGGAAGAAAACACATGAGTTTTGCAGGTTTTAATTAAATCTGTAGGTTGTTTATAGTGTACATTTGTGAATAAGTAATATTGCAGCTGGTAATTAGATAGTTGATTTGAGTTATTATAATAGTAATTAGTATATTG
>ML778325.1:558484-575407 GCA_009831015.1 Picea engelmannii | reverse complement strand
GTTTTTAGTTAATTTGTTTATGGTTAGTTAGTTTAGTTTCTTTTATTTAGTTTTAGTTAGATTGTTTTAGTTTGTTTTAATTATATTAGTATATTAGTTAGTTTTAGTTAGTTTAGTTTAGTTTATTGTATTTAGTTTTAGTTTGTTTGTTTTAGTTAGTTTAGTTTGTTTTATTAGTTTTAGATAGATCAGTTAGTTTAGGTTAGTTTTTCTCTATGGCTTTTCTTCTTAAGACCTTAGAGCGGCCAACGGAGCCGTTAAACTCATCAGGGTGGTTCATTCCAAACGGCTTGGGTTATTTAGACAACCCCGGACCGGTTCCACTCTCTCAATTGATGGACGGACTGTTTCACCCGCCAACAATATGTCTATGTGTATGCATGTATCTCTATGATGGATATGTAAGGTTCTATTGGTAACACTCCCTACTTTCCCCTAGATTACAACATCGGTTCCATTGTTGGTAGTACTAAACTTGGGCATGTAGAAGTGTACATAAATGCTAAATCAAAATGACATACATGAGTGGTGGGAGCACAAAATTGATAACTATAAAATAAACTACGCAAGAAGGAATAACCTCTCACTAGCCAATGCAAGGTTGCAGTTCTTTTCAGAGACACACAAAACATTTCTTGAAGCTATCTGAGAAGCATTGTTTCAACACGTTAATAGATCACGTGATATGTAAATTGACATTCAACAAGAATTTAGGCCTGAAGTTGACGAACAAAGGAAGAAAAAACCTACACGATTGACTCGAAATAATTATTGAAGATTATATTTCAGAACAAGCCATTGAATATCGAACATCCCTCAAAAAAATAAAAGAGAAATTCTACACTGAAATGTATGTTGGATTTTTCTGCATGGTTCCAACACTTCTTCATAAATTCCTTCTCAACAAGGGAGTCATTAGTATTGTTGAATATTGACCAATATTAGGAACATCGTTACCAAATATAAACTTCCAAGAAAGAGATGAAAAGTGGGAAGAAATTCTTGACGCAAAGTGCAAAGATACAAGAGAATCATGGGATTACTTCTTGAAGAAATAAATATGGCCAACGCTACTGAATTAGAGTAAGTTGGGTCAGAAATGGGGGTCGGTCGAGACTATGAGATTCCATAAAACAAAAAGTAGTGTTTCCCAAGACTAAATGTCATCAAGAGGAAATCAAGCCCCTAAGCAATCTGTGGATATCCATAAAATAGAACGAGATAAAAGACAACATAAAAGAGAAGAACTCTGTAACCAGTGGAACACCAAAAATATGAATAGAAAGATGTCTAGGGAGGGTCATCCTGTCAGAGCACATGAGCAGTCTAAGTTATACAAAGATCGACCAGAGTTAGCAACAAAAATAGTAAGGAGCGATGCATAGTTGAACATCCATCAACCGGTCGACGAACCCGAAAGTATGGATTATGAAGAATATGGACCAAATTTACATACATATCTTGCACCGGAAACTAGTCCAAGGATAAGAAAATTTCTCCAACAAATGTTGTAGATCGAGGACCAATATACAAGATCATGGTACAAAAACAACGACCTGGGAAACCTATGAGATTCATTTATTGTCGAGCCTGAATGAAATTAAGTTGAAAACATGATTATCCAAATAAAGGACCTCACCGACTTGATCCCCCTACTAAATTTAATATCGATATAATAAATTAACTATAGCTTGGAAGTGATGCAACCTTCAAAACAACGACTAGTGGAATACAAAGATCAAATTTCCCAAATCGAGGACAAATATTATGTACTCAAGAAGAAACAACTATTCCTTGAGTATCATCCATTGTCGAATGTAGAGAAAAACTGACTAGAAGATTCAAGAGCTCATTCGAAAGAAATAATAGCTCAAACACCAAGAAAACCGAGTGTTCCTACCAAGAAATTCAAAATGGGATTCAACCACATCCTCATTTACGAAGGAGAGGAAGACCTAAGATGCCATTGGCTCATATGTGAAAGTTTTTGGGATGGAACTAATATTACAGATGAGGATAAGAAAATGGCTCAATTCAGAGTTGCACTGCGCCTTAACATGGTTTATGAACTACACCAAAAAGAAAACTCATTCAAAGGAAGAAATAAAGAACAGTTTTTTAACATTATTTAAAATCTAGGACATCACACATTTGGCATCTCAAAAGTTAAAAGAAATCAAACAAAGAACAGGTGTGTTAGTAAGAGAATATGACAAGAGATTCAAAGATCTCCTAACTCAAATCCCAACAAGGATCAGTCATAACCTGCTAGTCCATTGGTATGTAGCTGGGATACTGCCAAGAATCCAATCTATGCTACGTTTATACGAGATAGCCAAATGTGAAGACATGCTACAGAAGGCATAACGAGTCAATTCAGACAATGATAGCCCATCGAATTCCTTGATCACGAAGAGACTTGAGTAAAAAATAGAAGCTTTGCAACAAACTATAAAAAATCTATCGATATGAAACAATGAAATATGGTTGACCACATGCATCGTGGATGGACACACAAAGGGTAATTGTCCCCTAAATGAGCACACACAAAAAACAGACATCCATCGAGTACAATCTGAAAATTACTGTAACATATGCGAATGCCTAATTGATCATAGTATACAAGATTTTCCACACAATCTAAAAAACACAAAGTGGTTCCTCATCTATGAAGCTTCTGATCTCCGAAATTCAGATTGCCATCTAAACACTAGAAATCATAATAATATACGAACAATCTACCACACAGAAATCACCGACCAAGAAAAAAAATATGGTCGAAGAGATTACTACAGTGGTCATCGTCGAGGACAAGGAGGTCGACGTGGATTTGGTGGTCAAGGTCGAGGTTGTGGACAACCATATTGTTTTAATTGCTAGAAAAATGATCATGACATTGCAAATTGTCCTATAAAAGACATAATTGATATGAAATTTTGCAACATATGCGATATTGGAGATCAATCTATAGAATACTTCCTGATAGTACTCGACAAAATTATACGAAGAAAAACTGTAAATATGCTAGCAGTATCGAATGAAGAGGTGAGGAACTCTAAAAACTTACATATTGTTACAAGGTCGGGTGCAGGATGAGACATCCATGCTCCACCAAAAAATCATCAAATAAAGAAGGCTAAAAACTTCCCAAACCTAGATAAAGAAGATCAAATCATGAGAGAAGCTCTTAAATTCCTCATAAATTCCACAGAAGATTAACAAAATCCAAGAAGTCAAAATGAAGACACCATCTAAGAATTTTTGCAACTAGTCAAAGAAAAATAGTCGATAGGTAGGTTGTTGGACCTTCTCAACATACTGCAAGAATACAAAGATGGTCAGAAACCGACCAAGGATGCAAATCACCTCTCTTATAAAAACAAATATTATGATCCACGATTCGAGTTGGAGATCGAGGGAATGATGGTCAATCATGTGGTCATTGATTTTGGTTCACAAGTCAATATTTTACCACGGGAAACATGGGTAAGAATGGGTCGATCCAAACTAGAAACCATGATGAATTATCTTAAGTTAGTCAATCAAATATTAATAGAACCAATTGGAATACTGAGAAATGTCTAGACGCAAATTATGAGAATATTGAATTCGGTCAATTTTTGAGGTGATCAACCTTGTTGAAGGAATGTTAGCATATGCAACTCTTGTCGGTCAGCCATGGGGTCGACGAATGAAAGAAACTATCTCCCTAGAAAGAGATAGAATTAAATTGAAAGGAAGTGGGAGAAAAATAATTATTCCCTTGGATCCAAAGGAAGGAAAAACATGGATGGATTTGTGGGAAGAAGATCAATAAGCCAGATGTATATATTAGATAAAAAATGAACAAAAAGATTATATATCAATTAACCACATAAGGAAAATTTTTGATAGAATCTCCTATGTTGGTTGGACATAATTCTGACGACTCCTTATACAACTGGCAAGTAGAAAATTACGAAGCTCATGAAAAATATTACCGGTCTATCGAAATTATCCCAAAGAAACATCTTAAGATGTACTACTCAATCTAGGATGTACCAAAAGTATACGAAAAAAAAACCCGACAAACTCCCACTCTTATTCCTAATGACAATCAAATAAGAAAACCCTTGCAATACAGTGAGCAACATACCCCTTTGACCCATGTTGAAGTGGTAGAAAAATCCATAGTAGAGTAAGGAAGGACATAGAGTCTTGTAGAAACTTTCACAGGCCAGGGTGCAAGATGGTGGGAAATACATTCCCATCGATTAAAAACATGGAAGACTGTGTCGACATACTTCGTGGAAATATTTAGCAACAAGAAATTATCCAAAGATGCAGATATTCCCACATTCAAAATAGGCTATGATACAACAAAACATATTCAATGTTGTGAAAGAGAACGACGAAGAATATGATATAAGGATGAAAGAGTATGGTCCCATATGTTTCCAAGTACATTAGACAAGTGTTGGAAGTAGACCAAAGTGAAAAGAAAGACAATTTTGGGAAAGAGAGCATGCACGAGGAAAGAGACAACTCGAAGTAAAAACATCATGCACACATGCAGGGAAGACCTAACGATGATAGGGTTAGGGTTTTTATAATGTATTGTAATGGATGAAGAGACAAAAATGTATAAATATAGTTGTTGTAACAAGGGAAGAAGAGGAAGGAGAGAGAGAAAGAGAGAGACTATTCATTACTATAGTGGGTTGTTGTAACAATTCAATATGTAATGTTTTTCTATATGACCTATTTTGTTGAAAGATGTTGAGCTAGATATGCTAGGGGAGGGTAAGTCTTGAGGGTTAGATCATAGGCTGAGGAGCCTGGTCCGATCTAGTTCACCTCATAATAGATCTCATCCCAACTGAAGGGAATTGTAAGGCGCACAATGCTGTAGTGACATAACAATGATAATAAAAGAGCCAAGAGACAAATATTTGTGGACGTAGCCCAAGAGGGGGTGAACCATGCTAAATCTGTGTTATGTGATGAATACATGCATATATTTATTGTCTTCAGTAGTTATCATTGTGTTTAATGAATGAGTTGTTATATATCTCGTGTATTCACAAATAATGGTATAATGTGTTCACAAGTTATAATAATGGTTCAATATTCAGTTCTTATATCTCGCACTCAATATTAGGTTGTAAACACATGAGTATTGCAACCACCCATTAAAGCTATCTCGGGTGAGACTATGCATCACATTCTGTGCACTATGTTGCCTTATGGTTTACAATGAGGGCCGATAGTTTTAGATTCTTTATTGGAAACCCAAATAGACATGAACCCTAGGTAAAATAACTTAGAAATAATCTAAGATAGTAAAAACCAAACAAATGGTTCCATTTCTGTTGGTAGGAACAAAATAATATTGAGTAGATGAGATAAGTCGAAGGTCTGTTAGAGGCAAAACAAGAAAATATTAGGGCAGAGAGTAATGAGTTGCTAGAAGGGGATGTTGAGACCGTGGAATCCCACAAAATCAGAGATAAAAGCTTGGATAAGAACTAAAGAGCTGGAGTTTCCATAGAAAGATAAATGAAACCCTAGAATAACACCCCATAAATACCTTGAGAAATACGTGTTTACTGATTTACACGAAGTCTTTTTCTGTGATTTTCCACATTTATTGTAGGAGTGGATACTAAGGTTGAAGGATAACCATGCAACGAACTTGATCTGACAGTTAGAGTGGATGCCAATACAGATTGAGAAGTTACAATATGTGAACAACAAATTCACCCACGCAATAGACTTTTGGGTTGACAATATTGCGACAGGTTTTATAGCAGAGTTTACAGTAGACACAACGAAGTCGTATAACTCAACAGAGAAAGATATTCTACGAGGACCTCGAGGAAGGTACATTAGATCATTGTAATTTCGATTAAGATACTATTATACAACAAAGATGTAATGAGAATGCAATAAGACAACTAAACTTCCTTGTGTGCATGGGGGAAGGGGGGAAGCACTGATAGAAAGAGGATAAATGGAAGGAACAAAGGACAAAGGGAAGAAGGAGGAACCCTTGGACCCAATCATGATGGATGACGACTAGATTAGGTGGATTTTGGAGACAATTGGAAAGACACATAGAGGAGTACCCTACCAATACAAGGTGAATACCAAGAAAATATCCATATCTGCGAGGGAAGGCTTAGCGAGTGACGAAGAAGAGGTATATGATCTCTGGGATATGGAGCAGATTGAGGAAATCATGTGCGCAACATATGAGAGGAAGATGAGAGGTCCAAGAATGGGAAGAGAAGGCAACAATCCTATCCATATTAATGTCAGTGTGGAACCCATAAACCCATGTGTGACTAATACACCAAAGAGAACACCACCATTTAGACAACCAAAGTTCGAAAGAAGTCAAACAATAGGAAGTACATCTACACGAGGAGAAATAACAAGAGGATCCAGTTTAGGAAGCACTATTCAGGTATCTACACCACGTGGAGGTAGTAGTTCAACATTCAGAATGGAGGAACACATTCCCACCATCAGGTTACCAGAATTTAAAGAAGAAGCGTCGGAGGACCTGGAAAAACATTTGTTCATGTCTGAGAAGATTTGGGAAGAAAAACACATTACAGACGAGGATATTAAACTGGAACAGCTAGCGATTACAATAAGAGATCACGCACTGGATTGGTACATGAGCTTAGCTACGAAAAATCCACCAAGGACAACCAAAAAAATTGCAAACATCAAGAAACCACTAATTAACGAGTTCCAGAAGCTGAGTTCAGAAGATCAATACATGAACAAGATGATTGAAATTAGACAAAAACTAGGAGAATCTGTATGGAATATTGACCAGAGATTCAAGCGACTGAAGGGGAAGTTGAAATATCTCATGACCAATATGCAACATCGACACTTGTTTTTCAATTCAGTACTTCTCCCACACTTAAAATATCCATTGCGACAACAAAATTTTTAGACACAAGCAGAGGCTCTATAGGCAGTCCTGCAACTGGAAGAAAACCAATATTAGTAGAAAGATCTAGCTATCGAAGAGATAAAGGAGGATTTGAATAAATTAACATTCCATCTCAACCAGAATAAGAATAAGGATAAACGGGAAGTCGTTTGGTGTACTACATGCAGGACGAAAGAACACCACAAGAACAAATGTCCAACATTCACACAGTATATGGCAGCTAGAATGCCAAAACCGTTACCAACAGGAGGAATATGGTGTGAAGTCTTTAAGAAACCAGGCCATGGCCCATATCACTATTCTATGATGTAGAAATACCAGACAGTCCCAAAGAGGTCATATTGCACCTTTTGCAAGTCAATAAGCCATGAGTACAAAGATTGTAGAACTATGGAGTTGATGCGAGAAATGACATTAGATTCATATAGAGTGCAGGCAGAAATAATGAATGGGAAAGCCACACCACACTTCAATCAAGTTCCAACTCCATACAAAACTGCGTAGCAGTAGTATAATACTATACAACAACCATATAATAACGCACAACCACCGTACATCACAACACAACCTCAGTATAATACTGTGCAGTATAATCAGGCACCTCAGTATAACACACTGAGAGGAGACCGAGCGGCCTACAAAGGTGGAGGACGAGCGAGAGAAGGTTTTAGATGAGTTAGAGGACCAATGGTATGTCATAATTGTCAACAACCTGGACATTATGCAAGAGAATGTCCACTCCCACCAACAATATGTATGTATTGTCGCGCATTGGACTATGATAAAGAAGAATGTCCGACATTACTAGTAAATATTCAGGAAAAGAGAAATCAGAACAACCAAAATTTTCAGTGGATCTTAGCCAGAGCAAGGGATGAAGGAAAAAATATCAACATAGTTACCCATGGAGGAGCTAAAACAGGGGATGAAGCAGTTCGACAAGATCCAGTACAACACCAATGGGTGAAGAAGAACTCTGAACCAAGGAAGTAGTTCAATGCACAAAAGGAGAAGGAGATATTCAAGCATGCCTGACAATAATTTCAGAAGGAAGACATTGAAACGACTTCTATTGCACAACAAAGTGAGGAAACACCAGAATACAAAATGCCGTTGTTATTGGATCATACCAATGAAATACATTCCATGGGACAAGTAAGTACAATCAAAATATTTTTGAAAACATGTGTAAAAATACTAAATGATCCATCATCTGTGAAAATTCTCCAAAACATATCATAAAAATGTAGTATGGAAACAGAAGGAAAACTAGAACAAAAGACAGTCAATCACCTACATACCAAGAGAAGAACAAATAGGGAGTTTAGACTGAATGCAAACATTGGAGATTTCAACATGGGAGACATCATATTGGATCTGGGATCTGAGGTCAATGTATTACCCAAGAAAACATGGAAATGCATGGGAGAGCCCACATTAGGATATTCACTTGTTCAATAGGAACTAGCAAACCAACACGGAGTCCTACCAATCGGTAGATTAAAAGTAGTAACAATAGACCTAGATGGGGTGCGCACTAAAGCATATTTTGAAGTCATTTAAATAGTGGACGACATAAAACCATACTCGGTGTTGCTTGGCCTGGATTGGTCATTTGACAACCAGACCATAATCAACCTAAAGACATGAAAAATGGCATTTGAGTCAAGGGAATTGTTGAGACCCAAAATTGACATCCCCATTACCCTATTATACTCTTCACCTATACCTTTTTGGCCTACCTAAAGCTTGAGTGAATGACAAGAACACTACCAATTGCTAGTAATAAGGTCATAAGGTAAAGTATGGTTAATTCATGCATTTTGTGATTTATTGAGTTAAGGAATTAAATATTTCATGGACTAATGCTTGATTTGTCATATGTAAATATTTGACCTCTAGATGTCTAGCATTCCTATACCATCTTAGCCATCCGGTACCCATGTGCCAAGACTGTTGCTGTCTGAATCCAGTACCAAGCACATCCGGTACTAAAATAACATCTATTGTGATCTGGTACCAACACTCACTGTTATGATCCGGTACCACCTTTTGCGCCCTGTCATGATCCGGTACCACCTTTTGCGCCCTGTCGTTATCCGATACCATATGCCTATTATGATCCGGTACTAATATGGAAGAGCCTAATGCACTAAGTTAAGTGCCATATCTTGCCTAAGCCAATTGGTGGACGTTTATTTGTTTTACCAAGGCTATGATAAGAACAGTTTGTTAATTGCCTCATCCTCATGCACTTCGTGTCATGAGGATGAAGCTAAAGATGTAACCGAATGATTGAACTTAACAACTGATTGATTTGCAAATCGCTTCACCTCCTTGTGTTTCACGATTCAGACTATTAAATAGTAGTGGCAAGGATGGTAGAGGGAGTAGGAGAATTATTATATTGCCAATATGTGAAGCCGCATGTGATGGTACAGAACATTTTCTGAGTAAAGATTAATAGAATGTCATTTATCTCCATGTTCTGATTATCTATGATTAAGTATGAGTTGATTTGTTAACAAGAGTTTCAATTTTATGCTTTGAAATGTGAGTGAGAGTAATGTGTGTGTCGAAAGCAAGCTTCCTGTAGACTTCAATAGCTGACTTGTTGAAGCGGAAAGGGCCCACCTCCCAACAAAGGTCAGCCTCTTTGTAGATTAGCGTTAGTATTTGTTTTCAGTAGTATAAACATTAATTTAGCTAAAGCTTTAACTCTGTTAGATGATAGAAGTATAGATTAGATTAAGATTTCCATTCTATAATTGCTTAGAGATCTTTAATTGCTCTGTTTTATATATGCCCTGTTTCTGTTCTCATGAATTTGATTTCCTTGAGTGATCATAGATGTTGGCAGAAATAGTCAAAACTACTTGGATAAGAACTAGTGAAGGTCATTGTGAACCACAACAGAACCAACATATTGACTATTGAACTACCCATTCTATGATTTGTTGATTGATGTGTGATTTCTTTTCAGAAGTGTGGATTGCATAGTTAGTTTTTTGGGTCAGATATTAGAGTTGATCTATCAAACTAATTCCATCTCATACTAGCATGTGCCATAATGAAATAGATAGCCTCTCTGTGAAAGAAAACCGAAGTACATTGTAGTTTGCTATTTTGATTTGTTTTCAGCATGCATAATCTAGTTTAATTCTATACTCGTGACATTAGAAATTACATTTCTTACTGGTGTCTTGTAACTCTATTGATTACGAATCCTGGATTGATAATTAATGAGTGCATTATACTAAACATATAAGTAGCACAACATTTTGAAGCCATTGTCAGAGAGTTGCAAACGGTAGGAAGTAATTTTTAGCTTAGATTGTTTGCCTAAATTTTAATGTTTTTAAAAGGTTGCTTGAGGGAGGAGGATAAAATGATTAAGACCTGAGTGAAGAGCCACGCGACCACTAGAGTGGGGTTCTCTGAAGCCAAGTTGCCTTCTTACCTTCTAGATAGAATTAGGATTTCAATTCAGCTAAAGAATCAAATTTCCATTTTATGCATATATATAGAGATAACAAGGGTAGATTTGTAAGCTCCAAAGATTCAAAAACAAACCCCCCCACTAATCCAACTGACACTGGTGCAGGAAAAATTCCACCAACAGAAAATTCAAGGGGAGCCAGTGAGGCTCCAGAAGGAGAACCTAAAACGAAAGAATCAGTATTGGGACAGGCAGAACGTGAGTCTGCTGAACATTTAGGAGACACAGAAAATTCAGTTTCTGAACCATCCATCAGTAGAATGGTAGAATAATAAGGAAATGCAGCTACAGAGACTGAAACCTTTGGGTTTCCAATCTTGGATATTTCCAGAAACATCAGCATGAAGAATATCCCATTATCATCATTACCCACTTTCAGAGGTATGTCAATTGAATATCCAGATTTATTTTTATTCGAATTTGACATATTATGTAGAAGATATAACTACTGAGATGATGCCCATAAATTTAAGCTTTTTCCTGCTACAATGAAATATTCAACCTTAAGATGGTTCATGAGCTTAGGAGAAAATACAATCCTTTCTTGGGATCAAATGAAAGACACATTTTTACGAAAATACCAAGACTATTGTAAGGATAATGTTAAAAACAACATTTTTAAAATGCATCAAACAATAGATGAAAGTCCTGAAGACTACTTAGAAAGGTTCTTATACAACTATCAAAAGCCAAAACTATTCACCTTAGACCTAGCTGTAGTAAGAATTGTATTCTTGAAAGGTCTTAGGGATGATTGCATAGAAGTTTTAAACTTGTTGAGTTCAGGAGATGTACACCAAAAACCTTTTTCAGAAATTGCAGATTACTGTAGGAGATACTCAGGACAAGCTAAAACAGGCAAAGGACCAAGAGATCCTTTTAGCAGAAATACAAAACAAAGTTCAGAGACTGTCACCAGAACTGAGTTAGCAAACTTATTGTAAAACTTTAAAATAGACATCTTGAGAAAAAAAAGTAACCAATTAGATACTCTGAAACTGAAAAAGAAACAAGAAGAAGATGCTTTAGCAGTATTTTGTCATAGATGTCGAAAGAAGCACAACAGCGAAAAAGAATGCCCATTAAATGTCATAGAAATCTATGGTCTGTGTACACTAGAACACCCCACATCTGAGTGTCCAACCTTTATTGAACTATAAGCCATGTATAGAGGAGGAGGAGTCTCACAAGAACAACCATACCCTTCTAGAAGACCTTGGAGAGCCCAAAATCCCAATACATTTTATTATCCTAATACACAATATCAACAACAACAATGGGGTCCTTCCCCAATGACTTATCCACAATGGACACCTCAACAAACTCAGCCTTGGCAACAAGGATGGAGGGGACCTATGTATGGAAATCCCTCTTAACCTACATATCCACAGTACCCTACAAACATTTCCCAATTACTACCTGGATTCAACCCACCACAGATGCAAGATTTACTCCCACCTCCTATACAACAACAATTTACAAACCCCTTGAATCCTAATCAGCAGCAACAAGTATCTATAAATGCCAATCAACAACCACAAAACCAAGTTGCCCACAACCCTCCAAGACCAGCAATAATCCCCACCCAGCCAATCCCTAACCCCAATAATCGACCCACCCACCCTGTGTAGAATACAGAAGTTCAAACCTTTCCCACCTATGAAATTCAACTACGATCGGGGAAAGTTGTAAACCAATCAGATCCTGTAGTAATAATTCAGGAAGAAAATGATAGTCATTCTGAGGAAGAAAACACTCAAACCACCCCTGCAGAAGAAGAGGCCTCTCCTCCTATCCCAATAACTTCTCAGTCTATATGAGTACCCCAACAGATTAATCCCCCACCTTACCCCAAAAGACTATTAGTGAAGAAACCTGACCCACCCCTACACAAAGATATAGAATATGAATTACGAAATGTGTGCATAAAAATACCTCTGCTACAAGCTATTAAAGATATCCCTATATAAGCCAAAATTATAAGGGATATTTTCATTAAGAAACTAGGAAGGAAGAAGAAGGAACCTTCTCTTGGTCAGGTAGTGGGACAATTATATGAATTTATTTCTGAAATGCCATACAAATATAATGACCCTAGAAACCCAGTTGTCACCGTTGAAATTAATGGTATTTATCTACCAAACACACTCATTGATTTGGGTGCTGCTATTAATGTAATGCCTTTTGACACTATGCAAAATCTCCAAATCAACCATTTAAGACCAACCCAAACCATGATAGAGTTGGCAGATAAGTCAGTCATTAGCCCTGCAGGAAGTCTAGATGATGTCACAGTCACTCTAGCTTCTTGGGAATATCCAGTAGACTTTTTAGTCATCTATTCTAAATCATCCTCCAAACCAGGAGACCCTGTGGTTCTTTGTCGCCCTTGGCTGGCCACAGCAGATGCCTTTATTAGCTTTCGGTCTGGTGAGATGACTATATCCAATGGCGCACATAGCCAAAAACTTGTCCTCTTCCCTCCTGCCCAATTGACACAGGAAATACCTATTTGGTTAGAAAACCCTTATGGAGAGGAAGATTGCATAAGACCTCTATTAACACTTGAACAAGTAAGAGGAATACAAGAACAATAAAATGAACAAGTCTTAAGCTTATTTTTGGCTGACACAAATTGCATTGAATACCCAAGGTCTTTTGCAGAATTGTCACATATTTTTAGTTCTGAATTTCAACAAACTTGGCACCCCGATATCACTCAATTATACACTTTATCACCAACCTCCTTAGATAAGGAAGAAACTACTAAACTTGTTGAGATTAGCCCAGGAAAAACTTTGTCTGTCAAATCTAGTTTGGAACCAGAACAAAAGACACAAGTGATTGAAATGCTCCAAAGACAATTTGATGCCTTTGAATGGGATTATGCAGACATGAAAGGCATTCACCCTGACACATGCACACATCATATCTACACTAATGATCAAATCAGACTAGTTAGACAGCCTCAGCAAAGGATGAATCCAACCCTTAAGGATATTGTAAAAGAGGAATTGCAAAAACTCCTTCGAGCCAATCTCATATACCCCATTTCAGATAGTCAATGGGTATCTCCACTTTTCATAGTTCCCAAGAAAAATGGTAAGTGGAGGATATGTGTAGACTTCCAGGAGTTAAGCAAAGCCACTCATAGGGATTACTTTCCCTTACCATTTATCGATCAGGTGTTGGATACCCTGTCTGGAAAGAAGTATTTTTCGTTCTTGGATGGGTTTAGTGGTTACAACCAGATACAAATAGCACCCGAAGATCATGAGAAGACCACTTTCACCTGCCCTTGGGGAACATATGCTTATCAGGTGCTCCCTTTTGGACTTTTCAATGCCCCAGCCACTTTTCAAAGAGATGTCCTAGCCATTTTCTCTTACTTGACCAATGATTGTGTGGAAGTCTACATGGATGACTTTACAGTCCATGGACAAGACTTCCAGGAAGCATTGGCCAGTTTAGAAAAAGTCTTGATTAGGTGTAAGGAAACTAACCTTTCCTTAAGTAATGAAAAATAAAAAATGATGCTCACTAAAGGTATTGTTTTAGGACATCACTTTTCCCATTCTGGCATGAGAGTTGATCCGGCAAAAATCTATATCATCACACAAATTAGAATACCTTCCTCACAAAAGGAAGTCTACAGCTTTTTAGGACATGCTGGCTACTATAGAATATTCATTCTGAATTTCACAAGCCTAGCTACCCCTTTATTTAAATTATTATCCAAAGAAGCTGAATTTAAGTGGGATGATGAATGCCAAATATCTTTTGAAATTCTAAAACATAAATTGTCAACTACCCCTGTATTAAGAGGACCAAATTGGTCCCTTCCTTTTCATATCTGTACCGATGCCTCAGACACAGCCCTTGGGGCAGTTCTTGGAGAAAGAGAAAATCAAGTGCCCTATGTTATTTACTTTGTCAGTAAAAATTTGTCTCCAGCTGAAGTTAATTATACGGTCACAGAAAAATAATTGCTATTTGTAGTCCATGCTATCAATAAATTTAGACACTATATTACAGGATATCAATCTTTTGTACACACCGATCATTCAACCATCCGATTCTTAATGAACAAACCTATAACAAATCCTAGATTTACACGGATGGCTCTCATTATTACAAGAGTTTAATATCAACATTATTGATAGACTTGGTAAAGATAATCGTGTGGCTGATTTCTTATCTAGAATGATTCATCTAGGAGATAATGCATTAGTAGAAGATACCTTTCTTGATGAAAATTTATTTTCTATTTCTACATTCACTCTGTGGCATGCAGTTGTTGCTAACTATCTTGTGACAGGGAAGATGCCTCAGAAATTGTCTCCTAGAGAAAAACAGAAAGTAATTCAACTAAGTGCAAATTACATGTGGCACGATGATTGCCTCTACAAAACAGGACCAGATTTGGTGATCAGGGGATGTGTAAGGGAAATGAAATTAATGATATTTTACAAGCCTGCCATGATATCCCTTGTGGAGGACACTTCGCAGACAAAAGGACTGCTTACAAAGTTCTACAATCAAGTTACTACTGGCCCCATATTTTCAGAGATGCTAAAGCCTATGTATCCAATTGTGATGAATGTCAACGAATGGGTAAGCCTACTGCACGAGATCAAATTCCACTTCAAGCCCAAGTAGTCATTGAACCATTTGAGAAATGGGCATTAGATTTTGTAGGGCCCATTAACCCTGCATCTAAAAAGAAAAATTATATACTTGTATGCACTGACTATGTGACTAAATGGGTTGAAACAAAGGCTTTACCGGCTACAAGTGAAAAATCAGTGGTAGATTTCCTTTTTAATGATATCTTTACTAGATTTTGTGTACCGCGAGAAATTATGACTGATCAGGGAACTCAATTTACCTCTCATCTAGTCAAAGTTGTTACATAACAATACCAAATCAAACACAGGAAATCTACACCCTATCATCCACAAGAAAATGGACAAGTAGAATCCACCAACAAAGTTATTGAGTCCATTCTGACCAAAACAATACAGCTGCACCATAAGGATTGGGTTGACAGATTATTAGAAGCCTTATGTGATTATAGAATCACCTGGAGGAATACAATAGGACATACACCCTATGAGTTAGTGTATGGGAATTAGGTGCTTCTCCCTATAGAAATTCAGATCAAAACCTTCAAGACTGCAGTACAAGTTGGCATGAACTTGGATGAATCCCAACAACAAAGACTCTTGCAGCTTAATGAGTTGGATGAAACCAAGCAGGAAGCACTTCAAAGGACTACCCTCATTCAAGAACAGAGAACAAAATGGCATGACAAGTATCTCAAAAAGAAAAATTTTCAACAAGGAGATTGGGCCCTATTGTATGACAACAGATTCAAGAACTTTAAAGGCAAGTTAACCACCCGTTGGATGGGACCTTACGAAATTGACACTATCTACAATAATGGTTCAATCAGGATAAAGACAATTGATGAACAACAGACACCACTACTTGTGAATGGTCACTGGTTGCGAGTTTACAACAAACCTCTATCAAAAGAAGAATTCCTGACTCATATATTACGGAATTCAGACATGTAGATGATCAGTAAGGAAGGAAATCCTCCTACTGACCCACATTGATTGATTGGTTTATTTAAAACTTTTTGTACATAGGTGTGGATCGAATTTTGTTAATAAGTTGAAGGTAACAAAAGACTCTTACCTCCTTTTGTTTTACTTTCACAAATTTTCTTTTCTTTTGTAAGAAAATTTTTATAATCTATTTGATCCTTCATGAACTTGCTAACCATCAATTGTAGGCATCAACAATATTATGTTCTTTTTTGGTACTAGAAATCATGTTCTAGTCCCGTACCAGTCCGGTACAAGTCTGGTCCCTGAGTCTGTCCTTCTACAGTGCCATCAAGACATATTACCTAATTGACAAAGCATATTTCAAAATCTTATGTCCATTAATATGAAGTATGAAGCCATGCAACAACCACTTTAGATGGAACCACAAAGCTAAATGCAGTACCAAATGGCAACCCTCCTGTTGACAACTAAAGGGAAGTATTTTAATTTCTTTTGGTTCTGTTGCTAACAAGTATTTTAATTTCTTTTGGTTCTGTTGCTCAGAAGAACTTTGATTTCTTTTGGTTCTGTTGCTTAAAAAGAGGAACACAATTTTTACCTATGATTGCTCAAAGAACCATAATACACTTCAAAGACTAGAAGTTACCTTTACCTAGTATTTCAACATGATTTAAAAAAATATATATATTAGCCTATAAACAACTATCTCACCCTAACCTGACTTCAATAGTATTCATTGGATTATCTTATTATAGAGTAACATATGAGTATATGAACACTCTCTACCATGGGCACACTACCAAAATTTTTATGGCAGAGGATGTACCAGTACCCTAAGGAAACTTTAGGTCATTCTCTTATGGACAACTTCAGACAAAATTATACATCTGGATCAC
>ML778325.1:501874-540295 GCA_009831015.1 Picea engelmannii | reverse complement strand
TTTACTACAACACTAAGTGCTTTTGGAATTGAGCATATATAGTGCGCAGCTATCTTTGAAACAAAAGACTTCCCTGGGTTGATAATTTATGTTTCACTTGGTTGTTTAAAATTAATTAAGCAATTATAGTGACCAACACCAAGCAGGGGAGATAAATACTTCAAAGGTGTAGGAATTAACAAAGAAATGTGCCAACAATTCTTGAAGGCTGATCATCATCACCCTGACTGGAAGAAAGGGATCCCTAGGAACTACATCAAAGAAGAATACCATCCAATGATTACCAGTCTTCAATGATTTGTCACCTGTGAAGGAAGGTATGTTGTGACCTTCATCTATCATCTTAGGCTCCTATTTCATTTTGAAGGAGGCCCTGAAATTGATTTTCCATATTTTCTATGGATGAGTTTGAATAAAATGGTAAGAGGTGTTAAATCCATCTCCAAAGTAGAGAATACTAGAATTTACCATCAAGGTCTCATTAAAATACTAGTTTTACATGAGCTTAGGAAACAGAGGATTAGTTGGAAAACCCTTATCACACAACACCTTCCCACATAAAACAAATCTGTGGAAGAAACCCAACATGCTCCAAAGAAAAGTAAGGAACCCCAAAAGAAAAAGAACAAGAAGGATAAGACAACTCCACCATCATCTAGGGCAGTGAGCCAACATGAAAAAGCAAGGTCCTCTTCCATAGTCAACAAGACTTCTAAAAGCTCCGAATAAAAAGGTAAAAACAAATTAGTTGAGGAGACTTCAACGGTGGCAGTTGAGAAAGAGGGACATCATACAAAAATGATGAAGAAAGGGAAGCATAGATCAGAAACTAAAAGTAAACAATATGTGGCACAACCCCCTGTCACCATTTCACAATTAGAGAAGAAGAAAAGGAAGCCTGTGAGCATCCCTGATCCAGTACCTCCTTGTAAAAAAACTATGAGGAGCATGGCAAGGAAGGGAAAAACAATAGTTAGTCCTCATACACCAGAAGATCCAATCGACCTTACTTCCCTTTCTGAGGATTTATCAATCAAGATGACATCCCTAGTTTGACCGAGGAGAAAGCCACTATTACTTTATGTGGGATGAGGGAAGAAGTCGAGGAAAGGGAGTGTATTCAGCCAGTAATGGTGGAGTCAACAAAGACCCTGACAAAAGAACAAATGAGGAAAAGGATTAGGGAATTGCAAAAACAAAATCAGGAACTCCAACAGGAAGTGAAGGAATATCAACTCTTGGACAGATATATCAAGAAAGAAAATGAGCAATTGAAAGAAACCAACTAATAAATTCAAGAAGACCATGAAGAGACTTCTAACAAGCTCAAGAAGTTATTACGACTCCTACAATACGTTAGGGTCATCAAAAGGGAGCTGAGAGAAGAGGCTCCAGCTATCAATATCATTGATCCACCAAAGTAAAGAACACAGTCTCAAGTTTTGCAAAATTTTGGGTTTTTGTTTTCAGTTGCATGAGGACATGCAATGATTTTGGCATGGGGGGATGTTGAGACCTGAAATTGACATCCCCATTACCCTATTATACTCTTCACCTATACCTTTCTGGCCTACCTAAAGCTTGAGTGAATGACAAGAACACTACCAATTGCCAGTAATAAGGTCATAAGGTAAAGTATGGTTAATTCATGCATTTTGTGGTTTATTGAGTTAAGGAGTTAAATATTTAATGTCCTAATGCTCGATTTGTCATATGTAAATCTTTGACCTCTAGATGTCTAGCATTCTTGTACCAACTCATCCATTCAGTACCCGCGTGCCAAGATTGTTGCTATCTGAATCCGGTACCAAGCACATTCGGTACTAAAATAGCATCTATTGCGATCTGGTACCAACACGCGCTGTTATGATCTAAAACCACCTTTTGCACCCTGTCATGATCCGGAACCACCTTTTGCGCCCTGTCATGATCCGGTACGATCTGCCTGTTATGATCCGGTACTAATATGGAAGAGCCTATTGCACTAAGTTAAGTGCCAGATCTCGCCTAAGCCAATTGGTGGACGTTTATTTGTTTTAGCAAGGCTATGATAAGAATAGTTTGTTAATTGCCTCATCCTCGTGCACTTCGTGTCATGAGGATGAAGCTAAAGATGTAACCAAATGATTGAACTTAACAAATGATTGATTTGTAAATCGCTTCACATCCTTGTGTTTCACGATTTAGACTATTAAATAGTTGTGGCAAGGATGGTAGAGGGAGTAGGAGAATTAGTATATTGCCAATATGTGAAGCCGCATGTGATGGTACAAAACATTTTCTGAGTAAAGATTAATAGAATGTCATTTATCTCCATGTTCTGATTATCTATGAATAAGTATGAGTTGAGTTGTTAAAAAGAGTTTCGATTTTATGCTTTGAAATGTGAGTGAGAGTAATGTGTGTGTCAAAAGAAAGCTTCCTATAGACTTCAATAACTAACTTGTTGAAGCGGCAAGGGCCCACTGCCCAAAAAAGGTCAACCTCTTTGTAGATTAGCATTAGTATTTTTTTCAGTAGTATAAACATTAATTTAGCTAAAGATTTAACTCTGTTAGATGATAGCAGTATAGATTAGACTAAGATTTCCATTCTATAATTGCTTAGAGATCTTTAATTGCTCTATTTTATATATGCCCTGTTTTTGTTCTCATGAATTTGATTTCCTTGAGTGATCATAGATGTTGGCAACAATAGTCAAAACTACTTAGATAAGAACTAGTGAAGTTCATTGTGAACCACAACAGAACCAACATATTGACTATTGAACTACCCATGCTATGCTTTGTTGATTGATGTGTGATTTCTTTTCAGAAGTGTGGATTGCATAGTTAGTTTTCTGGGTCAGATATCAAAGTTGATCTATCAGACTAATTCCATCTCATACTTGCATGTTCCATAATGGAATAGATAGCCTCTCTATGAAAGACAACCGAAGTACATTGCAATTTGCTATTTTGATTTGTTTCCAACATGCATAATCTAGTTTAATTCTATACTCGTGACATTAGAAATTACCTTTCTTATTGGTGTATTGTAACTCTGTTGATTACAAATCCTAGATTGATAATTAATGAGTGCATTATACTAAACATATAAGTAGCACAACAGGAATACAAGGTCATTGCGCCATTAGACTCTTCAAAAGAGGAAAGGTTTGTAGAACCTACTTGCTTAGACTTAGAATAAATAAGCCAGCTGTAAAGAACAATTGTGTGCGATGAGGATTACATGAACCCAACTGCATATGGGATAATCAGTTGGTGGAGCATTAATTCATGTGAAACATACTCAGATACCGGTTTAGATAACTATAAACAAAGGCTACATGAAGTTTCCACAAGAAGATGCACACGAATAGACCACACAGTAAGATGGGTAGGTACAAAGATAAGAGAACCACCCAGTTTCCACAGAATAAACAGTCTGGAAAAATTGTTGGCACAGTATGAAGATGAAGTTGTAGAGAACCAAAGATTGTTATCACTTGATATATCACTTAATGCCACACCAACAATATGGTGGGGTGCACACAAAGAGACAATCACATATTGGTACCAATGTAAGTGGTTACTGCGCATAAGGTTCGACACAGAACAGGAAAACAACAAGCAACAGGGGTGCGATGGACAGGGGGCACCAACAGAATACTTGGAGAAGTGTGGAATGCTATGGAAAAGGAAACCCCCAGAGGAATGGTGTCATCAATTCATACACACTCCAGAGGGCATACCAATGAACTGGTATATAGACCAGGAATTGCACAAGGGAACTATGACCTGGACAACATTGCAACAGAATTTTACAGTAACTTTTTCATTTGAACATGAAAAACCCAACATTGATGCAACTCTTAAACATATAAGAGGAGTGATATTCATCAAAGAACCATAAGTATAACTTATCATAGACGAACAACAATGGAACAAACAGATAGTCAATGAACTGTTGTCATGTTACCATGTGCAAGGGGAAGCACCAGACGAAGACGACCTGTGTGATATTTAGATCGAAGAAGCAGAAGGCGAAAGAGAAGTGGAGGGACCACCTATATAATTAGAAATTATTTTTGTTCCGATAAAAGTAAATAAAGTCAACATTGGGACAACTGATCATCCCAAAATGGCCAGCATAAGAGATTACTAGGATAAACAAATGGTAGAAAGCATAACATAGTTACTGCACAACTACAATGACCTATTTCCCACAAAATTTACAGAGATGAAGGGTATATCCAGAGAGCTAGGAGAAATGAAAATGCCACTTAGACCTGAAGAGAGATCGATTAGACAACAACCATATAGATTGAACCCAATATATAAGAAAAAAGTTAAAGTTGATATCGACAGAATGATCGAAGCCAGAATCATAGAGCCAGTCAAAGAATCAGAATGGATAAGCCCGATGGTATTTCAGGGAAAGAAACAAGGAGGAATACAGATATGCATTGACTTGAGGAAATTGAATGATGCATGCCTACATGACCCATTCCCTACACCTTTCACAGACAAAGTGTTAGAAAACATAGGAGGACATGAAGCTTACTCATTTACTAATAGATTCTCAGGTTACCATCAAATCAAGATAGCACAGGAAGACATATACAAGACCACGTTTGCAACAGAATGGGTATATTACCAATACATAGTCATTCCATTTGGACTGTAGAATGCACCAACAATCTTTTCCAGAGTAGTCATTGCTACGTTTAAGGAATTCATCCACTAGTTTCTCGAAGTATACTTGGACGATTGGATAGTCTACAGTATGCTGAAAAACCATGTAGAAGTATTACGCCTGATGTTAGAGAGATGTAGACAGTGCTAGATATCACTGAACATAAAGAAATGCATATTTAGAACACCGTTTGGGATACTATTAGTCCATATAGTATGAAAACAAGGTTTATTAGTATATCCTGCAAAGATCGCAGTAATTGTTAACTTACTGCCCCTAAAAAAAGTCCGTCAGCTAAGAATGACATTGGGGCACACAGGATAGTATATAAATTTCATCAAAGGATACGCATAGATTACCGCACCGATGGAAAAACTGTTATGAAAAGATACAAATTTTTAGTGGAACGATGAGTGTCAACATGGTCTAGATACCCTGAAGTAAAATATGGTCACCGTGCCAATACTAGTATTTCCATACTGGGAGAAGACATTCCACGTACATGTAGATGCATCAACCATAACACTTGGAGATATCTTGGCGCATCCAGGAGTGAGAGACTTAGATCACCCCATATCCTTTGCAAGAAAAAAAATATCAGAATCAGAATAGAACTAGAACACCACAGAGAGAGAAGGCCTAGCTATGGTCTACGCCCTACAGAAATTCAGACATTACTTATTGGGAAAACACTTTAATATGTTCACAGATCACTCAGCCCTGAAATACCTAGTCAACAAGCCAGTATTGGGGGGGATAATCTATCGATGGTTACTTCTATGTCAATAATTTGACTTTGAAGTAATCGCCAAGCCAGGAAAATTGAATACAGGACCTGACCACCTATCAAGAGTCACAAATGGAAAAAAAACCTACAAATTTACAAGACAACTTCTCAGATGTACATTTATTATCAGTCCATATCACTGATGAATACTTCACAGATATCATTCATTACTTGAGCACGTGTATTGCACCACAAGAATATATGACCACACAGAAGAAAAACCTAGTAGTTCGAGCTTGAGACTATCAACTGATCGCGGGACATTTATACAAAATGGGTGCAGACAATGTCTTGAATAGATATGTGTTAGAACATGAAATAACAAGAGTGTTAGCAAAAGGCCATGAGGGAATAGCAGGAGGACATTACATAGGCAAAGATACCGTGCAAAAGGAATTGCGTGTAGGACTATGGTGGCCGACGATTCATAGAGACTCAAAGGAGTACTGTGAAATATGCAATGTCTGTCAAAGGGTAGGTAAACCCAACAAAAGGGATGATATGACATTAAAAACACAAATAACATTGCAATCATTCGATAAGTGGGTAATAGACCTTGTGGGACCAATCAACCCACCAACAAAAAGAACATGAGCTAGGTACATTATCACCGTGACAAAGTACCTAACAAGATGGGTGGAAGTCGCACCAGTGAAATATTTCAGTGCAGAAACAACAACACACTTCTTATTTGAACAAGTGATCACTATATTTGGGTTCCCAAGAGTTTTTATGAGTGACCAAGGCATGCACTTCATAAACAACACCATTAACGCTATGACTAAAGAGTTTGAAGTCCATCATCAGAAGAGCACACCATATCACCCACAAGAAAATGGCACAGTGGAAGCATTTAACAAAATCCTTGAGAATGCGCTAACAAAGATCTGTAACATCAACAGGGACAATTGGGACCCCAAAGCACCAGCAATATTATGGGCCTATAGGACTACGTGCAAAAATTTGATAGGGAATACGTCATTTAAACTGGTCTATGGACAAGAAGTAGTGGTGCCATTAGAATTTTTAGTATCGATCTTGTGCGTAGCAACAATCACACACATGATAGAACGAGGCACAATATAGGAGCGACTAAATCAATTACTGACCATGGAGGAAGATCAGATACTAGTATTATTTCACCAACAAGTTCAAAAAGCAAGGGACAAAGCTTGGCATGATAGACACATCAAGAAGAAAACCTTCAAGGAAGGATATCTGGTACTGATGTATGATAACAAATCATTTCAACACCCAGGAAAGCTCAGAATGCACTGGTTAGGACCATACAAAGTAAAAACTATTACAGATGGATGATCAATACAGTTGAAAGACTTATTAGGCGCATAACTTAGAGGGATGATCAATGGGAGGCCATTGAAGTTGTACAAGGATAGTTGACCACCCATTGCGCAGTAAAAAAAAAAACAAAAAAAAACAGTATATCAACAAGAACAAATAGAGGCACAGTGTGCCAGAGATAGGAAGGACACACATAATTAGGAATACAAACTTGGTGAGGAGAAGGACAATGACCACGTAAAAATGGAAACAAGCAAGAAATGGAAAGACTGCAAAAGCAGTATGAAATGATGGAGTAAGGCAGAATTGAATGCCAAAAAGGACCGATGGGACACCACATTAATTGCGCCAACTGGAGATGATAAGGTAGAGTAATGGAAAGTACAAAAGAACTGGAGGTGCATTGAACCCACAATAAAGGAAGTGTTCTCGATAAGCTTCATGTGATTCCCATACAACACATGGACGTGGGAGAAAAGAGTCTATTTGTGAAAAATGAGTAGACATAGAGAGATAGAGGCTAAGGAGCACATAACGTAGTTCAAAGAGGTCATAGAGACCATTCAAACTCAACAAACATTCAACATTCACCGCTATGGCACTACCAAAGAAAACAGAAGCAATCCAGAGTGCCAAACAACCCAGAGTTAGAACCAGGTCACGGGTACAATTGGAATTAGGCGAACAAAAGTCATTAGAGGTCTTTAATGTCAACGAAATCCCATCCCTAGACACAACATTGGTAAACCCCACAACTGTAGTGGAAGAGATCCAACAACCAACACAAAAGGGCACAAATATAGAGAGACCAACAGAGGTACTGGAGAAACAAAACCAGGATGCATAAACCATGAAGGAGGCACAACCAGAGAAAACTGAAGCAGCTCCAAAATTCAATGGAATGACGACAAACTAGGAAGAAGCAGTTAATCTAGACAAGTCTCAAACCACCATGTCAGAACACCCACCAGAAGGAACAGTAGAAGACATCACAGGCTGGCCATAATGGTATTCTAAAAGACAATCGGGAGTAGCTAGAACCTCGAGCCAACCACCACCACCGCCGAAGAAAGACAAGCAATAGGTACCTAGGTCACCTCGCAGGAAACTTGTCACAACCCTCATCCTACCACGTATACCATATGGGGTATGGGTGGAATTAGGATTGCTAGGGTAGATTGACAAGATGAAATACCTGGACCATGATGTAGTAGACACAGACAAGTTTCCAAAACTTGCAAAGAGAGTATACTTAGATGTTGTGGGTGTAAATATGATTGGGGAAATGATTGATCAACCACTCCAATGGAAAACATGATTGGAGAAAATAGGGATTTTAGGTCTACTAGACCTACCACATTTTGGCAGAGGATAGTACGCAAGCGGTTGCGTCAAACAAATGTTAGCAATCACACATGGCAGAGATATTTGGTTGGATAAGCTCATCTTCATAGACATAGAAATTATTGTGCACATCACAGGGTTTCCAGCCAGGGGCATGGATCCCATGCAATTCCTCAATGATAAGAAAAATGAGAAATCATTTGCAGAGGAAATGAAGAATAAATATGGTACTGATAGGGGAACTCGAGGAATCATAATAAAGAGGACCAATGATGCCACAACATAGATGGCCACAAATATCTTGGCTTGCAAACTACTGTGAAAATTCTGCAGAAAGAAAGTTCCAGCTGTGGTCGTCGCAGTTGCAGCTCAGTGCGTCGAGGGCACATCAATTAGCTAGGAACTGTATCTCATGAATTTGTTTCTGGATGACTGCAAAGATGCGTAGGATATCAGAACAAAATTTCACTACTCATGGCTACTCCTATTGATGACTATCATAGGATGGAAGGAATCGAATTACACATTCTTAGGCACTAGACCCAAGATGAATTACAAAGAGAGGTATTTATCACTTAGCATTGCGCCAAATGCCAAGAACAAGAAAATTAACACAACTTTATTCGAAGGATACCTGCAGGAGGCCATCTCCAACATGTGGAAAATAACACCACAGGTCGTCACACAATATCGAGATATCACCAATTTCAAGGCCACACGACATGTGATGTGGATACAGGCACGAAAGGACCCCGATGAGCAATGGCTACAAATGCATTATTGTACCAAAGAAGGCAACATTGATATGGTGATCAAATACTGGGAAGACAAGTGGAAGACTCCAGTCCTCATCCAAGAATTGCTGGAAAAAACAACAAAAGAGGAAGCAGGGTAGGGAGAAGTACAACCTCAAGAAGTCCCAGTGCCCAAGAAATGGAGTACGAGACAGACAAAGATAAAGAAGATAGATGAAGGGGAAGCTAAGATAGGGACCCAGAAGAGGACAAATAACACTACACATTTGGCTCAAGTGCAGCAGAAACAAGCTAAGGCAGCACATGGGACCACAACCAATCCCAACTCACAAGAACCAGGTGGGAATAAGAGACCAACCACACAGATAGGATGAGTGCGCAAGAATATGAAGGAAGAAAGAATACCTCCAGAATATACAATCACGGAGGAAGATGGAGAAATGATAGCCCAAATGGTCCAGGATTGTCTAGCCGAGGATTTTGACAATGCTACGCACCATAGGGATAGGATTCAAGAGGATATGGCAGACATATGGTATTTTCTCAAGAGAATCAGGGAAATACAAACAACAGGAAGCATGGGAATAGGGCCATCAACATTACAGACAGAGGAAAGACTAGAAGAAGGAGAATGAGATACAATCCATACAATACCACAACCAACCATGACATTCCACATTAAACCTAGTATGTTGCACATGGATGATATAGTGGGGTAGACACCCCTAAAGGAATTAAGACAAATCCAATTGGTATTGTCGAAGATACCATCCAAGGCTCTACACAAATTTCAGGTGAGTGTTACCCATGAGGTACAGTCTTGTGCATGCATAGACTTAGTTGAGCTACAAATGGAAATAGAGAAGCGGGACGTGCTGGAAATAATATGCAAGAAGGCTAAGTTCAAGACTCAAGAGGAAAGGGAGCACAGGAATGGATTGGAGCAGAAAATCGCAAGAACATACAAGAAGATTCCAAATACCGCACAGATAGATGAAATTATCGTAGTAGAAAAGATTGATCACATTGCACAGGCAATCGATCAATATCAGAAGGAGATCGAGAATCTCTGAGAGCAGCTCACACCCACTACTCCACCAACAGTAAAGGAGAAAAGGAAGCAGGAGGCAATGATGTAGCTACATGAGATAGAAAGACAGGTTAGCACAACAACTCACTTGTTTGAGGCTACAACATAGCTTTGGACAAAGCTAGAGGAGGATTAAAAAGTCCAGAAGTGGGACAAGGAAGAAGAAAGGATAAGCACCACTATCCAGGACCTCAAGCAGAGGTAGAAGACAATGTCCATCATAGAGTGCATCAAAGGGGTGCATGACATGAAGAAATTGCATGCATAACTGACCATTGCACAAACACAGAAGAAGGAGCATCAGGATCAAATGGAACTGTTTCAAGAGCGGGTAGCAGAATTCCTGGCACAGGTAGAGGAAGCCAAGGTGCATATAGCATAGACCCAAGCAGAATGTGCGGAATTGATCCATGATGAAATTGCAGTCGAGATAGTGGACACACTCAAGGAGAATACTACGTAGGCGCAGACACAGGAAACAGAGCTCAAAGAAAGTTCCAGACTGTCACCAGAGAGATAAAACATTTTTGTTAGGTGACCTAGGCTGAGCCACATGTCAGTGTTGGGGGCATGTTGGAAGCATACCAAAGCATAAAGAAAGGCGATTTTTGGAAATAAATCATGCACGAGGAAAGCGATAGATGGAAGGAAGAACAACATGCATGCATGCAGGGAAGACCTAATGATGATAGGGTTAGGGTTTTTGTAATGTATTGTAATGGATGAAGAGATATAAACATATAAATATAGTTGTTGTAACAAGGGAAGAAGAGGAAGGAGAGAGAGAAAGAGAGAGACTATCCATTACTATAGAGGGTTGATGTAATAATTCGATATGTAATGTTTTGATATATGACCTATTTTGTTGAAATATGTTGAGCTAGAGAGGTCAGGGGAGGGTATATCTTGAGGGTTATATCATAGGCTGAGATCCACATGCGATCTAGTACACCTCATAATAGATCTCAGCCCAGCTGAAGGGAATTGTAATGTGCGTGATGTTGTAGTGACAAAACAACGATAATATAAGAGCCAAGAGACAAATCTTTGTGGACGTAGCCCAGGAGGGGGTGAACCACGGTAACATCTATGTTATGTGATGAATACATGCATATATTTATTGTCTTCAATAGTTATTGTTGTGTTTAATGAATGATTTTTTATATTTCCTTTATATTTTCAAATAATGGTATAATGTGTTCACAAGTTATAATAATGGTTCAATATTCAGTTCTCATATCTCAGACTCAATTTTAGGCTGTAAACACATGAGTATTGCAGCCACCCATTAAATCTATCTCAAGTGAGACTACACAACGCATTATGTGCGTTGTGTTGCCTTCTGGTTTAGTAGGAGGGCTGATAGTTTTAGAGGCTTTGTTGGAAACCCAAACATACATGAACCCTGGTTCAAATAACTTAGAAAGAATCTAATTCGGTGAAAACCCAACAAAGAGATATCAAGCAAATGGTATAATATTGAAGAAGCTTGTGGCCATACTTCAAACTGGGATGAAATCAAAGGAAATTTTGTGCAAGGCTTCGAATTTAATCTAGTAGAGGAACCCTTGCAAGATGAAGCATGTTAAATAAAACAATTTCTAGAAATTCCTTCACCAACTATACAAAAAGAAAAATAAAAGATGTCGGTCGATGGAGGTTCGACATCGAATTACAATTTTATTTTGGTAGAAAACAAGGAAATAACAACTACACATAGGATCGACATGGAGAATATAAAATGCCCAAGACAAAGCTTCTAGTGGAAGAAATTCCATCCATCATTGCAGAATCATGTGAATTTAGTATTAAGTATAGCCACAAAACACAAAGAATACCAAGAACAACCCAACTTCCCAAAAATATTTACAAAAATTGAACAAGGAGAATGCCACCTCGACGAAGCAAAACCACCATAATGGATTGCCACATAAATCAAAAAGAAGGAATTTGACATATCAAATGATGGTCTAACAAAAATGGTGCGAATAGGTGACTATTGGTCTGACAAGAAAATAACTGACATAATAAGTCTACTAAAAGAGTATCAATATTTTTTCGCATGCGACTACTAGGATCTAAAAGGACTTGTTGAGGAAATGGGTGAAATGAAGATTAAACTGATCCCATGAGAAAATCCAATAAAAAATGACCATACAAGTTAGCGCATAAGTACAAACCAATCATTCAAAAAGAGATTGAAGGAATGCTACAAGCATGACTTATTTATCCTATCGACAAGGCAGAATGGGAAAGTCCCATGTTAGTACAACCAAAGAAGCATGATCCAAATAAATTAACAATTTGTGTCAATTTCCTGGGACTCATCAAATGGACTATGACAGATCCATTACCCACCCCTTTTTGCCAATAGAAAAAGAAGATCAGGAAAAAATAACATTCGTGTTGCAATTTGGATCTTTTTCCTATAGAGTCATGCCATTTAGACTGAAGAATGTGCCAACTTTTTTTCAAGAATAGTGGTCAAACAATTCCAAGAGTATATCTACAAAAACATGGTTGTATACTTCGACGACTGGACAATCTATAGTCTATTCAAAAATTACATACAATGGCTTCGACTTATGTTAGTACGCTGCGGATAGACTCAACTATCACTAAACATAAGAAAATGCATATTTTCCGCACCTCTTGGAATCCTGCTAGGACATGTGGTATGTAAATATGGGCTGAAGGTCAACATGGCTAAGATAAATATTATCCTTGATCTAAAACCACCCATGAAAAAAAAATAGATCAAAATTCTATTGGGTCATACTGGCTATTATAGGAAGTTTATATGCCACTACTTAAACATCACCTTCCCAATGGATGAGCTTCTATGAAAAGATGTCGAATTCAAATGGATCCAAGACTGCCAAGAATCCTTCAAATTTTTAAAGAAGAATTTGGTTGAAGCACCCATTCTCAAATTTCCAGACTGGTCAAGAAAATTTCATGTCCATGTCGATGCGTCCAATGAAGTTGTTAGGTTGGTTTCAACTCAACCATACGATGACACAATGGATCACCGAAATGCATATGAAAGTAAAAAACTAAATAAAGCATAAATAAACTATTCTACTATGGAAAGGAAAGACTTATCAATAATTTTTTCTCTACAAAAGTTTCGTCACTATTTACTGGCAAACCCCTTTACATTTTTTTTATAGACCGTCAAGAATTGAAATACTTGGCCAATAAATGATTCCATCAAGGAAATATTTGTTGGTGGTTACTATTATTTTAGGAATTTGAATTTGACGTAATAATTTGACCAGGGAAAATGAATGTCCGACCTGATCACCTTTCACGATTAGAAACAAGAGAAGATCTGATGGGCATCAACGATGACATTCCAGATGCACACTTGTTTAGAGTTAAAGCTGCAACTAAATATTTAGAATATATTTCCAATTTCTTAGAAGAAGGAAAGGCCTCAGAGGACCTCCCAACAAACAAAAAGAAATTTCTAGCCATGAAAGTTGCACCATTCACAATCATTAATGGATACTTATACAAAATGGGAATGGACGATTCTTTAATAAGATATGTTCCAGAACATAAATGGGAGGAAATCATTAGTGAATCCCATGCAAGAGTAATCGAAGGACATTTTCAGGCTGACACAACAACTGAAGGTACTACAAGTAGGCATGTGGTGGCCAACTTTGCATAAATACTATCAAGATCAATTTAAAAAATGTGATAGTTGTCGGATGCTTGGACGACCCTTGTGGAAAAATTAAATTCCACTAATTTCAATAAAATATAATCGAGCTTTCTAAATATGGGCTATCAACTTCATCAGGACTCTTACACAGAGGGAAAGAAGAATTGGTGCCAAGTACATCATTACTACGTTGAGTATGTGACTAAGTGGGAAGAAGTTGAGCCATTCAAATCTTGTACGAAAGAGGTAGCAACTAAATTCATCTACAAGAACATAATCACAAGATCTGGTTGTCCTATGACACTAATCAATGACTAGGGAACTCACTTTGTAAATGAAAAAATTAAAGTTCTACCAGATTTTTTTTTAATCGACCATAGAAAAAAGACATCCTATCACCCACAAGAAAACAGGGCATTTGAATCCTTTAATAAAACATTACACAAAGGAATTACAAATATCTATGGCATAAATAAAGATGAATGGGATCATATGATTCCTAGAATCCTCTGGGCATTGTTAATGGGCGAAATTGACCATCTATCAACTGGAAGAATGAGTCTGGTCCAGGGTTGTCTAAATAACCCAAGTCGTTTAGTGTAACTCATTCTAACGGGTTTAATGGCTCCGTTAGCCAATCTAAAAATCCTAAAAGAAACAAATAAAAGAAAGAAATAGCTAACTAATTACTAAACACTTTGTATATATGTACATATGTTGTAATGTAGCTGTTGTAGGTGTATTCAAGCAGAAAATATACAAATCTCACATATGCACAACTTTTACAAATTGCAAGTTCTAATCGAAACTTACGAAAATCAATGTGAAAAATGATCGCTTCTAGGAAGAAGATAAAGAAAGCACATAAAAATATTTTCTGTTTTTTTTTTTTTTATAAATCTAAACTAATATGGAATTAAATAAACTAAGAAACACAGACATGTAGGTAGTCGAAAGATAAGCCATACATTCTAATTTCATTAATATGTAAAAGACGAAATTGAGAAATACAAGTGAGCTAACCTGCTTATTAGTTAGTGTGGTGCATCCAAGCGCCTGTATGAGTGAAGGACATCTAGCTGCCACATCCAAGAGAGAAATATGCAATGAACTTTATAACTATTCTAAATAAATTCAAAACATGTATTGACAGCTTAGTTTTAATGACAGAGGAGAAAACACCAATAAAGACATGCGATCTTATAATTGCACATGATTACAACAAGATAAATCTGGAAGTAACTTATGCATTTCATCATTCAATTAAAATTCAAAGACAAATCCATTCATTTTGATTGAAGATATAATGACAGTAATTATATCATGAGCAACAAATTATAGACGCTATTTATAATATAAGCATCCTAGACATCATATATCATTAAGTCTAAAGCTATCAGACCTATAAATATATTAGGATTAACAAAACATAAATGAAAACATCATTAACAAAAGGCTAAAGCCAAAATGAATATATGTTGTCTGATTGAGTCTTGGAATCACTCATCCATCTTCTTCCCTCAACCAAGATGATTTCCATTACAAAATATGGAGTATTTAAAGAGTATGTGAAAGTTAAACTTCCTATCTTCTAAGATAGGATCAGATCTCAAAAAAGATCTAAAAGTTACAAATATAGAGGGTCTAAAAACCACTCAATATCAAACTATATCTTCAAAATTATGAGAGTTTTACTCTTATTTACAAAATAAGCCAAAAGAGATGGCTAATTAACTAAGTCCACCATGCTCCACCCTATGAGATCAACATACAATACATCCTATCCTAAAAGAAAAACATAATGAGCAAGTCAAATATTTATTTAACTAATAATTTCCGAATTTTGTATGAGAATTGACTTGGCTACATAATCTCTCAATTCTGTGGCCAATCTTGTTATTGGTAACAGAAATCTAAATCAATCTAGATTAATTAGAAAAATAACAAAACAAATAACTGTGATAACAACCAATCTTACCATCCAACTGATAACAAAATTCGAATCACAAAATCTCAGAATTGATCAAAACTTTGACACTGTCAGCGTTTTTTATTATGATATTGCTTGTCCTCTTCAAACTTTTTACTTGTCTTTGTGCATTGGCCTTGAGCTCACGGTTTTCATTTTCCAATGAGTCATTTTGAGCCACAAGAGCTTTGATCCTCTCTTGAAGGATAGGGATGTCTGTGTAGTACTGACCTATCCAATGTAAACAAACTTCACAATGTGCAGCAGGGGCAATCGGTTGAGGATGTGTGTAATTGTGTGGTAAAACATCACTGCTACCCATTTTTGGCCTTTGAGCGATTTTGATACCTTTAAATTCCTTTCAGTCTTTCAAACATGGTGGGAGATTATTCACATAATCGAATGGTTGATCTGGTCCAGAGCAATTTAGATCTTCTTGTGCGAGAAACCTCTTGATCAATGGGTCAGAATCGTCATGGATATTGATTGAATACATCGAGCTCACATGAGCTTTGGATCTATTTTGCAGACTCCTTGAAATGAGTCAACCATTTCTCTTGTTACGAAACCCTATTTCTTGATTTTTCTTTGGATGTTTGCATGGGTGTTTGTTGTTGGTTTTTACAGTGGGATTAGCGAAAAAGATTTGTTCATGCTCATGAGTTTTAATAACCCTTTAACTAGCATCTTGTTGCTCACACAAAGGCTTATTGGGTAATGCCCTTTCACAAGGGTTTTCATACAAGAAGTCTGGCCTGACACTTGAGATCCCGAGAGGTTTCTTTATCATAGGTTTGTCCACCACAGGGGTCTCTACAAGATTTACTATAACAAAGCCATTACAAGTTATGTAATTGTCCCAATCATCACCAAGTGCTTTCAAATGATGAACTAACAACAAATTAATCAAACCATGGTGAAATAAGATGGAACCCAATTTCTACCTTTTATATCTCTTTGACATTTTATACAAACTTCTTAGCAGGTAAAACAACATGTTTAAATGAAAGCCAATAAAATGCTTGAGCAATCGTATGTGGTAAAGGAACACCAAGCCAAAACAACCTTCACAGGTGACAAATTGTCTTAAAAATTCCAACAAACCATGCCATCTAACCTTGAGTAAGAAGACTGGAATACCTTTGTCACAACATTGAATTTTTTGGGAGTTGATGAACAGACTCCAAGGTATTTCATCCAACTTTGAATTTTTAAACCACCTTTTACCAGTGAGAGGAAGCCCTATTGCTTTGCTCAAAAATTCTTCGGTGATCTCCAACTGCATATCACCCACCTTGGCTTTGCATCCATCAAATGTAAGGGAAAATTCTTTGGCTACTCGCAAGTTATAACCATGGAATTTCTCAATAAACATATCCCAACCCTGTCTCTTAAGATCCTCACTCACATCATCATACAACAACAAAGTTTGGGAGCCATTTGGCTCAAATCAGAAGACATGGGCCATAAGGGTTTGAACACATGGTAGCAGGAGTGACCTGAACTCGCTGTGGGCTTACGATGTAGCAACAACAGAGGAAATTCTTAGCCAAAAAACAAAGGAGTAAAACTCACACCAGCATGATCATAATGTGAGCATAAAGGTTTCCAGACACAAAATTCGAGCAGTTCCAATGATGAACGTTTTGGATACAGAGCGTAACACTAGACCTTGATCTATCATGAGAGACTTGTCACTTCAAATTTCCATCTAAAAATGAGGTACATGGTACGATCGTAGTGTGTTTAATTCCCATGACATGCAATGGGTATCCTTGATTTGCAAAGGTTAGGATATGATGCGTTTTTACAATCCAAATGCAAATCAAAAGTTTAAAATCAAAGTTGATTTACCAAGAAATTTGAATGAACAAGCCTAGAGTCCATATTCCAATCGATTCTTGGTATACAAAGGATCCAAAATATAAGCTTACAATCCAATAACAACTCAAAATAAGTGTTTCATTGATATGTGATAAACTCAAAGAAAAACAACATTCATTAAAAGAGATGTAAGCACATTGACCCTTTTAAAGACTAAGCCTTAGATACAATTGCAATACGATTTTAAGTTTTAATGCTTCATTCATGCTTTCAGTCATGAATGAAGTATGAAAACACAAGATAAAAATAAATAAGAACAATGAAAACATCCTTTTTATAACTGAAAAGTCACCTTCAAATAGCAATATTTATAGGATGAGGTGTAGGAAGCAAAAAGAATTGTCATTTGTCACTTGAAAAATAAAAAATCATGTAGGGTTTCCAACAATGGCGACTTACTAGGAGAAGCATTTATCTCTTCATCATGGATGAGTTCATGTTAGGATTTCTTAGAATGGTTACAAATCAAAGAACTAGTGAAGGACATCAAGCATCTCAATCAAATTTCAACAATCATTACACAATCCATCTTCAGATATCTTCCTGTTCAAATGAAATCTGGTGAAATTTTTTAATTATGAGAGCAACGATATTTAAGCCAATGGCTTCGATATTGTTGACAGGGCCACTGCTGCTAGCAGGAATCTATAGCCTCAACAGGGATGTCAATTACCCCACTCTATCGCCTCTACCCTATTCAAGAAATTTCAGTATAAATGGAGAGTACTTATGACTGATATCAAAATTTGTACCTGATAATTTTCTTGAACCCGACATTGCTTCGCTGCCAACAGGCCTGTTCATTACCCCGACGAAGTTGTCTTGGCATCATGTATGCATTTACCCACTACCAACAGACCTGTTCAGTATCTTGGCGGGTTTACAAACACTTCCCACAACTCTCTGGAAATTATTTTCATTTTGGCATAAATTTAATGGACTTTCAGAAGAGCGGGGTGATGCTGAAATTTTCAGTTTTCAGAACACTTGATATTTTTCAGCCTTTAATTCATTGCCTGATAACCTTCATTATGATTTGAAAATAGGTTTTTGATGAAACTTTTTTTTGGAGGACAAGAAGGCATACTTGAGTTGTTTTGTTTAAAATAGGGACAGTGTAAAGAGCTTTAAAGATGGTCGTGTCTGCTCATAATTATAAAGTGAAACCAGGAAACCTATCCTGAACAAAAAGTTTCTTCAACTGATCTGTGTTTGAAAAAGTTACAACGTTGATGCTCTGAAAGACCTTAACTGTTGCTTCATAATGAGGCATTTTGGTTTCCCTTCATGAACTAAAAGGTGACACAGACATAAGCTTATCTAGAGATAAATGAAAACAAACAAAATGAAAAGAACCAAAAACCAAAAAACAAAATGAAAACAGAAAAAAAATATGTACAAAGGTGGGTCTGAAATTTATCAGGAAAAATACCTCCTGCGAGCTTGGCCATTCACCGGGAAGGTGTCTTTCTGTCCCTCCAAACTTTGTAGGCGGAAGGAGCTGAGACCTAGTTTTTCAGCGATTACGAGAGGCCCCAACCACGGGTTCTGTAACTTGGTGTGTTCCCCTTTTCCTTTGTGAGGTTTATCCCACTTGAGAACCAAATATCCTACCTAAAAGTTTCTATCCGAAGCAGAGTTAGAATCAAACCAGCCTTTCACAATCTGTTGATGTTGATCCAGTCTCTCTTTGCTTGTGCTATCACTTCTTCTAGGTTCAACAAGGCATTAATTCGACTTTCAAGAGGAGGGCATTCTTCTTCCTGAACTTTCTGCGATAATTATAGAGAGGGAAAAAGAACATGAGTTCAGAGAATTGCTTCTCTTCCGTAGACAAGGAAGAAACGAGAATTACCAACAGAAGTTTTTGGTGTCACCTTGTTAGCCCAGAGTTCATTGAAAAGCGTGTTGTGCCAATTTTTGTGGTTTTCAGAAACTGTCCTCTTGATGATTTTTATCAAATTTTTATTTGTTGATTCTGCTAGGCTGTTCCTTGGGGGTAATAACTAGCATAATATTTCAATTTGATCCCTTTTTCTAAAGAAAAAACACTCATATTGAGGGACAAAAAGTAAGAAGCATTATTAAAGACCAAACATTCAAGAATGTCGAATCTAGTAATGATATTCCTATCAAGGAAATATATCACCTAATTAGTGTTTACCACTTTCAACGGTGCAGCCTTGGACCATCTGGTAAAATAATCCGTTGATGTAATGATGTATTTATGCTGCTGTGAAGAAGTGGGGTTAATTGTCCCAATTATGTCGAGACCCCACTACTGAAAAGGTGAATCTACCGAAATAGACTGCAAAGGAAATGCTTCCTTTTTTACGCGTCTAGCAGCCTTTTGGCAGATTATGGATTTATGACATAACGCATGGGCATATTTGAAAAAAGTGGGCCAACAGTACCCATCTCTTAATACCTTGTGAGTAGTGGTGTCTCCACCGAAGCACCCACCAGCTTCACCTACATACAGTTCAGATAATACTTTCTCTGCTTCATCTCTTTCCAAACAACACATGAGAACATTATCAAAATTCTTACGGAATAATATGTCATTTACCAACTTGAAAGGTGCAGAATTTAGTCTTAATGCTATTCTCTTTTTTGGATTGATATGGTGAGGAGCAGAACCGTGTGTTAAATAAAACTTGATATCATCAAACCGAGAATTAGCAACAACTTGTGTACAGGAGATCTGACTTTCATTATGCTGATTTATAGTTGAGACATTAATTTGACTCTGTTGTTCTTCAACTGAATCAACCACTAGTTTGCATAGGCCTTGACCTCTGAAAATTTGTGAAGGGGTTATTTCAAGTTCATACTCTTGTAACGATGTCATCCAATTTGCCCATTTTTCACCCAATTCCTTTTGTACTAACAAGTTCCTAATAACACGATAAGGCACAATGACTTTAGTTTTGGATTTCAGCAAATATGATCAGAAATGTTTCACTGCTTTGAACACTGCCTAAGCCTGTTGATCTACAGCTAGATAATTAATCTCTTCTCCTTTGAAAGCTAATCTCATGAAGGAAATGGGGATTTCATTGCTTTCAACATTCTTTTGGGTCAACACAGTAGCATAAGATCAGTCAGAAGCAAAAGTGTAAAGATTGAAATCTTTTGAGAAATCAGGACTCATCAAGGAAGGGGCTTCCACTATGGATTTTTTGATGGAATCAAAGGCTTGATTTTCCTATGGTCCCCAATGATACTGAAAATCCTTTTTAATTAAATTCTGCAATGGCCTTACCATTTATGAGAAACTTGGGACAAACCTTCTGACAAAATTAATCTGGCCTAAAAAAGATTGCATAGATTTTTTGGAGGAGGGGGGAGGAAGTTTTGCAATGGCTTGAGTTCTTTCGGGATCGATGATCATCCCTTCACTAGATACTATGAATCCAAGAAGTTTTCCTTGTTCCACTACAAATATTGACCTCTTAGGGTTGAGATATATGTCGTACTTGCGACATCGTTCTAGGACAGACCTAAGGTGAGACAAGTGATCTTTCTTATTTTTGGAGAAAACAATAATGTCATCAAGATATACCAGTACAGATTGATTTATGAGACCACGAAAAGAAATATAGATTTCTCTCTGGAAAGTGGCTCTGACATTTATGAGTCTGAAAGACATCTTCCTGTAGCCATAGGTCCCCCATGGGGTACAGAAAATGGTTTCTAACTGGTCTACTAGAGACATGAGGACCTTGTTGTATCCCAAAAAGCCATCTAATAGTGACAGTCTTTCGGAACCAGATACCTACTGAAGAATTTGTTCCATTGGAGGAACAGGATAATTGTCTTTGTTAGACACTTGATTCAAGTTACGAAAATCGACACAGAGTCGAATTTCACCACTTTTCTTCATTACAGGAACTAGATTAGACACCCATTGTGTGTGTCTCACTTGGAATATTATATTTTCATTCAATAATTTATTTAGCTCTTTCTTGACAGTTGGTTCCAACTTAGGGTGCATATTTCTCAACTTTTGCTGAAAAGGTTGAGTCTTGGGTTTCATGGGGATGATATGTTGTATTATATTAGGGTCAAAAGTTTTTAAATCATCATATGTCCAGGAAAATACATCATTGAATTCTTTAAACAATTTTATAAAAGCGGTTCATTCTTGCTCGGAGCATCCCATTCCTAAATTGATATTTTGTGGATTATCTTCAGTCCCTAGATTTATCATTTCATGAGTCAAGGAAGAACTGCTCGTTTTACAATCTACCAACCTTCTGAATTTATCATGCAAATCATAAAACCTCTTTAACATTACCATAGATTTAGGAATAGAGTTTACCAGATCAGATGTCGATTCAGGAGATCTAGGCTCTGATATTACCATGAAATTGTGAATATTTTCATCATGAGTGTCGTCATCAATAATTGCACCTTGGAAAGTGTCCTCCATATGCAAAAAGTTGATGATCTACTGATCATCGTTGAACACTCTCCAATTAGTGATGTTATCTAGGATCGATGGTCTCAACAATAACTCAATTGAAAATGCATTTGGAGAAAGACCTTTTGCAGGAAAAAGTTTAGAAGCGACGTTAGCCAATAAGTCAACCTCAAAATTACTCAATATAGGAATGGAATTGATGTTAAATGCTAAAAATTTGTGCATTAGATTCCATACCTCAATTTGGTAACTTTTCAGGTGTGGTGATAGGCAATGTATGGAATTTCTTACATGCCTGACCATAATTACGAATCATCGAATACCATTAAGTTCTTTACGTCCATATCTACAGCTTTCCCGAGTCCTTGAAAAAGTGTCTCGTATTCGGCGGTGTTGTTAGTGCATTCAAACTCTAATCGGCATGCGATGAAAGTTTTATTACCTGTCGGGTCGATAATTACACATATTGCACCATCTCCTTCTTTGGATTTGGATCCATCGAAGTAAAGTGATGATATCTGAGCTTTGTCGGCAGTGTTTGGCACATTCATCAACGATGCTAACTGAGTACATGTCATGAGCTCCGATTGCTTCTCTAGATTGGTGATGGGAGAAGTTTCAGCCATGAAGTTACCAAAGAAAGTGTTCATTCCCTTCATTTCAAGTGAATTAGTGGTGACGGTAAAAGGTTTGTTTGAATCATTCAGATCTGTCACGGTATGCTTTGGATAACATTCATGGTTTATCTTAATTTTATTTGGCTGTCCATTTTCCTGCAACCACAAATGAGACCAATCTGTTGCAAAATAACCATGCAATTTTTCAGACCAATCCATGTTCAAGAACAAACCATATACTTTAGGGATGTCAACAACAATGGTATCAATAATTTGGTGAACCTTAGGATTAGAAGATATCCTAACCAAAACATCCTTCAATTCACTGATTACCTTAACATTCGTCTGGTCTAGCTGAATGATTTTAAGACTAGAAGGCTGGACTTCTGCGTTAATCTTTTCGAAAATAGATAATGGCATGACATTTGATGATGCACCAGAATCTACCATGCAATTATGTACATTTCTATTGAAAATTTCAAAAGTTAACAAGAAAGGTGGGACATTTTTGCGAGTATTAACAACAAAATTCTGTTGATTTTTAGTCGTTGTCCCTGAAATTACTTTATCTACATTTGATACAGTTTTTTCAGTGAGATCCCTTTTATCTGGGGGTTCTGGTGTTGTTTTAGCAAGGATCTTTTGAGTTGTTTTAGAACTAATTTTTGCAATTTTGTTGCTGTTCAGATTGTTGTTTTTACTATTTTCTGCGATGTTATGAAGCATTTTCAGCAGAAGAAGAGGGAATTTCAAAAGTTCATAAACATAAATATTAGCCCCAAGTTTCTTTAGGTCTTCAATCAAATCATACTCTAAAACTGGGGCTGCTAAATCCCGTTTTGTTTCAGCTTGTTTAAATTGTTTCAGAGGCACATTAGTACTTATTTCGGATGAGGTTTTACTCTATGTTTTTCTTTTGGTGTTGTAAGGATGGACAATTTCAAAATTTTCTTGAAAAATACTGTCGAAAAAATGTCTGAAGTTATTGGGAGATAACTCATCTTCTTCAAGTACTTCTTCTTCGACTATGTCTTCCAAACTTTCAAGAGGGACCAAGTTGTCATGTTCTTCAAGAATATTTTGCAGAGCGTATTGTAAGCTTTCAAAATTTAGACCCTCAGGGGTCGGATTTGGACGGTTGGGGGGAAAAGCCTTTCTAAAAGGAGGTTTAAAACTTACTTTGCTTGAGGATGCTTCTTCAATCGATCTCTTCAAGTCTATGACTTGATTCAATAATTTTTGGAAAACCTTTTGCAAACTTTCTAAGTCTGAAGTTTCTGATTCGGTTTTGGTTTGGGGAGGCATAGTAAGAATTTCTATTTTATTCTTAGAAGATGGGGTTATTTCTGCCTCATTACTAAGATTATATTTCAAGCTCAAAATATCTTTTTCGATTTGGCTTGCCTCCTCGAAGGCTTCTAGTAACGTATACTTCTTAGAGATTTTAACCCAAATTGCTATATTATTATGTAGAGATTTAGTGTAATATGCCACAATAAGGCTTTTTGCGGGCATTGAATTAGTGGGGATTCAATTTTTTAACGTGAGGAACCTTTGGTTAAAATCTTTTACTTTCTCCTTAGGGTTCATATTTAAGCTGGAGAGTTCCATGACTAAGCCTTCATGAGATTTATCATCTCTGAACTTTTCTAGGAAACAGGTTTTGAATCTATCCCAAGATACAATGGTGTGAGGTTGTTGGGCGAAATACCTTGGATAGGCATTGCCCTCAAACATGTAAGGAAAATGTATACATACTAAATCTTCATGTTATACACTTTGGAGCTTAATGGCTAGCATGAATTTCTTTATGTGATCCTCGACGATTTTCTTAGAATCTAGATCGAACTTAGGTAACCATTTCTCTGGGTGTTTTGGTAAAGGGTGTTGGGGTCTAGGTACATCCACAACATCTTGATCAAGCCATGGTATGGCAGGATTGTTTTGGTTTTCCATGGGTGTAGGTGGTGTAAAAGGATGATATGGTTTAGATTATTAACTGCCTTTGTCAGATGACTCTCCTCCTGAAGAGGATGGAGATGAATGAGGTGGGGAAGGTGGAATACCAGATCCCCCGACTCCAAGAGTAGGTGTATTGGTAGGATTGATAGTATCGTCTCCTAGAGAGTTTAAAAGTAGACAAGTGCCTTCAAGTTGTTCTCTGATATCAAAGAAATACAACGGTTGATTCAGTGGCCTACCAGGTTTTCTGATATGGGCCAAAGCACTGTGTGTCCTTAAAAGTGACTGACGAACAATTTCTTGTACGTAGGACCCTTGAGGGTTTAGTGTTACTGGCTCAATGAGAATCTGGGGATTTTCGTTCGAGGTAGTTGATGTTTTAGAAGTAACATTTTTGTCAGAATGCCTTCGTGTTACTATAGGGGAGCGAGTGTGTGGGGGAGGAGTCTTCCGACTTCCATGTGCCATCAATTGTATTCAAGCCATCCTTCTAGTGCCATTTGTTGACGGGAGAAATTGATCGTCTCTCAACTGGAAGAACGAGTCCAGTCTGGGGTTGTCTAAGTAACCCAATCCATTTAGTGCAACTCGTTCTGATGGGTTTAATGGCTCCATTAGCCAGTCTAAAAATCCTAAAAGAAACAAATAAATGAAAGAAATAACTAAATAATTTCTAAACACTGTGTATATATGTACATATGCTCTAATGTAGTTGTTGTAGGTGTATTCAAGCAGAAAATATACAAATCTCACATATGCACAACTTTTACAAATTGCAAGTTTTAATCGAAACTTACGAAAATCAATGTGAAAAATGATTGCTTCTAGGAAGCAGGTAAAGAAAGAACATAAACATATTTCCTGTTTTTTTTTTATAAATATAAACTAATATGGAATTAAATAAACTAAGAAACGTAGATGTGCAGGTAGTCAAAAGATGAACCATACATTTTGATTTCATTAATATGTAAAAGACAAAATTGAGAAATACAAGTGAGCTAAATTGCTTATTAGTTAGTGTGGTGCATCCAAGTGCCTGTATGAGTAAAGGACATGTAGGTGCCACATCCAAGAGAGAAATATGCAATGAACTTTATAACTGTTCTAAATAAATTCAAAACATGTATTGACAGATCAGTTTTAATGACAGAGGAGAAAACACCAATAAAATCATGCGATCCTATAATTGCACATGATTACAGCAAGATAAATCTAGAAGTAACTTATGCATTTTATCATTCAATTAAAATTCAAAGATAAATCCATTCATTCTGATTGAATATATGATGACAACAATTATATCATGAGAAACAAATTATAGACGATATTTATAATATAAGCATCCTACACATCATAGATCATTAAGTCTAAAGCTATCAGACCTATAAATATATTAGGATTAACAACACATAAATGAAAACATCATTAACAAAAGGCTAATGCATATATGTTGTTTGATTGAGCCTTGGAATCACTCGTCCATCTTCTGCCCTCAACCAAGATGATTTCCATTACAAAATATGGAGTATTTAAAGAGTATGTGAAAGTCAAACTTCCTATCTTCTAGGATAGGATCAGATCTCAAAAAATATCTAAAAGTTACAAATATAGAGGGTCTAAAAACCACTCAATATCAAACTATATCTTCAAAATTATGAGAGTATTACTCTTATTTACAAAATAAGCCAAAAGAGATGGCTAATAAACTAAGTCCAGCATGCTCCACCCTATGAGATCAACATAAGATACATCCTATTGTTGCTGGGAAAAACACCCTACGGACTAGCAAACTAGGGTCAGACTTGCATGCAGATTTTGACCGAATAGAAACTACTTTTTTACCTACAACCCAAGATTTAAACCCCTTTTTCACAGTAAATGCATGGAAAAGGACCACCAAGCTTATTACCGACGTTCGATGTAGATCCTCCGTTGCGCTTTGATTACTTGCTTGCGCTGTTCCTTCCACAGATGACCTACACTCAAGACAAACAACAACTATGCATGCATGCTACTTCTATACTCAAGGGTTAGAAATCAAGCATAAATTAATCAAATCATAGAAAATTCATGCATTGGGATGGGAAAAGCATTCTTTTTATTACTGAAAGTGAATCAACTTACAAAAGCTGAGACCGGCCACTGCTCCTTGAACCTGATCTTGGGCTCCTCTTCTTCTGTCCTTCAACTGCTTTGCATTAAATCTCCTTTGGCATGAGGAAAGGCTAAAGGGTTGGGACAATGGATTATGTAAATGGGCAGAGTTTCTTCGCTATATTTTTTCCTCCTCTAAATGGTACCCCTACCCCTTCTTTTATAGGCTAGAAGGAGCTAGGGTTTTGGACGAACCCTCGGCCATGCATGGCTAGGATTTTCAGTTAACTAACCCATAGCCTTTTGTTCCGTCGGCAAATTTCCTTTTTTCATGCTTTGTTAGGTATATGCAGGCTGTTGTGAGTCAGCCAGCGTGCACACGCGTGAAGTAATGGGTTAGGGTGAATGGGTCTTGACACAAGAGGATTTTCAAAGAGTTGTTTAGCAGAGTTTTGGCAAAGAAGGGATATGAGTTGGCCTGATGCCAGGTAAGCATGTGTGGTGCAATTTAGGGTTATAACAGATGCCCCCTAATGTGTGAGGTTAGAAGAGCATCTGATGGATGAAATACATTACTAATCTTTACTAATGTGTCGAACGATTGAGCCCAAGGATCAGGAACCAGGAGGTGTCGTCTTCAAAATAACAAATTTCTCACCGAGGTGGGCATACCCATGCTCGGGATAAAATAGAACCATGGCTACCAATCAAATACACTGTAGATCCATGTCAAATAACTATAAAGAGTAGCTGCGAATAATACACAGCGAAGCTACATCTCGAAATCAGAAAGATATACATATAGAGTATCCATCTTCCAGAATCTGATTCGGCCTGATGGCTGGACTTCAGAGCTCGAGAAACAACTTCAAAATCTTCTAAAACTCAGGTAGGAGTGTAATATGAGTGTACGACTGCACTACCCAGAGGTCTTCGATGGCTCGTTGGTTATGGACTTGATAATCTTGATGATCGGACTGAAGGCTTCAGTGATTTCGAACAAGGACTTGATTGGACATTCAGGATGGCCGGGTATGCGGACAAGAGACATATTGTAGAGGGGACGAATCAGGCTTAGTGACAAACTTCCCTTGGACAATAGCATGACAAGTGATAAGACTCAGGCAGCATATATGTTAATCATAAGTCTACGAAGCAGGAGGCAACGCAAACTCTCCATATGTTTGGAAGAATAACCAAACGGTGGAGGACACAACTCTATATAGCGAGAAAAGATTCCTAAGGTCGTACTACATCCCATAGTCTGATGATCAAACAGACAGATGTGATTTATCCAAGGGCGACTCATTATGCTGCCAATAAAGAAAATACTTTTCCCATCCTCTTTTTGGGGTATATTTGTTTTTTTTGTTATTTTCGATAATTTTGGAAAAAGAATAAAGGAATATTACGTTATAATGGAGGAACGAGTACTGCAAACATACAAGCTCAAGGCACAAGGACAAGACTGATGTTCTGGTAAGCTGATACTCGGGGAAAATCCTCCAGTGGCCAAAGGTGTTAAAACGCAGAAGAAAACTGTCACAAGGCTGGTGGATAAGGTATGCAAATGCAGTTGATAGAACACACAATGGTAACATCCTTCGATGTGAGTTTAATGAGCCCGGAGAAGGTAAGCTCGGTGGTTTTTCATATTTAGAGAGTCTGAAAAAGCATAAAAGGAGACTCCGTTGGGGTACCTTTTTCGACAATAGTCTACTCGGTTCGAAAAAGGGGTAAACTAGCACCGATTAGACGTCAATTCAAAAGAATTTTAACGAGTGTGACAAGGACAAGATCACTCGGCCATTTTTTCACTTTTAAGGAGTCTGAAAAAAGCTTAACTATGGACTCCGTCAGGAATATTCTTCTAGACCAATTTAACGAGTGTGAAAGAATAAGGTCACTCAATGATCTTTTCAATTTTAAGGAGTCTGAAAAGAGCTTAACTATGGACTCCGTGGGGGTTTCTTTTTCGTAAGTTTAGTCCCTTTGGCCCGAAAAAGGAATAAAATTATACCTGAGAGTACTCTTCTAAAGAATGGAAATTCGATAGATTATACCTTTGTTCGTACAGTTGACCGTCTGGACCGAAAAAGGGGTAAACTACCACCGAACAGACATGACTTCAAATTTTAGTTTAACGAGCGTGAAAGGCCACAAGATCGCTCGATAATCTTTTCATTTTTATAGGGTCTGAAAAGGGCTTAAAAGGAGACCCGTTATTTTTGGGAGTCCTGAGGGTGAGACAAAGAGTGAAAAAGAATCATGCAAATGAGGCTCAAACTCATATTTAGGAAAGACTATACGGACTCCCGAGCCTACAGTGTTTTTAGAAACGCCATGGACACCATAATGCAACCAGGACCTACCTAGGGCATCCATGTGCTGGTAAGCTCTACCACCAAGTTGCGACACTTCTAAAGAAGATATGACGGTTCTATGTCACAACCTGATGCGATTGATCCTATTGCAGAAGAAAGAGATAACAAGATGCAAAAGTTGGGGTGGTAACCTAACCTATATGCTCAAGTTGATTTTTGAAATTTTTTTATGGACCGTCAATATTTTCTCAAAACTCAAAAAAAATGTCCCAATACCCGATCAAATCCCTCCCATATAACTCCTGAATCACTCTAAATGGTTTTGGGTATAAAGAAACTGATAAGGGGGGCCAAAAAAGTGACAAAAAGAGGCCAAAAAGTCTATAAATAGAAGTTGGCAACTCATTATCACCATTGCTGATTTGGAAATTGACTCTGGAGCCAAAAGACCCCCTTTGCCAAAAACAGTGATTCCAGGAGCTACAGTGGATGAAATGAACTTCTGCTTTGACCAAGTAAGTACAAACTCCCTTACTTAGCTATTCAATACTTCCATTTCGGTTTTTAGTTTATTTTTTGGGTGGGCGTCGACCTTAAAAAGGTCGGCCCTAGGTACATGCGGGATGTCTCTAGACAGGCTGCATGTACATTCGGGCAGAGTAAAGTCTACCCGCGTGTACACGCCACTGTCACCGCTACAACCCGTGTGTACCCCCCCTTTTGTAGTGAAAAACAAACCAAAAACAAGTACTGACCCTCCTTTACCTTGTTGTGTTGGCAGGATGTATGTCCAGTGGAGGGAAAGGGAGCATGAGGCAATCAGTGAGTTGGTTGCAGCAGACCCGAATGTCATGGCCATGTTAATGCAATGTGGTTTACTAAAATTCTTTCTATGTCCATTTATGCGTGCACAACCAAGGCTACTAAATGCCTTGATTGACTACTTGCACCCTGATGCAGAGGCATTTATGCTAGAGGGGCAATCACTGGTGCCCACCACCAAGGATATCTACTTTCTGACTGGCCTCTCAAGGAGAGGGGAACCAATCAACTTATGGATGTTTCCTGTGGGGCCGAGCAAGATCTCAGAATTGATAGCTGAGCATTGTGAGGCTGGGACTGACCGTGTGGGCTCCCAGGTACCTATTAGTAACATTACTAGCTTAACACTACAGACTATATTGTTACTGATTGGGCAGATTACTGGCTCAATAGCCTTGCATCAGGCATCTCATGCACAGATGAACTATGCCATCCAGTGCATGAATGCACAAATTTTCGACTGGAGTACCACACTGCTCGAGTGCATGAAGAGGTAATTGACAGATTGCCGACAGCTGACACAGAGGAACTTTGGGTTCGGGACCATCTTGTGTTCGTTCTTTTTTGAGAGAGTTCTGAGTTTTAGTCCTCGGGTTGTAGTACGAGGACAACAGGCCTCTTTCCCTACAGTGTGTAGATGGGCAGTATTACTGCCGCGAAAAGGTGGTGGAAGGACCGTTGAGTCCTTCGATGATGATTTCTTTTCTTGGCTGTCACGACAGATCCTTGTGATTGAGGACTACCCATATGTAGGGATAGACTTTTCTAGAGATCCTGAGATACCCGTGCCTCTTGGTGAGGAGCGAGGGGAGATGGGTAAGTCTCCACCTTTGTAGTTTTTTTGTTTGCATATGTAATTTTTATGTCTTTTTTGTGATATATATCATTTTGTTTTTTGTATGCCAGAGTATTTGACAGATAAATGTTTGTTGCATGCAGATGTGGGACCCGTGCGACCTGCTGATTATGCATGGAACACGCGTCGTCCACGGCCAAAAGCTGCGGCTGCCGCCGCTGGGGGAGCAGCAGTAGTAGGGAACCTCCCAACCGAAGAGGCCAAGAGGGTCCTTAGACAAGTTGAGCAGAACTTCACTGCGCTCACTTGCACAGTCCCGATGGCAGAGATAGAGGACCTGCCGCCATCCATGCAGCCTCATGTAGTGGGGGAACCTCGGACATGGGTCTGATTGTTTAGGTGTTTAGCCCATGCTGTGGATGATTATAACAGGGCCCATAGGCCCTGAACCTACTTAGACTTTTTATGTGCCCCGAGCACCTACTTGTATATATTTTTTGAGGGCATAAGCTCGATGACTCGTTACTATTCCCATTTTTGAGGTGCTTGCGTCCATCTATGTACTCTGGTTATTTTATGATGTTTATATATGGTTTTTATCTTTTTGTGTCTTATGGATTCCGTGTGCAAAAATGTATTTACATGTTTATGTCAATGTTCTTTCATATGTGTGCAAGATGCCAATCTAAAATTTGATTAGCTAGAGTATCTGTAATTTGGTTTAATCTCCTAGGAACATGAAAATATGTAATATAATCAAAGTTTCGTTCTAAGAGACGTACCATAAGGAATCGTTGGTGTAAAGTTGGATCATGAACCCGGTATACTCTGTTTAGCTACGACACAACCAGTTGAGTGTTGAGATAGACCCGGAGATGAGAGATACCCAATGAAAAGGCGTCACGAAGCAACTCAATAACTGCACTATACTCGACGACATTATTTGTGGTGTCACCTAAGCATATACCTCCGGAAGATAACAACTGGCCCTGAGGTGTAAAGATTACCCAAGCTACGGAGGCAAGCCTCCACGTGTGTCAACTAGCACTGTCTGCATACCCAACGAACACCTCAGACTCACTTGACATCTGCCATATTGACGAAATATAACATCAATGACACGCCCATAACACTTAAAAGAAACTTAAAAAGTAATAGTACAAAGACTATACATATGTTACAAAAATTTACCCACAGTGACCTATCTATGAGTAATACTTCTTGAGGTAGAGCCCATTTCTAGGCTCCGCCAAAGCATTCCCTTCAAAATCAACCAAATGATAAGCACCCTTTTTTAATACCTCTTTTATAATGAAGGGTCCGAACCACATGGGTTTAAACTTTCCTGCCCCCAGGGGGTCCTTGTCTTGGTCATAGACCAGGACAAGGTCGCCTTTAGAGAAAATTCGAGGACGAACAGACCTATCATATTGACACTTGACCTTATGTTTGTGAGCCTCATCAGCCAGGGCCGCATCGCGGCGCTGCTCACTGAGCTGCTCAAGGTGTACTAACCGTTCTTCAAGTGGAGAAGTGTCTGGCAATAACTGTACTGCCAATTTTAGAGATGGGATCTGACATTCGATGGGCAAGACTGCCTCCAAGATGTAAATGAGTTGAAAAGGTGAGAAGTCGGTTGCAGTCTTAATAGATGTTCAGTAATCCCATAATTCTGAGTATAACATCAAATGCCAATTTGACTTGGCTGAGTTGATAGTTCATTGTAGAATAGTCTTAAGAGTTTTGTTTACAACTTCCACCTGCCCATTGGCTTGGGGGTAGTAAGGTGATGAATGTTCCTGCTGTAACCCAAGCTTTGATGTTAGTTCGGTCATCATTTGGTTCTGAAAGTGACTACCATGGTCAATGACAATCTCTCTTGGGACTCCAAACCTTGCTATGATCTGGTTGAATAAGAAGAGAGTTGCAGTCTCTCCATCATCTTTAAACGTTGGCATAGCTTCGACCCACTTAGTGAAGTAGTCGACAGCTACGATGATATAGCAGTGCCCCCTTGCTGATGGTGGGTTTCATGTAGTGTAATCAATCCCCCACTTAGTGAAGGGACCAACTGTGATGACAGGAAACATAGGAGCGGGATGTGCCTTCATCTTCCGAGAGAAGATTTGGCACAGATGGCACTTCTTGATCGATTTGATACAATCTTTGATAAGTGTCGGCCAGAAGTAACCTGCTCATAGAATCTTTTGGGTTGTTTCCAACCCAGATAAATGACTGCCACAAGCTCCAGTATGGCAATCATTGAGCACTATGATGGCCTCCTCATGAGTGACACATCGACGCAAGATGCAGTCTACACCTCTCCAATACAACGTATCATCGAGTATGAGATCATTCTTAGCCTGATGGTGTATCCACCGACGCTCGTCACAAGAAGCAGAGGTGGGGAACTTCAAAGTCTGGAGATAGATAAGTATATCTCCGTACCAAGGGTCTGAAGATGCAATCAAAAACATATCCCCCTGGATAGGAGATTCCTCAGGCACAACGTCACCTGACTCAATCGGAAGTTCCGAAATAAGCTCTACGAAGACCAATGACTTCTTGGACTTTGCTGAAACGAAGTCTAAGTCAAATTCTTGGAGGATGACTATCCGTCTACTTATTTTTCCGCCTATAACTTGTCGTGTCAACATGTACTAGAATGGATTCACGACAGCAATGACGGTGGTATTGCGAAACAAAACATAGTGACGGAACCGTTGAACAACATGAACTGCTGCCAATGCAAGTTTTTCGATATGAGAATAATTGATTTTTAGTCCTACGAGGCCTCGGCTCAGGTAATAGATCACGTATTCTGAAAACGAATCATCTTCCTGAACTAAAACCATGCCTATGGTTGACTCTACGGCAGCCAGATATAATAAGAAATATTTGTTATAGTTAGGTGGTCGTAGCAGAGGTGCGGTTGTGAGGGCATGTTTTAATGCATCAAAAGAGTGTTGATTGGCTTCGTCCCAGAAAAAAGGAACGTCTTTCTTTAGTAAACGCATAAATCCCTTGGTGATTTCGGCATAGTTGGCGATGAAGCATCATAAGAAGTTCGCCTTGCCTTGTAGACTCTGAAGTTGTAAGATTGCGTGTGGGGGGGGAAACTGGATTATTGCCTCCACCTTAAGAGGATCGACCATGATCCCTGTTGTTGATACGATGAAACCTAACAAACGTCCCGACGTTATGCAGAAGCTGCACTTGTTTGGATTCAAGCAAATCCTAAAGTAGTGACAGTGTTCGAAGATTAGTCTAAGTTGCGTGGGATGATCTGGTCGCTTGCGAGAGCGTGATGCTAAATCATCTAGATAGGCCTCGACTATATGTTTGAGGTCATAAAAAGCAAAAGACATGGCCCGCTGGAATGTGGCTCCAGCATTTTTAAGGCCAAAAGGCATCTTACGATATGCGAATGTACCCCACGGACAAATGAATGTCGTTTTGTGTTGGTCTTCAGGTTTGATTTAGATTTGATTATATCCCGAAAAACCATCCATGAACGAAAAGGCTTCACAACTGGCACATTCATCAATGATCTAGTCAATGAATGGTGTTGGAAAATTATCTTTGGGACATGCCTTATTCAAATCATGGAAATCAGTACATACACGAATCGTGCCTTGTTTTTTATTGATCGGCACAGGATTTGACACCCGTTGAGTCAAATGGATAGGATAAATAAAACCTGCCTTTAGCAATTTCTCAACCTCAATCTTGATGGTTGTTTCTTTCTTAGGATTGACTGGACGAAGTTTTTGTCGAACAGGCTTGGCATCAGGATACATTGTGATTTCATGTTCAACTATTTTCGGATCGATACCTGGCATTTCCTCATAAGACCAGGAAAAAATGTCGCAGAATTATTTGAAAAGATCCGTGTAAATTTGAATCTTTTTGGGGGAGCAATCCGCTCCAACGAAGACATTCTCCATGACGCCAAGGTTTTGGGATATGTTGATGGGTATAGTTTCAACGATAGTCTCCATATTGCCCTCAGCATAAATTTCCTGTGTAGCTAAGAGATTAATAAGACATGGTTGATCTCCCGTCATGGTAACGGTGAATTCTCCTGCTTCGATTCGGCTTAACTTTGGGATGAAATATGATCTGTGATGAAGATCTTCCCAAGGTTTGTCCAGACTAGTCATTGCTTTGATTATTGCTTCGTCAGAAGGTAAGACTAAGTCTAACGAATCGACGTTAGCGAGAGAACCCTGAGCCCAAATAGGCTCTAGAAGTGGATCTAACTCTTGTGCAGGAGTTGGATCAGGGTTAGCTAAAGCTTGCTAGACTAAAGAGTATGCTACCTCAGCAGTAGATAAGGGCATGGACATGCCTGGGTGCCCTGTCTCATCCATCGTGGCTGATGGGGAAGGAAGAATCCAAGGATCCTCAAAGTAAGTCGTGCGGAACGACGAAACTTGGAAAATCTCAACCTTATGGTGATTAGATATAAATTTGACATCGTCATGAGGAGGTGGGTAATCGAAGGTACCCATCAAGGATGGGCACAAACCAACTCCTACGTTAATGAAACCTGGTTGAGGATTATCAATCATGGGGACCGTGGATGCCCCCAAAGCTGGGTCAGGTCTGGAGAAAGACAGTTGATCGATGGTCACTATTCGGCCCTCGCGTGGAAACAACAAGATTCATAAAACTGTAGCAACCACAACTTGCATAGTATAAGTCCAAGTCCATCCTAACAAGAGGTTATAGTCGAGGGGAGAATCGACTACCTCTACTTTGACAAACATAGTTTTCCCTCTTAACTGCACCGAGAAAGAAGGAACGATGCCATGTGGTCAGAAAGAATGACCGTCGAAAGCAGTGAGGAGAGTAGGTGATGGACACAAAGTGGGCTGCCCCCTTATGTGCTTATAGAGGCTTGAGTTAGATTTTGCCTATGTTGAAAGGGATTAGTCAACATGGCTTGCTGTTGCTGTGTGACAAACTTTTGGGCCTCTGCAAGTCGAGGAAAAAGATGGGTCAAGTGGTCTTCCGCACACAAGTTGCACGGATACCTTGCCTTCCATTTTTCCGTGTTGTCCCTGCCAGCATTATCAGTGGGTTTTTTATCCCCCTTACCCTTCTTTCGTTGTTTTTTCTTCCCTTCAGGCTGTTGGGTGACCTTTGGGTTAGTCGACTGCACAGAGTGTACTTCCGACGTTTGGGTAGGGGGAGCAGCCAAAGTAGTAGTTTGGCTGGCCGTTGTGTGTTGTATGGATAATTGTTGCAACTTTTTTGTCAATTGCTCAGCAGGCTTGGTTTGTGTTGAACCAACAATACCATCATCATGTCGTCCAACTCTCTATCTAGTTTTATCTAGTATCGAACATGGCTCATCTGGAAAGATGTTGTATAATAAACCAGACTGAGAATAGATGATCTCAAGCTGTTGAGCCCAAATGATGGCATCTTCTTCGGAGAAAACTCCGAATGTTGTGACGTCTTTGGATAACTGTGGGACCAAAGACTTGAGGAACCAATCAAGTAGGAATGCTGGTGGGATTAGTACTTTGATTAGAATCTTTCGCCATCTCCATTCTCAGATATGATCAGAGATATGGTCTATTGTTGTCTATTTGAAATTGGCGAGCAGCTCTATGCCAACATCGTATCTCATAGGTAACTGGAAATGGTTAAGGAAGGCCATCGCCAGTTCGCCAATAGAAGAGTATCTTGATCGATCGAGCTCGATGTACCATTTCACAGCACTCCCAATAAGAGTACGTTGAAACAATCGCAATTGTACGGAGTCATCTTTCAATGAGTTAGATGAACACCAAAGATGAAAGGTAGTTGCATGATCACCTGGATCTTCATTAGGCTTGTCCTCGAACTTTGGAATGTCCGAAGGAAACTTTGTCGGCATAGGAGGCCAATGTGGATCGTGACAAATAGGATCATTTAACAACCTTGTCAAATCTGGCAAGTGTAATGTCGCCAGGAATGGTAGTTTGGGTTGCTGCTGATAACCTGGGAAAAAGGGTCCTGGAGTTTGACTGGCACCAGGTTGCCAGGAAAAGTTTGGTTGCTGGCCCAGATTCTGGTAGAAATCATGGACCTGACCAATGTAAGTATTTTGCATCTATGGAGACATCATCAATTGATTTCCCATAAAGGACATAGAGTGTTGGGCATGCATCATGTTCGAAGGACTTTGGGAAGGATTACCCCAAGATGGTCCTAATGGGAGAGGCATAGTAGTCTGTCCAGGGTTCCATTGACTGTGGAAAGAATTACCCCAGAATGGCATTCCAGAGGAGGGAACGGATCCTTTTCTTGAGTTCCAAGGTCCTGCTATGTGTGCCCCCTGTGCAGAAATAGTACCCTACGCAGGAGTAGATTGTCCAAAAATGGGGTTGCCACCAGACGGAAAAGCAGCTGATGAGAATGTGTTGTTACCAAACGTCTCGTTCTAAGAAAATGACGTCAAACCTATCGGCATACTTTGTGCAGGTGTTCCTTGACTCCTTGCTCCAAATAAACTAGTGTGTGTAGGTTGCCCGGCAGACTGTTGATGCAGAGCACCAAGAAAAGGGGGCGAAGGAGGAATATGACCTCCTACGTAAAGAAAAGCGTTAAAAGGGACAGTAGTGCGCCCAAGTTGACCTTGCAGAGGAGTGATAGAGCTCCCTGCCCCCAGACCCAAAGTTTGTAAAGTGGAGTAGGTTAGTGTAGGACTTGTACCCGAACTAGGCATACCGTATGAAAACGGAGGGCCTGTCGCACTAGGTGTGAAGGGGGTTGTGGTCGCCGCCATAGATGGGTTCGGTCCACTGTGCGACATAGTTGCAACCGAGACCATGGTGGCTCAGAATGACGATGGTAGGTTAGGAGATGACTCTCCTATGGTAGCAACTGTGGTGGGAATTGAAGAATTCCCAGAAGAAGTAACAACATTTGTTTCCATAGCTGTGTGAGGCACTATCTAGCTTTTGTGAAATTGGATTGGTACAATAAACAGTGCCAAGATATCAGTGGTTGGGGTTTCAACTGAGCCAAGAGCGGCATTTGATTCCTCTGGGAGTTGTTCGGGCACAAAGGTTTGTAACCCGGTCACTTCAAAAGACCCTTGTTGGTCTAGCTTCCACCTCAATGGTGGTGGGGGTGGCTCCAGTGTAATCGACGGCAGGCCAAGAAGCCTTCATGACCGGCGAAGCTTGGGATCCTCCATTGTGTGAGAAGATCCAATACACGCTAAGGTATTCTAAACGTTCAAAAGTAACACACACTAAAATAAAATCCCCTAAGAGATAAGACAAGCAATCACTAAACTATTTGGAATAATAGTTACAACAACCAACACTAGAGCAACTTACCGGTGAAAGTGCAACTCAAACACGGAAGAACCCTCCGGGTATACTCTTCAAAGAATGGCCTGATTTCTGTCCTAGGTACCGTGGTATACCCCCGCAGTCACATGTGTATGTCCCTAAAAAGATTGGCAACTAGGTTGCCAGCACGCGAACAGTCACCAGGCGGGTACAGTTGAAAGTCGGGTAGACCACAATGAGCAGGGTATCAAGCCCAAAACCTATCAAGGGTATCGAGAGAAAATGGTTCGTAAGACAACTGAGGACCTTGAATGGATTTGAGACCCACGAAGCCCCGTGGAAAATGCAAACGATGGAATCCCAAAACAAGCCCTCGATATGTGTTCTCCACTACGATTGGTCCATCTTTGGAGGGGTTATCTCTGCTACCTTTCCGTACGCGACCTCGTTTTTATCCCCTGTGTTAGAGGGGGGTCCCAGATAAATTCCATGAAACTAGACTTAGACACTCCCTATCTCAGACTCTAATGTTTGGTTTTGAATGGCCTTGAAGAGTTTCCTCTCCAACCTAATCCAAGGCCCTAGTCCTGAACTAGTTTGTGAA
>ML778325.1:473907-501046 GCA_009831015.1 Picea engelmannii | reverse complement strand
CTAAGGAAAAATATGAAAATAGGCAGTCCAGACCAGGAAGAGGCCTCTGGTATTGATAACTAGGGTCCCTTGAAGGCTTGGATGCTCTTTCTAATAGAAAAGACAAATAATGCAAGGAATAATAAGGCGAAAAAAGGCAATCTAAGATAGAACTGTGAACCAACAAGACTCAGACAGGATTCCAGAAAACCCCCTAAGAATGTGTAATTTTGACAGGGAAGAGGAGGACTGCCTCTAAGGTTCTCTGAACTCCTACATGCTACTGCTATCTCTACAGCTAGCATTCACACACGGGCTGTCAGAGGATAAGGCGCGGGTACATGCGTGCAGGCCTTCTACAGGCTGTGCGTACCTCTGTGTGTCCCGAAAACTATAGTCCAGCAAAAGTCAGGGAAAGCTAGTATGGAAAACCAGACTCCCTGCTAGCTTAGACCTTATAGAAAAAGATAGGGAAAGAAAAACAGAAAACCTAATCTTTAAACTACCCAAAAAACTTAAATAAATCCAGGAACCCTAAAGAGTATTCTCCCCAGTATGGTCACCAATTCTGTTGTTGGGAAAAACACCCTACGGACTAGCAAACTAGGGTCAGACTTGCATGCAGATTTTGACCGAATAGAAACTACTTTTTTTAGCTACAACCCAAGATTTAAACCCCTTTTTCACAGTAAATGCATGGAAAAGGACCACCAACCTTATTACCAGTGTTCGATGTAGATCCTCCGTTGTGCTTTGATTACTTGCTTGTGCTGCTCCTTCCATAGATGACCTACACTCAAGACAAACAAAAACTATGCATGCATGCTACTTATATACTCAAGGGTTAGAAATCAAGCATAAATTAATCAAACCATAGACAATTCATGCATTGGGACGGGAAAAGCATCCTTTTTATTACTGAAAGTGAATCAACTTATAAAAGATGAGACCAGCCACCGCTCCTTGAACCTGATCCTGGTCTTCTCTTCTTCTGTCCTTCAACTGCTTTGCGTTAAATCTCCTTTGGCATGAGGAAAGGATAAAGGGTTGGGACAATGGATTATGTAAATGGGCAGAGTTTCTTCGCTATATTTTTTCATCCTCCAAATGGTACCCCTACCCCTTCTTTTATAGGCTAGAAGGAGCTAGGGTTTTGGACGAACCCTCATCCATGCATGCCGGGAGTTTCAGTTAACTGACCCATAGCTTTTTGTTCCATTGGAAACTTTCCTTTTTTCATGCTTTGTTAGGTACACGTGGGCTGTTGTGAGTCAGCCAGCGTGCACACACGTGCAGTAATGGGTTAGGGCGCGTGGGCCTTGACACAAGAGGATTTTCAAAGAGTTGTTCAGCAGAGTTTTGGCAAAGAAGGGATATGAGTTGGCCTGATGCCAGGTAAGCATGTGTGGTGCAATTTAGGGTTATAACACCTATCTTGAAAAAAAACTGGGATGATCAAGTCAGATATTTATTTAACTAATAATTTCCAAATTTTGTATTAGAATTGACTTGGCTACATAATCTCTTGATTCTATAGCTAGTCTTGTTATTAGTAACAAAAATCTAAATCAATCTATATTGATTAGAAAAATAACAAAAAACATAACTGTGATAAAAACCAATCTTACCATCCAACTGATAACAAAATTCGAATCACAAAATCTCAGAATTGATCACAGCTTTGACACTGTCAACGTTTTTTATTATGATATTTCCTATCCTCTTCAAACGTTTTACTTGTCCTTGTGCATTGGCCTTGAGCTCACGGTTTCATTTTCCAATGAGTCATTTTGAGACATGAGAGCTTTTATCCTCGCTTGAAGGATAGGAATGTATGTGTAGTATTGACCTATCCAATGTACACAAACTTCACAATGTGAAGCATGGGCAATCGGTTGAGGAAATGTGCAATTGTGTGATAAAACATCACTGCTACCCACTGTGGGCCTTTGACCAATTTTGATACCTGTAAATTTCTTTCTTTATTTCAAACACGGTGGGAGATTATTCACATAATCGAATGGTTGATCTGGTTCAGAACAATTCAGATCTTCTTGTGCCAGAAACCTCTCGATATTGGGGTCAAAATCATCATGGATCTCAATCGAATAGATCAAGCTCACATGAGCTTTGGATCTATTTCACAGACTCCTTGAAATGAGTCAGCCAATTATCTTGTTACGAAACCCTATTTCTTGATTTTTCTTTGGCTGTTTGCGTGGGTGTTTGTTGTTGGTTTTTACAGTGGGATTAGGGAAAACAATTTGTTCATGCTCAAGAGTTTTAATATCCCTAGAAATAGAATCTTGTTGCTCACACAAAGGCTGATCGGGCAATTCCCTTTCGTGAGGGTTTTCATACAAGAAGTCTATCCTGACACTTGAGAGCCCGAGAGGTTTCTCTATCATAGGTTTGTTCACCACAGGGGTCTCTATAGGATTTACTGTAACAAAGCCATTACGAGTTATGAAACCATCCCAATCATCACCAAGTTATTTCAAATGATGAACTAACAACAACTTAATCAAACCATGGTGAAATAAGCTGGAATCCAAGTTTTGCCTTTTATATCTCTTTGATATTTTATACAAACTTCTTAGCAGGTAAAACGACATTTTTAAATGAAATCCAATAAAATGCATGAGAAATCGTATGTGGTAAAGGAACACCAAGCTAAAACGACCTTCATAGGTGACAAATTGTCTTAAAATTGCCAACAAACCATGCCATCTAACCTTTAGTAAGGAGACCAGAATACCTTTGTCACAACATTGACTTTTTCAGGAGGTGACGAACAGACTCTAGGGTATTTCATCCAACTTCAAATTTTTAAACCACCTTTGACCAGTGAGAGGAAGCTCTGTTGCTTCGCTCAGAAATTATTTGGTGATCTCCAACTGCATATCGCCCACCTTGGCTCTACATCCATCAAATGTAAGGGAAAATTATTTAGCTACTCACAAGTTATAACTCTGGAATTTCTCAATAAACATATCCCAACCCTGGCTCTTAAGATCCTCACTTGCATCATCATACAACAACAAAGTTTGGGAGCCATTTGGCTCAAATCGGACGACAGGGGCCATAAGGATTTGAACAAATGGTAACATGAGCGACCTGAAATCGCTGTGGGCTTACGATGTAGCAACAACAGAGGAAAGTCTGAAACCAAAAACAAAGGAGTAAAACTCACATCAGCATGATCATAATGTGAGCATAAAGGTTTTCACACATGAAATTTGGGCAGTTCCGATGATGAATGTTTTGGATACAGAGCGTAACACTAGACATCGATCTATCATGAGAGGTTTGTCACTTCAAATTGCTAGCTAAACACGAGGTACATGGTACAATCGTAGTGTGTTTAATTCCCATGACATGCAATGGGTATCCTTGATTTGCAATGGCTAGGAGATGATGAGTTTTTACAATCCAATTGTAAATCAAAAGTTTAAAATCAAAATTGATTTACCAAGAAATTTAAATGAACAAGCCTATAGTCCATATGCCAATCGATTCTTGGTATACAAAGGATCCAAAATATAAGCTTACAATCCAAGAGCAACTCAAAATAAGTGTTTCATTGATATGTTATAAACTCAAAGAAAAACAACATTCATTAAAAGAGATGTAAGCACATTGGCCCTTTTAAAGACTAAGCCTTAGATACAATTGCAATACGATTTTAATTTTTAATGCTTCATTCATTCTTGTAGTCATGAATGAAGTATGAAAACGCAAGATAAAAATAAATAGGAACAATCAAACATCCTTTTTATAACCGAAAAGTCACCTTCAAATAGAAATATTTACAGGATTAGGTGTAGGCAGCTATAGGAATTGCCATTTGTCTCTTGAAAAAGAAAAAATCATGTAGGGTTGCCAACATGCATATATATCAACATTCAAAATATTGACTGGGAAGACTCCGTTCAAGCTAGTATATGACTAGGAAGCCATCATTCCCCTACAATTTTGGACTAATTTCGATAGGGTCGCAGCTATAGAAACATTTGATGATAGAAAAAACATGAACGACCGAATATACCAATTAAACAAGTTGGAAGAAGACAGGTTAATAGTGATCCATCACCAAGAGGATAAGAAGAAATAACAAAAAGTGTGGCATAATTTCCACTTAAAGAAGAAGGATATAAAAGAGGGAGACTTAGTCTTGTTGTACGACAGTCACATAAAAGGAAAAGCCATAAAATTGGAAACAACATGGTTGGGGCCTTATGTGGTGGAATATATTCGACCGAATAAGTCCAACTTAGAACATTATTGGGGCATCCGTTTAAGAAACTAATTAATGGTGCCTGTTTGAATAAATATCAAGTATAAAATAAAAGAACCATGTTGGAAAATTATAGCAGGGAGTTGCCAACATGAACCGACTAAACTAACTAATCATACTTACAAGAAATAAAACTTGCTTAAAATTAATAATAAAAAAATATGTTAAACAAATTCAGGTATAAAAAACTGAAAAATTAAATTATTTAAATAATAGCCATAACAATAAAGTAAAAGAAACAATAAAGTAAAATGGAGATAGAAAGCATCCCTTGGTCAAGCTAAGACAAAATAGCAAAATATATTCTCGACATTATACACCATTGACGAACTTAAGACAAACAATAATAAGAAAAGAATCAAGCGAAAGGATCAGTCCAAGTGCAAGTGAGCGTGGTTCAAGTGAACATAGATCAGGCGAGAAAATGTCATATGAACCCAAACCAAGAGAACATGATTGGCATGAAAAAAGATGACACCATTCAAACTCAGAAAAAAACCAACAAAATGAATGAACAAGCAAGCCATCACTGACATAGACTAATTCATTCTAGTAATAAAGATGGTTCAAGAATTACTGTCAGTCAGCTAACATCTCGACCATGTATCAACAATTAATACTTTTGAGGTCAACCCGGAAAACAATTGGTTGAAGAGATTTTGATGTCATTAAAATAAGTACATTCAATATATGAAAGGAAAATACAAATAATCATAACAGAATTGACAATGATCAACATCATAGCGAAACATATACCGCAACCAGCTACAAATTATCTTATCATGTGCAACGTTCAAGAAGAAATCACTAGGATTATTGCACGAGCATCTATTTAAAAACCGTAGCGATATAAACGTGAAAAAGTTACCATGCACATTCAAGAACTACCCAATTACGATAATCCATATATTCTATTGTACCTCAAATAAGTTACACTCATAACAACATGATTCCATTCAACAACTACTTAATTTTATACTTCACAATCTGGGGAAATCGAGCCTCATGTGGGGAACTACATGTATAAAGAATATGAAGAGGAGAGTAGTGGTGAAATAGTAAAAGGTGAGGATGATGTATAAAGTAGAAATGTTCCATTTGGAGAAGTAGATTGTGTGTGGAGTGGCATTTCATAGATTAGACCAAGAGACAATGTGCATATTTGTAGTGTGTAGGATATCCTGAAAGACAAAGAACACATTTGTGGTGCACATATACGACATGATGGGAAGGCACATAATGTTGGTGCACCATGAAAAGGGGAATATGAAGGCTCCCCTAGTGGTGGGGGAGATGACTTGACAATAGTGGATGGTCTTGTGCAAATTCAAGTAGATATCTCTTTGGGTCACCCCACGAGAAGTTTCAGAAGAAGATGGAATTACCCCCCCTTTGTACCACCCCCCTTGTTCATTTTTAATCAAGAAGAAAACAAAGAATATAGTGGAGATATTGGAGTCGAAGAAAGATAAGAAGAAGTGATGAGACAAGTGAATAACAAGGTGAAGTTAGCAATAATTTTCCCCAAGTAATAATGGTGGAGAAAGGTCCATCGAATAATAGTCAGAGAAGAGGAACTAGATATATTTCTAGGATGGTGATATAATATAGTACATTGAGATTTCCCATTTTCCATGGAACATGTAAGGATGATGGAGAGAAACACTAGTTCACCTGTGAATCAATTTGGTTAATAAAGAGAGTTATAGATGACATGACTAAGATTGCGCATCTAGAGACTACTTTCAGGGTTAAATCCCTGACGTGGTACATGAAATAAAATGATACTATGCCACCAGAACAAGAAATATCCTAGGTCAAGATCAAGAAACCTCTGCTTAGGGATTTAAAAATCCTAATTCAGAATCACAATGCATTACTGAAATTAAGGAAATCAAACATAAGGAAGGAGAAACCATTTGGGACTATGACTAGTGGATCAAAATCTTGTTGGATAGGTTGGTGTTTCAAATCCAAGATGTGCAACACAAATAATGGTTCATTGCGGTGTTACTCCCCCATATTTGTGTCCCTCTCATGCAGGAAACGATGGAAACTTAAGAAAAGGAAGTCGAGATCATGATGTGCCTAGAAGCTACACCTAGAGGCACAGAGACATCAACTAGGTTGGCACAGGTTTTCTCACAGATGGCCAACCTAATGATACAACTGCAATATATGGTAGAGACCAAATTCGTGTGTGATCATGTATGGTGTACTACATGTTGTTCTAAAGGGCATCATCGAGACGAGTGCCCTGTCCTTCCAAATTATGTCGTGACAGGTGCGCCAAGTCTATTTCCATATGGAAAGTCCAAAAGGTGTGAAATATGAAGGCATTAGGGCCATGTGAAACCCTACTGTCCCATATTGAATAAATACCAGACAACAACTCACACCCCATTTTGTGATTTCTCCAAGTCTCTCGACCATGATGTCAATAAATGTCACTCCCTCCATATAATGCAAGACAACATCCATGATGCATTCTGGGTATAGGAGGATAAAAAGGGTGGTGAGCATAGTGGCACATATAGAGGAAGATATCAAGGAGGATATCGAGGTGGATATGGGCATGGTCACATCCGTATATAAGAAAGAGGAGGAGGTAGACCCCCCACATGTTTCAATTGCGGTGAGATTGGTCATGTCTCATGATTTTACACCAAACCATGAATTATATGTGCATATTGTGACCCAGGTGGATATAGGTGTCCACCCACCTTTTCCAATTGACTCAAAACAATTTTCTAGCAATTTTGGCAATTTACTATTTTTAGCAGTTTTAACTTCTGGGGCCATTTTGAGGGCCTAAATGAAGGTTTTTTGGGATAAATATTCTCAATGAATGTCAAAGGAATGATTGATCCCAAAAAATGAATCTCCTCGATCATACCTTTCCAACGGGATATCATACACCTAAAACGAAGATCGTATGCAAAAGTTACAACCCCGGGAAGTTAATGTTCTAACTTACCCAAATGGGGCCCACATCACTTTTCACGCTTCATCTCCTAGGTTTAGGTTTTGGATGTCTAGGGTTTTGGGAATTCCCATTTATTGTATAAAGGATTTCAGAGCCTCATTGTAAGGATCTTCTTGTCAATGAGTGCATCCGTCACATCTCTTCTCAGAGATAAGCCACCACCATTCCTTCAAGCTTGTTTCTGCTGCATTTTTTAGTTTCATCTTATTTCCTTATTGAATAGAAAACTAGTTTTACTGTATCTCCATTATTTTGTGTTAATTAACTATTAATAATATGTATTCATTTCATTCCACTCATAAAATCTGGATCATACTTTTATAATCCTGAACATGTAACCAAGGATTTTGTCGACTTACTGAAGAAGTGGGAGGACAAGAAGACCAACTATAACATGGTTCATGAAGAGCTACAAAAAAAGAATACAAATGAGGAGGCTGATGTATGGGTAGTGACATGTGAAGGGGAAAAGAAAGGGGAAAAATTTGAGCATGGTGAAGGTTCAGGTAAAAAAAACAGAGGAAAATATTAGGAAGGCTCCTCAACCCCCTCCAAAGTTTGATGGTGCTCAATAGAGGTAGCTTTTGCATGATGCACAAAGAGCACTTGAGGAAGAAAGAGAACACGAGGAGTTGCAACGCGTGACTCAAAGGTATCTTGAAGAGGCAGATATCTAGGAGGAAGTATAAATGGTGACACAAAGGTTTCTAGAAGAAGATCATATCCATGAAGATGTGCAGCGGGCGATGTAGAGGTCAGTGCAATAATCTCTCACACGCAAGGAATTGCAACACTCGACACCAACATATTTGGAGGAGGGTAATGTGCATGAGGGAATACAATGCGTGACCTGAAAATAGATAGAGGAAGCACACAAATAAACTATGATGTGATGAACTGAGCAAAAAACATATGAAGAACAATGTCAGGAGGATTTGCAATGCACAACATGTTCAAAAGCCTTATGTGACCTAGATCGCATGGTAGAAGATGAATATCAAGTCAATACATTCTTGAACTAATGTTTTTGATTGCATAAATATTCAGAAGTTGAAAGTAAGTTGACCCAGATGTTAGCTAATTGCATGAAAGAACAAGGAGAGGAGACCACTTGATCCAAGTGGATATTGGTGGCCACCCACCTATTCTAGCTGGCTCCTCTTGACTATTTTTAGTTCAGCATGTTCTTCTGTACCTATTTGTAATCGTGGGTTATACACTTCCAGGGCTGTTTTAATCCCTACACATCTTCCATGTGGATACTGGTGGCCTCCCATCTAATCCAAATGGATTGTTTTGTATGTTTTCATGTCAAGACATCTTGTTGTACTTCCAGGGTTGTTTTGGGGCCCTAAACATTTATTTTTTGTCTCTCCATAGTCAAACTGTAGATGGAGTTAAATTTTTACAATGTATTGTGTATTTCTCTAAAATACCTTTCCAATGGGCTATCATGAGCCTAAAACAGAGGTTGTATACAAAAGTTACAACCTCAAGAAGTTTAGGTACCAACTTACCCATAGGGGCCCACATAACTTTTAGCATTTCACCTCCTAGGGTTAGGTTTTTGGATGTCTAGGTTTTGGGAATCCAAGAGTAATATCCAAAAGGCCTCTGGAGCCTCATTTTAATCATTCTTCTTAGACAAATGCATGTAGAAGCCACATCTCTTCTTAGAGATATATACCACTATTCAAGCAAGTGTTTAAGTTCAACAATTTTACAGTTTCAGACTATTTCATTTATTCAATAGAAGATATTGTTCACTGGATATATCTATTGTTCTTCATCTCTTTGTGTTTATTGTATTTGGTTTGTTAATCAGTTTATTCCACTCCTAAATACAGATTAGTGGTATCAGAGAAGTCTGCTCTTCATTTATTTTTCTTCATGCATGTCCTCGACAAGATCTGGGTATAAGAAGTTGGGACTTGAACGAATCGAGTTGTTGTAAGATCGGTCGCGCCGAGCTTGAAAAAAAAACACGAGGGATGAAAAGAAAGATGATGGAGGAGGAGATCCTTTTAAAATGTTGCTCGAGGAAGCCCTCATGCAACAAAGGAATGAAATGATGGACAATTTTGCGTAGATCCTTCGATGAATGCCCAGAGGAGAAGCATATTCATCAAGTGGCCATGCAACCCCCTTCAAGGTATAGGTAAATTTTGATATTCCATTATTTGAAGGACTGGTAGATGTAGATGTTGTAGATAAATGGTTGAATCTACTCGAAGGGTATTTTTCTGTCCACAATTTTTACGATAGGGAAAAGATTACTTTTGCACTCCTCAAGTCCATCCCCCATGTTAAGGAATGGTGGGATACTTACTTTGAGAAAAGGGCCATAGAAAAATCATAAATATTTGTGGTTTCCCCTACATGGTATTCCTTCTGGGATTCCATTAAATAAAAATACTATTCCATTGGAAGCTATGAGGACCAATACACCCGATGGACCACCCTACATTGAGAAAGGGACTAGATAGTACCAGATTTCACGAATAATTTCCATACCTTGCACACCAAATTGGGTATGAAAGACTCTGAGTGACATTTGGCGCTCAAATATCGTGGTTGTTTGCACAAAGTCATTCAAACATAAATGGATTTTATGGACATCACCTCATTAGGTATGGATTATAGATATTTTGTCAAGATCGAGCAAAAATTTAAGAATAAGAGGCAAGAGTTTGGATTTACAACCTCCTCATAACCGAAGAAGGGAAAAGGTGGCCCCACCACATGCCAAGGGATAGAGAAAATATGGCCACTCTCATGACAGCCAATCCAAGATGCAACACAAGAAGGGAAATGAAAAGATGAAGAAGGACACAGGAAAATGGTGTCAATACCATAAAATCCCTTGGCTGAACACTAAAGAATGTCGCTCCAAGTAGTCACTTGTGGCCAAGTTGAAGGCGTCTGAGTCCAAGGGTGATTTTGACTTCAAATCAAATGAGAAGGAGGGAATCAGATTATCGATGCGGAACCTAGTGCCACTGTCACTACCACCAAAGTCCATCCAAGTGAGCCAGAAGAACCAGAGGAAGGGGAACACATTTTTCACTCAAAGATGTGGGTAAAGGGGGCTCCGCTTAATTTAATTGTCGATAGCGGTAGTCATAAGAACCTGATATCAACATAGTTTGTCAAGTGAGTGGACATGCTGATGACACCTCACCTACATCCCTACACCATCAGTTGGCTTCTCCAAGGAAGAGATCTTCGTGTCAGCCAACAATGTCGTCTGCCCTACTACATCAAGCCTTTCAAAGATGAGGTATTGTGTGATATTTTTCCCCTTGAAGTTTGTTATTTTATTTTAGAAAAACCATATTTGTGGAAGCGTCGTTTTGTGTATGAGTCTAGACCCCACAATGTTATTATTACTTTGGGTAGACAATTGTACATGATACCAGAGGTAGCGCCACCTACCGCTATTTCTTTAAGCTCTACTAAGAAATGCAGTAAGGTAATTTCACAGATCGGGAAGTTTGTCTTCTTTATGATCTGTGCTCACAGTAAGAAGAAGGTCTCCTTCACATCAGTGGCCTCTACATAGAGCCTCTGTTTGCAGCAGAAGCAAGTGGACAGGATGATGGAAGAGTAAAGAGACATCTTCTCCTCACCCACTAGGGTACCGACACACTTCCAAGTCAAGCATCCAATTGATGTGACCCCCGATGCACCTCTACCTAATGGAGCAATCTATCATCGCTCATTGATGGAAAATGACAAAATCAAGTGTCATATCCAAGAGCTTCTTCAAAAGGGGCACTTCAGACCCACCTCCTCCCTTTGTGGAAGCCCAATTGTACTAGTGTAGAAGAAGGACTAGACCTGGCGACTCTTCATTGATTACAAAGCATTAAACAAAATCACAGTCATGAACTGGTACCCAATTCCTAGGATTGATGACCTTATTGAACAACTCAAGGGGGAAAAGTTCTTCAGCAAGATTGACTTAAAGTCTGGCTACCACCAGTTTCCCATCGAACCAACTAATGTATGGAAGAAAACCTTCAAATCCAAAGAAGGTCTCTTCAAATGGATTGTCACGTGCTTTGGCTTAACAAATTCCCCAACCACTTTCATGAGATTGATTGATGATGTATTGAGACCCTTCACCAAATCGTTTGTAGTGGTATATTTGGATGACATTCTCATCTTCAACATAACTTGGGAGGAGCACATGCATCATATTCAATAGGTTTTGAGCACTCTACGGAAGCACAAGCGATATGGCAACTTGGAAAAATGATCCTTTGGCATGAACATGGTCTAATACTTGGGCTACATTGTTGATAAGCATGGTGTACAGGTTGATCCATCTAACATTCAAGTCACCAGTGACTATCCAGTCTCGACCATGCTCACCGAGATTTAGATCTCCTTGGGACTGACCAACTTCTACTGATGGTTCCTGTTGGGCTTCTCCCATATTGCATGGGCCCTCATCCAAGTGAACAAGGGAATTGGAAGGGAAAAACAACGATCATTTGATGATCTGAAGCATCTCTTGTGCTCAACCCTAGCACTCTCCTTCCCTGATCTGTAACAACCATTCGATATTGAGAATGATGCATCTGACTATGTTGTAGGTGCATTTCTCACTCAGTACGGTCATCTGGTGGCATACCATAGTGAGACACTCTAAGATACTATCCAAAAATACCCCACCTATGACAAATAAATGTATTCCATTGTAAAATCTTGTCATCAATGGAAACCTTACATTCTGGGAAAGGAGATGATCATCCACACAAATCAAAAGCCTCTATAGTTCATACAGATATAGGGGAAATTGTAGAATGAGCCATCAGAAGTGATACACCTACCTGCAAAAGTTCCATATCAACATAAATTATAAGACAAGGAGCTCAAATCATGTTGCTAACTGCCTCAGACGACCTCCCGTGGCTGCACTAACCACCATCCTCCATTCCTGTGGACATGAAGCATCTGAGTGGCCCCAACTTTATCAACAGGATCTAGAGTTTGCCACCACCTATCAGCTCTTGAGTACAAGCGCGACTGCCACTAATTTTCATATTCAAGATGGACTATTATGACATATGGGCCATCTCTGTGTTCCTACAAGCGAGCGTGAAAATATGATTTGGTAAGCTCACTACAGTCGGATGGTAGGACATTTTGGCGTGGAGAAAACTGTGGTCATTTTATAGAAACATTTTTGTTGGAAAAAACTTTGACAAGATGTCAAAAAGTATATGAGATATTTCACTACATGTGTCATTTCCAAGCTAGCCATCAATAAGAAAGGCTTATACATGCCTCTTCCTACTCCCGATAATCCTTGGGAATCCATGTCAATGGATTACATGTCTACGCTTCTGTCCACCAAGAAAGACAATGATTGTGTATTTTTGGTCGTTCATTGATTTTCGAAGATGGCCATCCTCATAGCCTGAAAGAAGAATATCACAGCGACAGATACTACCAAGATGTTCTTCAAACGAGTATGGGTCCAGTTTTGGATACCATAGACCATCATATCCGACCAGGGAAATAGGCTCCTCAACACATTTTTGTCGAGTCTTTGGTCACTATTGGACACCAAGCTCACTAAATCCACTTCTTTCCAACCCCATACAAACAACCAAATAGAGGTTGTCAAGAAGATGATTGTGCACATCCTGCCCATGTACAACTCCAAGAATCCCACATACATGGGATGAGAGTCTCCCCTGTGTTCAACATAGTTACAATAGGGATCTCCATAGCTCCACCAAACATAGCCTATTTTAGGTGGGGCTGGGACTCCAACCCTTGGGTACCTGTAATGAACCTCAAAAATCACCATAAAAAAAAAAATTATTCCCATGGCATAAATCAATTTCGTTTTAAGATTATAATGTAAAAAAAACCAGGAATGATTCAATTCTGACCGTAAGGGTATTATTACACCCATCTAATCTGCTTTGAACAAAATCTTCTGTGGGTAAAAAGAAAAAGTCCCTCCATGATTTTGTTCCTTCCCTTATTCCCCGCACCCTTCCAGCATACTCAAAGTAAGAGGGCGATATGAACTTAGCTCGAAGGAGCCTTTGTTGTTAAGAGAGAGAAAAGGATATCACCCTGAATTTTTCAGAGCGAGGATGAGAGCAACATCGTCTCGCAGGGGTCGAGATCCAGTGGAAAAATGCCAAATCTTCCTCGCTAGATATCTTTAGGAGAACGAACGGTGATAAAATTGTCGAGAAAAGGACCGAATTCCAGTGGATCGTTAGATCCCATAGATCTGTGTGAAAGTTAAGGATGATCTATCAAAAACTAGGAGGGTAACGATCAGATGTCTTCAGAGGAACAGACGGTGGAAAAAATTCATCGGGAAAGTACCGAAATCCCATGAACCGTCGGATCATAAAGTTCTACGTTGATGTTAAGGATGATCCTTCCCAAGCTTAGAAGGGTAGCAACTGTTGGATGAGGAACCTCTGAAATGCGAAAGGAACAGGTGGGACCCGCATTTCAAGGTTTTCGGGGTTTTGGACTTTGCAAGTTTCAATAATCAAACATCAACTCACAACAACTTGTGAAAAGAGAAAAGGGGTGAGTGGGACCCGCCTTTCAGGGTTTTGGGGTTCGGAGTTTCGTGAATTCAAAGCTTAACCTCTACACCCCAGAATTCTCGAAATCGTGAAAAGTGAAAAAGAGGAAAGGTGGGACCCCCTTCGGGATTTTGAGATTCAGAATCCCGTGACTTCAAACGCCAAACCTTTACACACCAGAACTTTCGAAATCGCGAAAAGTGAAAAAGAGGAAAGGCGGGACCCATAATTTTGGGATTTCGGAACTCGGGGTTTCAAATGTCAAAAACCGTGCAAGACATTTCCCAAGGTTCCAAAAAGGTAAAGTGGGACCCGCTACTTTGGGATTTCGGGATTTACGAACACATGGTGCATAAACACAAAAGAAAAAGAAAAACCAAAAAGTGAAAAGTGGAAGCTTCAGGGTTTCGGGATTTGGAACTTCGTGAGTTCAGAATCCATACATCAATATACACGAACCTCTGAAAGACGAAAGGGAAGTTGAACTAAGTGTTCCTCTCAAAAAGTTAAGGAAATAAAAACAAACGCAAAGTAAGAGAGAGCTCCTACTGTAACTCTTCACACTAGTTTCATCACTCCTTGGTCTTTAACCTTTGCGGGTATTCTCAAAATTCGTTTTTTGGGAGAAATCTTACTTTTGTTTCTGGGAGACTGAGGGTGTAGAAGGATATGATATACCTTTACCTCAAAGAATTCCGAACGCCTAAGGACTTAGGAAATTTACACGCACAGAGGGACAGAAAGGATAAAATTATCTATATAGGGTAAATTCTATAATATCCACTCAAAGCCTCTTTTAAATCAATGCATTAAATGTCAACAGTACTAGATCTGTGCGTCTGTGAAAAGTTTAAGAAATCATTCCATCAAAGTTTGGTAATTATAATTTGATGTTTCGAGGGATCTGAGTTTGGTTTTCTGGGGGTTTAACTACCGAGAGGACCTACCCTATTGACGTTAAGCTCCTCCTTTTCTTACTTATTATAGGAATATAAATTACAGGTGCATCCATCTAGCATTTTACTCACAGGAGGAACAATTTTCCAAAGTTTGGATGTTTATTCCGAACTTCACGACGACAGACAGAGTAAAACTACAAACAGACTTCATCTTCCATTTCCAGTAAATCTACTTCGACAAATAGATATGAACATTCCAGTAGACGAATTACAACTATATATATATATATATATACGGATTTCCTTCACATAAATTTCTCATAACGAACATAAACAAAGAAGAGGAATCATTGCAGTTCCATTTTTTTTAATCAAATACAATGCATCAGATATCAAATCATTCAACAGACAATGGAAACTATTCTAGTTCAGATTTATAGGATACATGACATCGTATGAAAATATAGCCATTCATAATAAAAAGGGATAGATCAACATATCTGAATCCAATCCATGGGAAGACAAAGGGAAGGACCACGTTCCTCCCAACTGTAGAATAGGACAGCCAAATCTACTTGCTTGATTCACCCCCTAGCCTGAACATGAATCCATGAGGGCGAACTTGGAAACTCCTCCTCGACAGTGTCCTTCAATGCCAACATTTCTCCTCTTGCCTCACACTTACTCAACAGTGTTCATAACAGCAAGGAAATTTTGTTTCAGCAAGCTCCTCTTGCGTCACACTCAATCCGCAGTGTTCATAACAACAAGAGAGCTCAAGAATCCTTTCCTCGCATACTTGCAGCGTCCTGCCTCCTCGCATATGCTATTTATCCACTTTTGCCCAGGTCTTTTCCCTCCTTTGGGGATTTTCGCAGCTTTTCTTAATCCCTAATTTTCAAGGGCTTCCAGTGGAAAAATCTCTGAGTTTCCATTTGTAATCATTAGCCCAGGGGCAGTTCCAACTTGTTCCCCACTCATGGAGTCATGGTCAGCTGATTTTAACGTGGTTGTTCCATTTGTCCTCTTGCAGTTAATATAATTATTCTGTTGTGATACAAGTGTCATAATCAAATAGTTAGTTGGGTCCAAATAGATCTCTTCCCAACAATCACAATAATTAAATACAATTATTAAATTCGAAATTTGAAATTGCCATAAATGGCAAAAATTTTCCAGATTCGAATTTGCCAAAAATGGAAATAAATTTCCAGCACATAAAAATATTTATTTTTGGGGGATGTCACATCCTTTCCCCCTTCAGTAAAACACTATCCTCAGTGTTCGTTCCTTTCCTAGAACAGGATTGGATGAGATTTCTACAAATCTCTCTCCAATTCCCAAGTGGCCTCCTCAGGATTAAAGTGCTTCCATTGCACCCTTACCTGAGCGAGGGCTCTATTCCGAAGTGTTACTTCTCTCCGGTCCAGAATGCGTAGGGGTTCCACCTGGAACTCACCCTCGGGTTCTACCTACACCAAGTTTCAATCAATCATATGAGTAGGGTCAGGAATATACTTTTTTAACAAAGAAACATGAAATACATTATGAATTCTTAGATTAGCTGGAAGTGCAAGTTGATATGCTACGGTTCCAATTCTAGTTAGTATCTCGAAGGGCCCACAAAACCTGGGTACCAACTTGGCATAGTTCCCCAACTTCAACGATCTTTTTCGGGCTTTCACCTTCAAATAAACATGGTCTCCCACTTGAAATTCCAAGTGTCTTCTTTTCTGATTCGCATAGCTCTTCTGTCTGTCCTGTGCTTCTTTCAAGTTCTGTTGTACTTTCTTTACCATGTTCTCCATTTCTTGGAGCATCTCTGGTCCAACCATGAGTCTGTCAGCCAGGTTATCCCAGCTAATCAGAGTTGTACACTTTCTGCCGTACAGTATTTCGAAAGGGCTCAACTTACCCGAAGTTTGGTACCCATTGTTATATGCAAATTCCACCAAGTGTAGGTAGTCTTCCCACTTGTTCAGTTTTGTTCTTACATACATGCAGAGCATATCTTCTATGATTTGGTTTGTCCTTTCGGTCTGTCCATATGTTTGTGGATGATAACTCATGCTGAAATTCAAATTAGTATTTAGCCCTGCAAACAATTCCTTCCAAAAAGCGGATGTGAATTTTACGTCTCTATTTGAAATCACCATTTTAGGAATACCATGCAGTCTAAAAATTTCTTTCATGAATATTTCAGCAATGTTAATAGCTTTAAAAGTAGACTTTACAGGAATAAAGTGTGCAGACTTATTGAGTTTATCGATTACAACCATGATAGAACCATTCTGTTTATGAGTTTTAGGCAAACCTGTGATAAAGTCCAGTGAGATCGTCTCCCATTTCCATTCTGGTACTTGTAATGGTTGTAATAGGCCAGCTGGATGCTGGTGTTCAGCCTTAACCTTATAGAAATCTTGGCACCTAGCCAAGGACTCTCTTGTTTTTCCCTTCATATTAGGCCAGTAAAATAGTTTTATGAGTGTTGTTATTGTTTTCTGGTAACCTGGATGGCTAGAGTATGGTTTCTTATGCACTTCATCTAAAATAGTTAATTTTAGCTCTGCTGAATCTGGTACGTAAAGTCTATTTTTAAATATTAATAGTCCCTCCTTGTCGATACTTATATCCGGTTCATCTGAGTTTGTGACACTATTTTGCAATTCCGCCATCATCTTATTGTAATTTTCGTCATTAACACCTACCGTTCTTATTCTTTGTTCCAGATCACTTTCTGCTCTACTAATATTTATCTCAAATAACCCATGGATTCTGTGGCTTAAAGCATCTGCTACTTTATTTTCCTTACCCTTGATATGTCTGACTTCAAAGTCAAATTTGCTCAATAAGGCTAGCCACCTTACTTGTATCACATTAAGGTCTGGTTGGTTAAACAAATATTTCACTCTGCTATTATCTGTCAATAGTAAGAATTTTCTCCCCATGATATAATGTCGCCACATTTTTAAGGCATGTATTACTGTTAGCATCGAAAGTCACTCCTGGATTGCAGCAAGAGCAGAGCCCGACACCCATCAGTTTAATTTCATGATTTGTTTATAAAAGGGATGATCAAATGGAGGTAAACTCAGAACAATATCGTTTCAGCTCTGAAACTAGGCCAGTCATGCATGGGCAAGTGAGGTCTTCGATAAACTTCAAACAGTGAGTTGTAATAAGGGTTTACAGGGGGGAGACTTGTATGAGAAGAGTGCAAGGGTCTGTCATAAACATCATGTTTCTAACAGAATGGGGAAGAAAACATCCAAACGCAAGATCCTCTTATATTCAAACACAAAAAACCAGAGAATACAATGATGAAATGATAAATCCTTTATCATAACACAACTACAACAATTCATGTGAATCAGTCATCCATGAACTCCCTAGTATGAGATGAAAGCTTAGATGGAGTAAGAAATTGTTTGTCATAAAACAAGAAATCTCAGATACAGATGCACAACCAGGAAACTAGAATGATTGTTAAAACTTTACAATCAGGAGCTTTTCTCTACCATCGATAGATACAAAAATGGCGAAAATGCCTACATATACTCAAAACAACAACAATAACAAAATCGAGATGCTGCATTAAAAACTTTGCGTCTGCATGGCTTCTGACAACCTACACCTGTAGTCTCTAAATGATCGTGCACCTATGGCAGACGCAATCGAACTCCTGACAGTTCCGCGGGTGAATCAATGTGCCTTTAATTCATCACCGGACTTTCCCATTATGGAGGAGGCGATGTCTAACCACCACCAACTACCTCAATAACTGCTTCATTGGGATTGAGGATGGCCCGGCCAACTTGGCACCTTTGGGACGTGGAAGACCCCTCGTTTTGCCACCTAAATTAGCTGAACGGCCTGATGAATAGGCGTGGAGGCCAGCGCGAAGGATGGGGCGCATAATGGGAGTGGTGGCGCCAAAACCGTAAGGGTGAGATAAGAAGTGATGAGATGTGAGAGAGGTTACAGGGGAAGACACATGGCAGAAGGAAATAAGCGGAGGGGGCAGGAGATGAGATATAATGGGCACATTTTAGTGGGAGGCTGATGTGGAAGGGAGTGGGACGCATGGAAGGTGATGAGTGGATGATGATATGGGGAAGGGACCACACGGACCGGAAGAGGGGAGATGGAAAGATGTCGGAGGATGAGCAAGGGCTAAATGGAGTGAGCCTCATCGCACAGTTAGGTGGAGAACAAATGACAAGATGACACGACAAGAAAGGGGGCCCCACGTTGATTAAATGCAGAAAGACAGAGGATGTCTGAATTGCCTGTGTGCTGCTGATCCGGGCGCTCTAATCCCTGTCGTCGGAGAGATGTGTCCCCGATTCCAGACCCCCCCCTCCGCTTAAAGGTAGAAAGGCAGGGGGGCTCTAGAATCCAATATGCGCCATTGATCTAGGCTCTCTAATCCCTGCCATCGGAGAGATGTGTCCCCGATTCCAGACCCCCCCCCTCCGCTTAAAGGTAGAAAGGCAGGGGGGCTCCGAAATCCAATATGCGTTGTTAATCTGGGTGCTCTAATCCCTGCCATCCAGATTTGATTTCCCTTTAAATATAGACGCGTTCGCATCCCAAACTTAGGACAAGCGGGTTTTTTACCCATTTCTTCGCATTTTATTCCCCTTTACAAGAAATATCGCTAACATTTGGCTCCATGGGGGATTGAGTTGTCCCTGTGATGCTCTAAGGAATCTTTTTGCAGATTCAGTGCCTTGTTGTTGGGCTATGGAGTCATTTATTAAGCTGAAAACAAAAACAATATTTACAAAAACAAAAGAGCCAATTGTGGCTCACAAAAAACATTTTTTCAAGAAATGCCCATTTACTGGGCCATTAAAAACTTCTTTTCCTTCCAAATCCTGTAACCTGTAAGTGTTGTTTGAAAATACTTCAGAGATCTTGAAAGGCCCAAACCAGAGGGCATCAAACTTACTGTGCTTTCCCTTTTCCTACCTGGGTGCATCCCATTTGAGCACCAGATCACCCAGCTCAAAATCTTTCTTTCTTCTCTTCCTGTCAAAGGTCTGCTTGATCTTTTTCTAATGATTGTAGGCCCTGTTCATGACCTGTTCCCTGATCTATTGTACTTCCACCATCTGATGAATCCTTCTGATCATATGGTCATGCTCTCCTTCTAGGTCCTGGAGGAATTTCTCCATAGACAAAGCGAGCTGAGTAGGAAAAACAACTTCTGTCCTGTAAACTAGTTGGAAAGGTGAGATGCTGAGGGACCTTTTTGTTGTCACCCAATCAGCCCATAGAGAAAATTTGAGCTTGGAATCACAGGCCCTTTCATTTTCTTCTAGTAGCTTCTTGATGAGCTTGATCAGAATTTTATTGGAAAATTCGGCATATCCATTTCCTTGAGGATAATAGGGAGTAGAGTGAATCAGTGAGATCTCATACTGTTCACAAAACTTGATTAGAGGCTCAGACCAAAAGGGGGAGCCATTATCAGTGAAAATTCTGCTAGGGCAGCCAAATCTGGCTATGATATCCTCCAGGAAGCTGATAATTACTATGTGGGAAGTGCTCCTGGTGGGGATAGCTTCTATCCACTTGGTGAAATAGTCTGTCACAGTCAGGATCCATCTGTGCTGGCCACTTGAGGGAGGATGAATTTCTCCAATGAAGTCCACTCCCCACTGCTGAAAAGGTGTTGAAACTACTACAGGCTTTAATGGTAGAGATTTGAGCTGCTGCTTTCCTGAGAACTTTTGGCATTTGATGCAAGCTCTGATTTCTCTGCAGACATCGGGGAATAAGGTGGGCCAGTAATACCCAGCCCGGAGGATCTCATGAGCTGTGGTCTTCCAGAAATGATGACCTCCGCAAAGACCACTTTGGAAATCAAACATAACCTTCTGGGCTTCTTGCAGGTCCAGGCACCTTAAAAATACCCCTAGAGGATCTTTCCAGTACAAGGCTTGGTCAATGAGGCAATATCTGACCGCTTTGAGCTTTAAAGCTCTAGCCTTACTTTTTCCCAATCCATCGAGAGGCTTTAATTCTTGCAGAAAATACAAGATATCCTTGTACCAGGCGCATGCTGCTAGTGATAAGGCACCCTGGAAATGCTTGTTGGATGACTTAGCTTGCTCATTGATGAAGTTAATTCCCAAGGCTTTGCAATTGGATTCAGCCAGCAACTTAGCTAAACCCTGCCCCTTTATCAATTTGGTGGGCTTAACCTCCAGATCAAACTCCAGGATCTTGACAATCAATTTACCTCTTCTCCCATCTATGTCAGGCTGTATGAGGATGTCCTTCACAGAGGCCGAAGGAACGTATGCGGTGATCTTTGAGTGCAAGACATAGACTCTGAAAGATTTGAGGGCTTTCACCAAGGCATAAGCTTGCTTCTCCATGATCTCGTACCGGAGTTCTACATCTCTCAATGCATTGCTAAAGAATGAAATGGGTTGTTCTCGTCCTTCCTCATTTTTTTGCAACAAGACTGCTGCTACTGTATCACAAGAAGCAAAAGAAAAAATCAGGAAATCTTTGGAATAATCAGGACTGGTTAGCACAGGTGCCTCAGTCAATGCCTTCTTTATTTGAACAAAATATTCCCTGGGTTCAGTGGTCCATTTTACTTCATTTCCCTTCCTGAGTATGGCTGCAATGTGTTTCACCAATTCAACAAAATTTGAGACGAACCTCCTCAGAAAATTTATCTTCCCCAAAAAGGCCTGAACTTCCTTCTTAGATCTGGGAAGTGACAGGGTCTGAATTGCCTCTACCCTACTAGGATCAATTCTCACTCCCTCTGCTGATACGATATGGCCTAATAGCTTCCCTTCCTTCATAGAAAACAAATATTTCTTGGGGTTTAAAGATAGGCCAAACCTTTGACACTTCAGGAAAACCTTCTTCAAGTGGCAACAATGCTCCTTGTCTATCCTGGAGAAGACCGTGATGTCATCTAGATAGATTACCACAAACCGGTCCTTCTCCCCGATGAAGGCTATGTCCATGGCTCGCTGAAATGTTGCTCCTGCATTCATCAATCCAAAAGGCATTTTGGCATACATGAATGTGCCCCAAGGAGTGGTGAAGGTCGTTTTTTCTATGTCCTCAGGCATGACTGATATCTGATTGTAACCAGAGAAGACATCAATCATGGATATTCTAGATGCACCAATGACCTTCTGCAATATGTGCTCCATATTGGGCAGGGGATAGTTGTCCTTCCTTGAGCTCCTATTCAGGTTCCTGAAATCAACACAGAGTCTGATTTCCCCACTTTTCTTTCTCATCGGAACCAAATTGGCCACCCATTCGGAATATCTCAAGGGGACAATGATATGGGCCTCTAATAACTTCTTCACTTCTTTCTCCATAACAGGCAGCAACATGGGATTTATATGTCTTAGTTTCTGCCTAAATGGCTTAGCCTCTTCCTTCAGTGGGATCTTGTGTTCAATGACGGATGTGTCATATTTCTTGAGGTCCTTGTAGGTCCATGCAAACACATAAGCAAACTCCCTCAGGAACTCAGTATATTCAGCCCTCTGTTCCTTGGTCAAACTCGCTGACAACTTGACAAACTTAGGCTCTTCTTGTGTGCCAATGTTGCACTCAGTTGTGTCAGCATCATCACCTGAAACTCTACCCTTTACTGCCACATCATTCCCATCAAACAATCTTTCTAACAGGACTAGTCCCCTCGAAATGTAATTTCTCGGTAGCTGAATAATCTGGTGGTTAGCAATTTTATTTAAAAACACCTCAGGGTGAGGGTCACCTTCCGTGTCAGGATCCTCATCAATGTGCAACGCAGAAAAATCATCAACAGCTTAGAGAAATTTTCCGATTTCAAGATCGTCCTCGAATACCCTCCAATGCTCTATGTTGTCCGGGATGGATGGCCTGTATCTTACCTCGACCTCACCATTAATGTTTGGTGGCAGAGGGATTCTGAACAAACTGGTTGAGACTGCTAAGGAGTCGGCCAAGGTATTCTCTTCCCTTGGGACAAAGACAATGTTGAAAGCAGAGAATAAATTATCAATTAAGTCCCATACCTCATTTCCGTAGCTTCTAAGCCAAGGATGCTTGGCTTGATAAACATTCTTGACCTGTTGGATGATCGATTCCGCATCTCCAAACACAACCATCTCCTTTATTCCCCTTCCTTTTGCAGCCCTCATACCCAGCACAAGAGCTTCATATTCTGCCACATTGTTGGTGGTTTCAAATTCCAACTTGTATGACAGAGATATGGTCTCTTGATAGGGCGATATGAAAATCACTCCAGCTCCTGCGCCTATTCTAGAAGAAGCCCCATCAAAGAACATCTTCCAAACAGAGGTGGTTGGAGGAGGTATCTCCTGATTAAGAATGGGCTACTTTCTTATCTGTAAAAAGGCCTCAGGAGTTTCAGTGATCTGCAACAAACTAGACCCTAAATCAGTGTCAAGTGCAAAGATGGGGTAATTAGTGGGGTTTACTTCATCACTGACAATATAGGCTAGCTGGGCTTCTCTATACAACCTCCTGTGTTCCCCTCCAAAAAATGGAATGGTGGCATATGTGAGATCCATCTATAACTTCCCTCCAAGTCTCTTAATCCAAGACCTTGACAACAGCATGCCAAACTTGGGGGGAACAACAGCTACCACAATGTCCATGACCACACTCTTCATGGGCAGCTGAAACAAAGAAACCACCAGGTCCTTGATGACTCCCAGACATTGCACCCTCCTTGAATCAAAAGAGTACAAATCATGATAGGCCTTTGTTATTTCTAGTCCTAGTTCTTCCATGATTATCTTGGGCATAAGGTTATGGGAGGCTCCTGAATCCATGAGGCAATTATGCAACAATTTATCATGTATGTTCAGGGAGGTGTAGAAGGGAGGGGATGAATCATCTTTGTCTTCTACCATGGGACCTAGGATGACAGTTGGCTTCTCATCTTGAAGGTTCACTGAGTCAGAGGGAGGCTAGGAGAACTCAGATTGTAGCAGCTTAGAGAGAAACCTTTTAAAGTCTTCATTTTTAACTAGCTCAGAGATGGGGACGGGAATACTGACCTTTTGAATTTCATGCTCAAAATTAAAAGAGGAAATAGGCTTAGGAGCTTCCCTTACCTTTGAGATAGGTTCTTTGGCCACTGGCAAAGTGCCCTAAGTTTTCTTTTCTTTAGTAATAGATGTTGCAGGTTTATCAGGCCTATCTGTTATGAGGGGCTGGTCTTGGCCATCAAAGTCTCCTTCTCTCTTTCTTGTCCTGAGATCATACCAGTTAGAGGTGTGACCGACCCTTTCTCCCTTTCCTAACTCATGGATCTGAATGTTCATCAGAGATTTTTCGTATGCAGACTGAGTCAAATGGGGAAAAGGAGGAGCTTCCTCAACACAGTGAATTTCAGGGTCGAATTCGTCTATCTCCTCTCCTTCCTCATGAGTAACCAGGTTATTTTGGAGAGGGGTTTGAATCCTTTGATCCTCTCTGTCTTTTCCCCTCTCTCCGTGCACAGTCGGGGGAGCAATGTTGTTTGGCCTCCTGAAACCCCCTTTGTTTTCAGCGCTATGAGGGCCCTTGTACACTTGCCTCCCTTCCATCTTCAGTCTCTCCATCTCTGTAGACAGAGACTTCATCATCTGGGTCAGTTCATCCACTTGAGTGTGGGGCATCGATGGGCTAGAAGTTGAGGCTTTGGATTTTCCCTTCCTTCTGTCTGCGTCAGCCTTGTTCCTTAGTCTGTCGGCTGCTAATACATTGGATTCCACTTCTATGGCCGCATCTTGCATTTGAGCTAAGGAGGTGGCTCTTCTTTCTCTCAATAAAAGACAGAAATTGGGGCCAAACGCACTGGCATAAGAAATCTTGGCCGAGGCTTCTCAAGGCTTTATTTCAGCAGGGATTTTGTTATACATCTTATTGAATCTTTTGGAGAAGTCGGAGATAGACTCTCCATCCATTTTCTTCAAAGACCCGAACTCTGACATGTAATACATGAAATCTTTCCTATTGCCCCACTGCCTCAGGAAAGCACTATCCAGGGCTTCGATCTCAGCAATAGATCCGGGGGCCAATCCTCTAAACCATTTCCTCACCTCGCCATCCAGGCTCTAGACGAAGACTCTCATCCAGACATCTTCATTTTCAATGTTTAGGTTGTCTGCATAACTGTAGAAAGCAGCCAGGTGCTCTTTCACAGTTATGTCCCCTTCTCCAGTGAACTTGGGCATGTATTTAAAGTAGTCCCTAGCATGGAGAGGATTCATGGGATGGGGTAGGATTAAGGGGCCATATCTGGCAGCGACTATGGCGTCCATTCTATTCAGAGGGGGATTAGCACCATCCATAGGAATATTAGGTAGTGGAGATCCTGGAGGAGAAGGAGTGTGAACAGGAGATATTGAAAAAGAGTTTCATGAAGGAGAGGGAGACAACGGGGAAAACAAAGAGATAGATAAGGGACTTGAATGTGCAGATGCTTCTCTCTGTGCAGTAATAGTAATAAAAGGAGGGGTGGTGAAACCTTTTGAGGCCCAAGGTCTATGCTGAGGCACAAATTCCAGGGAGGGGGGAGTGACAAGGATCTCTCTTTCTGATGCTAGACCAGGAGGAGAAAACTCGGCAGGAACACTCTTGAAATTCAAAAAACGGGAAACCTCAGAGAAAGGATGGCTAGGAAGCTGAGAACAAGAAAATGGAGTTTTTATGGAAGGAGGTGGGGAAATACCTGGTTCGGTGGTGAATCTTTCTCCTTGAGAGGGATTCCCTTTTCTGATAATCACCTCTGGATTTTCTTCAGGTGTGGTCAGAGGCACCTGTGGATGGGACCGCGTGTGTCTACCGCTGGAAGCCACAACTAACCCAACAGGTTCACCGCAGTGGAGTCGTCAAAATGGAGTCGCCAAGTGCACAGTAGCAATCTTCAAGGGTTCTGATGCCTGATGCACCTTCAGAATCAGAAGCTCAATGTCGTTCAATCCCGGGGAAAATTTTCAACTTTGTCCCCGGCAATGGTGATAGAAATGTTAGCGTCAGAAGTCACTCCTGGATTGCAGCAGGAGCAGAGCCCAACACCCATCAGTTTAATGTCACGATTTTTTTATAAAAGGGATGATCAAATGGAAGTAAACTCAGAACAATATCGTTTCAACTCTGAAACTAGGCCAGGCATGCATGGGCAAGTGAGGTCTTCGATAAACTTCAAACAGTGAGTTGTAATAAGGGTGAACAAGGGGAAGACTTGTATGAGAAGAGTGCAAGGGTCTTTCATAAACATCAGGTTTCTAATAGAGTGGGGAAGAAAGCGTCCAAATGCAAGATCCTCTTACATTCAAGCATAGAAAACTAGAGAATACAACGATGAAATGATAAATCCTTTATCATAACACCACTGCAACAATTCATGCGAATCAGTCGTCCATGAAATCCCTAGTATGAGATGAAAGCTTAGATGGAGTAAGAAATTGTTTGTCATAAAACAAGAAATCTCAGATACAGATGCACAACCAGGGAACTAGAATGGTTGTTAAAACTTTACAGTCGAGAGCTTTTCTCTACCATCGATAGATACAAAAATGGCGAAAACGCCTACATATACTCAAAACAACAACAACAACAACAAAATCGAGATGCTGCATTAAAAACTTTGCGTCTGCATGGCTTCTGACAACCTGCACCTGCAGTCTCTGAATGATCGTGCACCTATGGAAGACGCAATCGAACTCCTGACAGTTTCGTGGGCGAATCGACGTGCCTTTAATTCATCACCAGACTTTCCCATTATGAAGGAGGCGATGTCTAACCACTACCAACTACCTCAATAACTGCTTCATTGGGACTGAGGATGGCCCGGCCAACTTGGCACCTTTGGGACGTGGAAGACCCCTCGCGCTGCCACCTGGATTAGCTGAACAGTCTGATGAATAGGTGCGGAGGCCAACGCGAAGGATGGGGTGCATAATGGGAGTGGTGGCGCCAAAACCGTGAGGGTGAGATAAGAAGTGATGAGGTGTGAGAGAGGTTACAGGGGAAGACACATGGCAGAAGGAAATAAGCAGAGGGGGCAGGAGATGAGATATAATGGGCACATTTTAGTGGGAGGTTGACGTGGAAGGGAGTGGGATGCATGGCAGGTGATGATTGGATGACGAGATGGGGAAGGGACCACACGAACTAGAAGAGGGGAGATGGACAGATGTCGGAGGATAAGGAAGGGCTAAAGGGAGCGAGCTTCATCGCACAGCCAGGTGGAGAATAGATGACAAGATGACATGAAAAGAAAGGGGGCCCCACATTGATTAAACGCGGAAAGACAAAGGATGTCCGGATTTCCTATGCGTCGTTGATTCGGGCGCTCTAATCCCTGCCGTCGGAGAGATGCGTCCCCGATTCCGGACCCCCCCCCCCCCCCCCCCCC